>OZ037757.1:15353129-15908129 GCA_964035475.1 Salix caprea
ACTCCAGGATTGATGATCAGCACATAAGAACCAAACAATTGTTTGTTGTCAAAGTTTTGAAGCCATTGTTCAGCGAGCTTCTTGCACAATCTTATTTTCATGAACTTGAGGTAAATGTGATACATCGTGCCTCTATATGCACTATTTTAGGAAACTTATGCTTTCATCTAAGTTGTATCAAGTTCTAAAGCAACAGTGTTTCGTGCACAATTTGTTCTCAGATTATATCTGATATGCTATTGGTGATTGGAGAACAATTGCCCCGCAAACAGAGGAACTCTCATGGAGCCTGGAGTATTCATGTCTGCAAAAGCAATGTCATAAAGAACTCCAAGGCTGCAAGAAGTGTGGTTGCCCTTGCTATCTCTTTAAGCTCCCCGCCAAGTGATCTAATTGTAGCTCAAGACATGGCTAAGGAGCTGTTAAAAGTCACAGGATCAGAGACAAGTGACACAGCAGAGGTGTCTGAATCATACTCTATCATAAACCAGTCAACAAGCACCAGCATAATTTCTTGCATACAGAAATTAATCGAAGCCATCATTGTTGGTATGGATTGGGCCATCAAAAAACTGAATATTTTTACCCTGGTATCTCAAAAAAGCATTCATCTTAGTCGGAACGAAGAACATGTTACAGGAATGGAGTTCGAAAACAATCTTTACTCAAGAGCTGAAGCGTTGGTGAAAGTACTGTCTTGCTTTGTTTCGATGAATCTCAAGGGTAAGCATGTGCATTAGCACAGACAACTGAATCTCGTTATCTGTAAACCTTTCTTTGCTATGTATTTCATTTGCTGTGATATATGCAGAACCTCAAGCAGAGCATTTGCTCAGATTGACTGCAAAATTTTACAAGCATTTAGCTCAGATGTCAAGGCTCAGGATTGCATCCAAGGGTTGCAAGCAGCTCATACCTAGTCTTGCTTTCCAGAAGCTTGTTGAACTAACCTGCAAGCAGCTAACCGTTCCACTTTATAATTTTGTTGCAGAGATGCAAAGGGTATAGTCCAATAGTATACACTCAATCTTTTTCCCCATCACATCCTGTTACATTTGATCATGTGGAATTTTGTACTGTGGTCGTGTTTTGAAAGGTTGTTGACGGGCCCTGTGGGACTTGCAGGAGCAAGAAAATGCTACCAGCAAGTGTACTGCCAACAAGATCAAGAGGGAGAATAAGTGCATCCCCGACTTGATCTACCAGATAGAAGATTATGAAAAGTATCTAATCCAGCTGAGCAAGGTGAGCAAAATCAATTTATTGCGGCATGCCAAGCGTAGTACCTCCAGGGATTTCAAAATAATAGATTCAAGGAAGATTATTAGTGAAGAAGATGAACCCAATCACAAGCCTGCCAATCATGCTTCAACTACTGCTGAGAATGGATCGCCTGAGTCTGGAGACAATGAAGGAAATGAATCGGAAAATGTTTTGTCACCCCAGTCTGTTAGTCCTTTGGCTGAGGAGGAATCCGCATCAGATGGCGAGAATGGAGGTGCACTTCCTCATGCCAAGAGGGTGAAGAGAGACAGGGTAGTGCTGGATTCTGATGATGAAGCATAAATTTAAAACGCTGGAAATTGATGTACGTAACAGAGTAGGGTTTCTTATATTAGAATAGCAGGGTTGTGCTGGATAGAGCTTCTAGGATGAACTTGGCAAGGATGAATCAGGAAACGTTCTTCGCCAGTCGAAGAGGAGTTCAAGTCTTCTGGTTAGGATGAGGTGCCGTTTTACAATATGTCAATATGCTTAAGAGTGCAGCTGATCATGCTGTTTTTGCAGTGACCATCCATTATCAATGTTATGGTAGGCAACCCCATGGTAATGAAAATTATGAATCCAAGGAAATGGAAACAGAAACTTGAGGCTTGTTGGAACATTGTTAAGGGTATTTTCTTAACAATAGGTATTTTTCTGGATTTAACAAGTTTTTCCTTGGTAAAAAAGAGTGTCATCAAAACAATTTGGAAAGAAAAAAGATTAACAAATGAATAAAAGAGAAGTATTTCGAGTTCTATATTGTTAAAAAAAACTACATGATATTTATAGATAATTATGATATAATAATTATATTTAATTTTAGTATGAAATTAAAATGATTCTTATAATAATTTAAAATATAGCTGTTATAAAATTAAATTATAGTGATAGTTATAGCTGGAAAAAATAAATGGAAATTGTTTTAAAATTTGTAATTATTATAAATAAATTTTCAATTGTTAAAAAATATTATGATTTCAGTTTAAAGATTATCAAAAAAATATTTTAATAAAATAATAAAAAAATTAAGAGTACAAGTGTTGTCCCATGTGAATTGGCGAATTAGAAGTTTTTTTTTTTCGATTCATTTTTATGTACATGAGGGCACTCTATTTTTTTTATTTGTTACTATCTCATTTCAATTTTTATTATATAATAAAATACTAATTACTATATATATTTTTTGCATTCAAAAGTTTAATTGTATTTTAATAATATATAGTAGACTTTTGAAATAAATTTTATAACAAATTGTGTGTCAAAATCGGCCTTGATTTGAAATTACTTTATTCTGGCAAATCATACGGAAAAGTCTGATTTCTATGGTCAGGGATTCAGGGCGCGGTAGTGTAATGAATATTAGTTCTGTACAGGCAACTTTATATATATGTTCTGAAGTTATTTTAGAGAAACTCTAACGGTGCAGGCATAGGCACAGGCTTCAAGATTTAAAAATCTTCTTTCTCCTCGGCCTTGAATCTCCTAATTTAAGAAACTGTTTGGAAGGCGGTTGTACCCGCTGTTTTCTTAAAATTTATTTTTAAATTATTTTAATAAGTTGATATTAAAAAATAATCTTTAAAAAATAAAAAATATTATTTTTAAATAAAAAATACTCTTAAAAATAATTACACATGCCTTTAAGTCTGGTTCAACAGTACATGCATGCTCGTCTATGTTGACGGTGTTGACACTTTCAGTGGATACTAGCAACGTCGGCCGAGTTCCGTCGGGGTTGGATCAAAAATCTTTTAATGTAAAAGCAATAATACCGTCTTTGCCAACATTTTTTTTTTTGTAAAAACAAGAAACATTTTTACTGTGAGCTGCGTCTATTTAATAAATACTATTAATAACTATTAACAATAATTAAAGACAGGTTGAAAAATTAAAAGATAGATGTAAAAAATATTATTTGATTTTATCAATGTTATTAATACCATTTTGTTTTAGCCGAAACGTCTCGTATTAGACAAAAACAACATTGTTTTTATCTCATTTTAAATATTGCTCTGTACCAGAAATATCGAGCAAATACTGGCCGAAACACCTCGGAACCAATACCTTGGTCTCCATTTGCTATAAGAAACTTTACCGATGCAGCAAACCATATGGGCTTAGATGCCTAGTCCAATTCGAGTTCATACTTAGTCAATAGAATTTAGAAGATGAACATATATATTTTAATGATAAGAATGAGTTTAGTGGAAATAATCATATATTGGAATGTTTAATTGATGATTTTATTTATATTTTACTGCAAAATTAAAATTTATATTTTTATATTAATGATGTATAAAATATTTGATTTATAATTTTTTTTTATTTTAAAACATTTTATTTTCATAATATTTTGAAATTTTAGAGATGTTATAAATTTGGTTTAAGATTATGTTTATTTGATTTTATATTTGTATTGTATAATTTAAAATTAATTTATCTTGAATTTTAATTATGTTTGTTAAATTTATTTATTATTTTATTTTCATTTATATAATTCATTAATATAAATTAATTAAATATATAAATAATACATCTCTAAAACAGTACATAAACGCTCTAAAACCAAATCGTTTCGAACCAATAGAAAAAAAAAAAATAACAACCAAAACGGTATTGGATTTTATAGCGTGAGAAGTTCTTTAATATTTTTTTAATGATTGAAATTCTTGTGATCTTATTTCATGAAAGCAATATAAAGGTCAATAAGAAATGGTTGGTCATGATGTGAACTGAAGACAAAATATTAAAGGACTACACAGCTATTATAATGAACACTAAATTGTATTTTAAGACAATAATTAAAAACTTAATTAAATTGCACTCAGGTTTTGATCTGATCTGACATGATGATTTGTCATAAATAACTGCTGTCCTTACTTTTGTGGCAAGGAACCCATAGATATGGGGGAGGGGGGGGCTTAAAACTTGTACTTGAATACCCTTTTCTGCTTTTCCTAGTCGGAGCAAATTAGCAGAGGACAGCAAGGTCATTACAAAAAGAAACAAGGGCAAAACTGGAAACAAAAGACCAGACTTTCATCAGCACGCAAAACCACCCTCTCGGTTCCTTGTGCTCTTGCAGTGACGAGAATCAGTAGTTGAAGAAGTGCTTTTAGCAGAAGCCGAAGCAGAAGCACTGGCTGGATTCATTGCAGCAAATGAACAGTTCTCTTGCCTCAGCGTCTCTTCTTCATCCATAAATATCTGCCTGCACCTGCACTCCAGACTGCAAAAACCCCTGTCTCCTCTACACTCCACAGATCAAAAACATATTTTCAACACAAAAAACAAACAAAGAAACCCCATCAAAGATCTGGGTTTTGTACAAAAACAAGAAAAGATGAAGCCTTGAAGGTTAATAATTACACCAGCGCATTGTGTAGGAAGCACAGAAACTTTACTTACTTGTACATGTAGATATCTTTGTCAAACAAGAGTTTCTGTCCACAAAGAAAGCATTGATCGAGAAAAGAAGGGGCTGGGAAAGAGCAGTGGGAAGAATGATTTCTAGACGAAGAAGAACCAGACGGGGAAGTGGGTTTGTTGTTGATCATCATCATGTTGAGTTTGCTGATAACTTGTGGGGTTTTGCTGCTAACACCGCCACTCTCCCGTGTCTCCAAAACTATGCTTAAACCCACCATATCTCATTATAATATCAATCTTTAGAGGAAAGATTGTGGTTTTGTGGAGGTGAAGGAACGAGAAAGTGTTTTTGATCTTAATTCAGGGAAATAAATAGAAGGGAATGGTACAAAGAGGGAAGGATTGGTGGGTCCATTCACGGCTAGGGGAAGAAGAAGATGTACCAAGGACGATTTGACTTATAGTGCTTGTTAATTGCCACGTACCTGTTTTTACTTTCCATTTTCTTTATTATTCTTCTCATATCGTTTGTTGTTTTGCCCTTTTCTGTTTTATTGAACGTCTTCAGGGCATGTTAGAGAGTTTATGTTGTTTTTTTTTATATTTTAAAATATAATATCAAATACTCATGGGTTTTACGTTTACGGATTGCAATTATTACTTTTATATCTAGAACCGGGATAGACTAATTACGATAGTAAACAAGAGAATCTTTTTAAATTTGACGGATCTCCATACCCGAATTGTGTTAATAATAATAATAATAATATTTTTTTTAGTTTATCCAACTACATTAACTTTGCTTGACATTACTTTTGGGATAAATTCATGGAGACAGAGATGAAGGGTTTATCTCTGTTTTCACAGATTTCCATTACAATTCATATTTTCATTATATGATGTCGTATAAAAATTCTAGCGGGACTATTAATAACTAGTTATGTTATACGTGATTTGTCGGGGCAGGATAATTCTTCTGACAAAAAATAAAAAATAAAAATGCATTTTTTTCATTTCTTAAAAAATTATAGTTATACCCTAAAGTCAAGGCTAACAAATTTGCATGGCAAGGGTACTTGGGTAATTCAATTGTCCATGATAAAATTGAAATCACTGTACGGACACTAGACTAGAGATACTGATTGATTACTCTTTAAGATGGATACAGTAATTGCACTGTTATTATATATATATATAAAAAAAAAAACAATGCTGTCCTGAACAAATCAAGAACGACAAACTGGTAAAAATTAAAGGATGGAGGATAAAAAGATTATTTTGCTCAGCCCCACGCGCCTTCCACTCTTAATGATAAAGATACGATAAAGAAGCGATAAATTATCTTTCTAACGATGTCGTTTTTAATTTTCATCATCACACCTAGGCATTAATGTCTCTCCCGTTGATGATATATACGATGTCGTTTTCTATCCTATTTTATGAATTGATTAAGCAATATTTGCTTACTGTATACTCTACTGTTAATCTTGACCATGGGAGGGACAGCGCACACGCAATCGATCCATAATTGCGATGGGTATATTTTTCCACCTTTTATTCCATCGCTAGACCTAACTCATCAAAGACTAACACCAGAGAGAGAGAGAGAGAGAGAGAGAGAGAGAGAGAGGGCATCGCATGCAAGAACACTAAACCATGCATACACGACAATACCTTACCCTGTTCTTTTACGTTATGGTCATGAAAATGAAATTTATTAATTTGCAGTCTTACCTAATTAAGTGTTTCTGAAAATTGTTTTACCAGAAAAATGAATGAAAAAGCTTCATTTTCTATGGGCACTTATGAAATTTGACCCGTCATTAAAAGAAAAAACCCACCAATAAGATTATGTGTTTGGTGTGTATAAAATTGTCTTGGGGACGACTAGGAAGTGAGATATAAACCTAGCTTACATAAAATTATTATATCTAAAACTAGTGAAACCCCGGTTTGGATCACGAGTTAGATAGAAGATCAATCTATTTTGATTTTATTTATATAAAAAAGATTAAAATGATTTTTTTTAGAGTAATTATTTTTTTAACTGGTTTGATCATATCAATTTCAAATTGAGTTTTTTTTTTTTTAATTATACTCGAGTTAGGAGTCAAATTGATCAAATATGCTTTCGATTGTTTTTTTTTAAATGGTTGTATTTGAGTTTTGATATCAATTAAAAATAATATTTAAATTATCATCAATTTTTATTCATATATTCTTTTTCTTCTACAATGACCTTCTAATTGCAAGATTTTCATTAGATGGACTTTAGTTAAGAATATTATAGAAAAATATAAGATTTAATACATGATTCAGATTATAAATAAAAGTTAGATAATCTCTTCTTTTTTTAAAACGAAGTATGATTTAAATTTCATTTTCAAATTTGATGGAGAGAAAAACGACAACAAATTGAAATAGCAAGAGATGCTATTCGGCTTGTGGTCGATTTCGTGATTTTTATTTAAAAATATATTAAAATATTATATTTTTTATATTAAATAAATGAAAATTATAATTTTTTAAAAATAAATAAATTTTAAAGCTGCGAATTCCAAAGACGCTTTTAAAGTATTATAGAACTGACAAGAAATAGGGTACGTGCCACTTTTTTCCCCGGTGGTACAATATAGGAGCAGGATAATGTGGCTAGTTGCTAGGAGAGGACTCGATGACGACAGAGCAGATAATGAGCGGCTGGTTGCTAGTTTTTTTTTTTTTTTTTTAAATTAACAAGAATTTTACGAATTTTAAAATTAATAATAATATAAAATTTAAATATTCATTAACCTCAAACTTTACATAGACAACAAACCCTAGCTATGAACACTTGACACCTTTGCTAGTTGCTAGAGAGGAGTCTAAGGTCTAGCTCTATGGACGACAGAGCAGATATGATTACAGCTACGATTCAGCAATTTTACAGTTCAGCAGAGATTCTTTTTCTTGAAGACGGTACGTGATCTTGCAGCAGCAGCAGCACCACCGCCACCGCCACCGCCACCACCTGTCAGCCGGATTAATCTTTAATTCATGATATTAATGCTGCTAATCTGCTCTCATTACCACTCTTTGTGCGGATTTAGTTTGAAGTTGTTTTTAAAAATATTTTTTATTTAAAAATATATTAAAAATATATTTTTTATTTTAAAAAAAATTATTTTTAACATCAACACATAAAAATATATATTTTTTTAAAATAATAATAATAATAATATAAAAATAATTTTTTAGAGTTAATTTCCGGGCTCGGTTTGATAAGTTTACTTATTTTTTTCAACTATTCCTTATTTAATATTTGAAGTGTGTTTTGAAATAAATAAGCCACGTGCATTGATTTTTTTGATCATTTCCTCACCCCCAAAGCGTAGTCCAATGAAAACGAGCAATACCTTTTTATAAGACAACACGATTTTAATGTTTATCACTTCCCAGTTCATATTCTTTCTAGAGAAGAAGATTCCTATGATTTGATGGAAAACATCTACAAGGCCAGGCAGCCCATTGGCCTGGAGGTAGCAAGACCCATGAGCTGGACCACTAGCCTAGATTGATGTCAGAAGCATATATATATATATATTGTTGTTGGGTTCGGTCCATCGTATATCTTGACTTGAGAAAATATATATTTGGACCTATTGAGTTAGGATAAAATCAGATTTTTTTTTAATTAATGTAGGTGTCCTAGCAATCTTGTATGTACCTCGATTAATTCTACAACTCTTGAAATTAACGATTATAGAAACTTTCAGTGACCCTGATATTTGTAAGACTTGAACTCATAATTGATAATAACATATCATTTCATAATTGATAATAACATATCACAAATCTCAGTGTCACTAAAAGTTTACATGATTATTAACTTCAGAATCTGTGAGATTAGTTAAGGTGTATGCAAGTTGACCCAGACACTTACGTTAATAAAAAATTATTAAACATATAAATAAGTGAGATAATAAAAATTAAGAATTAAATATTTTTCATTACAACCTAATTAATTTGAAAAAAAAGGGATAGTATGAACAATAAAAAATTCAGAACGATGAATGTATGTCATAGCCTTTTAACAACCTAATTAATGGTAAGCTGAGAAAGCAAATTGAAAATGTTACTGAACTATCAACAATGGAAATATTTTTTATGCCCTAACCTTCCCTACCCTACTATGAATCAAGATTAATTAGGGATACTTTTGAAGGGGAAAAAAACTTTATATTTCTCCATCATTTTTTAGAATTCTCCAGCATCATTATTATCGAATAACTAATTAGCTTACTTTTTTTGAACCACCGAATAATTAAATTTTAATGAAGATGCAGTAGGACCATCCTCACATGCACATAATGCAATCAATACTTACTGGATTTTCTTTTTGGTTCCAACATTGTTTTGCTCAGAGGTTTGAAAATGTGATTATGATTATTTTTTAAAATATTTTTTATTTATATATATATATATATATATATATATTTAAAAAAAATTAATTTTGATACCAGTATAATAAAATAATATAAAAATATTATTTTTTTCCATGTTTTTTTCCACTTAAAACAAAAAAAATAATTTTATTCAAAAAAAACTTTTAATGTTCTCCGTCAATTAACCTTAAAATAATTTGTTAACAACCAAATGCCACTAGAGGGAAATAGTGGTCAGTGGGTGGCTGTAAAAGAGATAATAATTGAGGGCTGGGACTTGCCGACTACGTACCTCGCTAGCGCACCTGAGACCATGCCTGAAGACACAGATTATGCCTATGGCGATGCTTGTTCGTTCTGTTCACAATGATTATATTTGGTATATACTATATTCCGGGCCTAACAAATAATTTTTATAATTATTGGAATTGAAATAATTAAAAGTTTTTGCTAGTTCAAAAATAAAATATAATATCTATATATACAAAGTTTAATATAATGAAATACTTCAACACAATTTATTATAACAATAGTAATATCGAAGACTTAACATATAAAAATATCATTACTATTATTGCTAAAATAATAAAAATTATTAAATTATCGCGAGAAAAAAAACTCAAAAATATTAACAAAAGAGAAAGTAAGAAAAAAAAAACTAAAATTATTATTATTATTATTATTATTGCTTGAATAATGGAAAAAAAATTCAATAAAAGAATAAAAAAAGCCCAAAAACTTTAACAAAAAAGCAAAAAAAAGAGAAAAAATTAACTAAAAAAATCATTTGACATGAAAATATTAATAAATAAATGAATAAAAAAACCAAAAAAAAGAACAAAGAAAAAAAAAATATAAATTTTCAAATGATCATAAACACAAACTAAAATTTAATAACATATTTTTTTTTAAAATGATATCTCAACAAAAAAAATTAAAAAAAAAACTAAGAACACGTGTGTGTATATGAACCTGAACAAAAATAAAAAATATTTAAAAAATATAAAAAAATCTACAAATAAGAGTCGAGTTGTTGCACGTGGACTACATTTGCTAATCAAGTAACTTTCATTAACAAAACCTTGCATTTTATTGACGGAATAATCTATCGATTTTCAGACATTGATTCTGTCCGAAAGAATCTTACCAATGGAGTCACATCTAATTACTATTCATCGAAAAACTTATCAACGGGATCACTAATGAACTTACAGATGAACAAAGCACACTAAACAAAAAACGTTTGCCACCATCATTTTATTAGTATTTTCATCGGTGAAGAAGATATATTACAGTAAAAAAAGACCATTTGTTATTACATCAAAATCTTAATAGGACTTTCGATATATTTGTTTAAAAAAAAACATTCGTGAAAAATTGAAATGATATATATGATGAAAAATTACCAACAATTAAAATTCTATCAATATTTTTATTTGTAGTTGTTAATTTTTTGGAATGATTTTCATATTTGAGTTGACAAACGGATGGAATTCAAAACCTGAACCCAATGAATTTTAAATATCTTCTAAATTCAAACGTTTTTTTTCAAAAAATTACAAGATAAATTTCAGAATCTTTGCAATAATATTTTTATATGTTGTACTAAGGCTGAGCCAGTACAACTTGCTGGACCAATTACAAATCAACCATAGGATATACGAATAATCCAACTTAGTCTCACTTAATAATGGCGTTCTTTGACAACTATAGATAGCGAAATACCACCGATATAAGGTGGTTGTGCATGCCTGCACATGATAAATTTGCTATCTTTTTGTGTGTTCATGTGTAAACATGTGCATGATTGGACAGCCATGACCATCTATCTATATATAGATACATGGCCATGGCTGTCCAATCATGCACATGTATAGATGGCCATGGTTGTCCAATCATGCACATGTCCAATATCGCAGCTTCGATGGAGCTTTGACGACACTGCATCTGAACCATCCTGTAGAGTCAACAACTTTGATGGGGCAAGTCGGGTCAATGGATGGTTCAGATGCAGTGTCGTCAAAGATGTTGCAAACATATATCTCGCCTCTGTTGAGGGCAGATTTCTAGGCTCCAAATCGAAGTTGAAATATTTTTGTTTTGTTTAATTTCTTAAGCATTTAAGGTGGAACAACAAATGGATCATCGTTGGAAAAAAAAGAAGTCAGCAGGCTTGCCGGAGGGAAGAAAATTTGTTACATCCTGACCATTATCGTTGACGACGCAATTAAGTTTGAACCTAAAAAGGCAAATTAAAAAGTGTTTTGATTAATAATTGAACTAAAGCATGAATGAAAAAGATTTCTTAAAACTTGCGAGGACGAAAGATTGTCCCGGTATGTATAATAGCCGAACCATAGAACTAAGAGGAGCTAATTTTAATAATTAATGGACATTTGAATTATTAACAACCACATATTTTCAAAAATGAACTCCCTCTTCGTTACCTCTAAACAAAGTCTTCTCAATTGATTGTATTTCTTTTAGTTTACAAAGAACATCTACAGAAATTATTGAATAATTGTATGAGCCAAGAAATTAAATTATGCTTAATACATTTTATACCTTTGTTTATGTAACATTGTATTTTAAAAGTTGTATTGCTTTAGTTTGAATTCAAATGAAAACAAATTTGCCAAATGGAGGCTTGGTATAGAATAATACATGTTAATATGTAGAGCTAAGTCGATGTTTATACTTGCATGGAAGAGCAAAAGGTGTCAAAAGCTTAACATATCCATTGCTTTTCCACGATTTGGCATGTTTTGTAAATGTAAGAATAGGCAAGAATTTGAATAAGACAATAATAAAATTTTTATTAGTAGATATGTTCCAAACTTCTCGATCAATAAATAGACAATTGAAATTAATTGCCTGGCCATTCTATTAAAAGGTATAAAATGTATTTTTATGCTTTGCAAATGAATTGCCATTTTCTTGCAAAATAAAAATCAAGTAAAAATAGAACAAATAAGTGAATAGTTAAATTGGAAATTAAAATACAATTAAGAAATAGGATAAGGATGCCATGAGAGGGTGAAATAATTGTATACACACACAATTAGAAATTTAAATGAATATGCTAAACTTATTGTGATATTCATGTCTCAATAATATGTGTTTTGTTTCAGGATCATCACATGCACGCCAATAATTTTCTATTTTTGTTATTTAGTTTTAGGAAGTACACCCTTTTATTTTTATAATACTAAAACATGTGAATGACATAATTTGTAAAAATTAATTTGTTTAAATTTGAATGGATTAACTTAACTCTGAAATACTGACAACAAAAAGCTAGCAATTACAATAGTATCAGGCAAGCCAATTAAAAAAAAAAAAAAAGGAAGGAAAAGAACAAGTGGGTTTTACAACAAGAGTGAAGAGGAAAGGGAACTATATATATATATATAAAACCGTAAGAGCCCACCTTCTGAACACTAAAAATATAGTAGTGTGGGTGTATATACACGTAAGAAGGTCATTAGTAGGGACAGAAATTAGAAAAGACAAAGCAAAGTAAACTCGTACAATAGAATTGCTGGAGTTGCAATAATGAAGATGAAAGGTCTTATTTGAACCCTTTTTTTTGTTCTTTTTCTTTCTAGTCCTGTTAATGCCGTAATTCTCTTTGTTCGTGTTCCTTCGATCGGCCAAATCCTTCTATCTATTTCTCACTTTTCTTCATCCGAAACTTTGCCCTCCTCCTTCTTCACAAGATTTCGCTATTTGGTCTGCATGAAGAACATGTGCAGAGGCATCATCATCAGTTTTGCCCACCAATTCTCTGGCCTTCAACGATTCTCTATCCCAATCTGTGTTGTATACTACTGCTAGAATTGAGACCACACACACAACTTGAGCCGCAAGAAGACCATAGCATAGACCCACAAACCCTAGTTTCCAAACAAAGGCTAGGCCTATAGCCACGGGCGCACCCACCATGTAAAAGGAGTAAAAGTTAACCCCTGCCCCGATGCCTGGCCTAGCACTGCCTCTTAAAATTCCACAGCTTGTCGTTTGTGGACAATTTGCAAGCTCACATAATCCAATTATGGGCAGTACAGCCATGGTTAGCTCGAGAACCTCATCATCTTTTGTAAAAACTCTCGCCCATGCTTCTCTCCCTAGGGTGGTCCATAGCAAGCCGAATAATGAGCTTAGTAAGGCTAAGCCTATTGCAACCACCGTGGCCAAACGAGCTTTCTGTGGCCTGCCTGCTCCGAGCTCGTTGCCCACCCGAGTCGACACCGATGCACTCAGTGACGTTGGCAATGTGTACATCAGGGATGTGGTCTGAATTATAATGGCTGATGCTGCTAGAGCGGCTCGACGGTTGTGCAAGTAACCGGCTAGAATTGTCATGAACTCGTACCACCACCACTCTAAACAAACAGCTATGCAACTTGGAATCGCAAGCCGGAGTAGAATTCCCCATTCCTTTCTTAGGGAAGTAGAAGGAGATGATAGAAATGGTTGCTGTGTGATCAGGGGCGCGGACGAAGCTGGCTCCTCCACGGTGGCCGGACTAAACAAATACATGTAGCATACAAGGAACAGGAGGGTGTTAAAATTGGTAATAAAAGTAGAAATTGCAATTCCAGGGACTCCTAGAGAAAGAGTGAAGGCTAGAAATAGGGTGACAGGAACATGGAGAACAATGGAGAACAGGGTGCACCACATTAATGGCCATGTTGTCCCTTTACTGCGCAAGTAAATTCGTAGAGGGTGGAGGAGGCTGTTAGCGATAAGATCAGGAATGGAAAATCGACAGTATAAACTTGCAATTCTGGTTATGTCAGGATCTTGATGGAGGCGAAGCAAGAGGGGTTCAAGATTGACCCATAACAGACCAATCGGTATCGAAGCAAGTAGTAACATAAGAATTGTTCTTCTCAGAGTATGAGATGCTACTAGGAGATTTCTCGAGCCAAATGCTTGGCTACACAGAGGCTCCATCCCCGTCGCTAGGCCGGAGAGAACTGAGTAGCCACTGATGTTGGTGAATCCAATAGCTAATGCGCCGCCGGCGAGCTCCAAGCTTCCTAGTCTTCCCATGCAGACTACTAAGATCATGTTTTTTAGATACCCCACCAAGCTCAACGCTGCTATAGGGAAGCCTATTTCTGTCATTTTTTTTAGCTCCTCGACAACCTAATGGAAAGAAAAAAGTATAAACAAAATAACAAGTACAGGCGTCAGTATGATTATTAAGAAATCAAGTCGAAGATTTTCTGGTTGTGCTTAATTGAGATTGATTTCTACCTCTGGCATTGTTGGGTACTTGTGGGATTTCTCTGCTGTAACCATTTTTGCTAGTACCCTTTTCTTGTTCCCTTGTGTGTGTGTGTGTGTGAGAGAGAGAGAGAGAGGTCAAAGTGAGTGATATTATGGTTCGAGAGGGAGCTTTATAGATTGTAAGGTAGTGGGGTTCGATCTCAGACGTCGTTGTTTATGTTTGTACTGCAGTACTGTCAATAATAAATATAAAAATTATGATCTCAAGTACCAAATTCATCTAAGTTTTGAAATTTAATTATTTTTTATCAACTGTTCAAGATAATTCAATTATAAAAAGTGATGTATAAAAAAAATCACATAAAATAAATCGAGTGATATATGGACACACACGTATAAAGCGATGGTACTGAAATAACAACGCCTCTTCAAATCACGAAGTTTGTCACTTTCCAAAACAAAACCGAACATATCTACTTCCCCTTTAAAATCAACATGTAAAATGTGACTATAACCATCAACGATTGCTACAATTATTATTATTATTATTATTATTATTCACTTTGGAGATGTCAATGTTAAGTAAATCACTAGGGTTTAATTACTAATCGGGATTGATCATGAACACACTAGGTGTTCTTTATTCTTAAATTTGTTAGAAATCCATGATAGCATATTAGTTTGCATGAAAACTAGGGTTATACAATCATAAATAAATAATAGAGAAATATTTAAAGACAACTCTAACATTTTCTAAAATATTCAATAATTTCACGGGAAATGCACCACCGATAATTTAATTTATATAAAGGTTAAAGCGATCTATTTATTTATAAGCAGTATGATTAATTTGAGCTAGAAGTGGTACCCATATTAATAATTAGTAAATCTTAACTACCATATACTATATATACTTGTAAAGTTTTATCAAGAAATGAAGATACCAGGAAGATTCTTGGATTGATGGGGAATCTCTCCATGTGTAGATTGGTGTATATATATATATATATATATATATATATATATATATATATATATAGTAAAGGGATGATGATGATGTTAGAGAGGAATTAGGAGATCGAGTGTGCGTCAGAAGAGGATTTGAAATATAGATTGTATTGGAAGCAAATTAAATGCTTTTTTTCTCCACATGCTTTTGGAAGAGTCTTATCGATGGATCCAAAACCATAGGACCATTAATCAAAAGCAAAGCAGCTCTCTCACGTTTTGAAATGCAGCACGCACCTTGTCTGTTAAAGGTGCTACCGTTAGGGATGGATTTGGCTCCTCTCTATATCAGTTTCCTATATTTCTTCGTTCATAATTAAGCTTGATTTCATTCTTTTCTTTATATATATATGATTAAAAAGGATTTTATTGATAAATACCAAACATATTGTTCTTAATCTCCTTTGTTCTTAATTATTCTATTAGCTTTTGTAGAAGCAATCGGGGAAAAAAATCAAATAAAAATATTAGGGACTGAAATATATTTTGATGCCGCAAGAGAGATAAAAGACACAAAAAATAACAAAACCGACCATTGATGATCGTCCACCCACCTTCTGTCGACACGCATACCACCATGTGGAAGAGAATATGGCAGCACACCCGGAGACACGATGATCTGACAATTTCCTTAGCCTTCGTACACAAAACACGCCTCTTGAAAGGTATGTAATGGAGGCAATGACATGCGCGTCAAGCAGATGCATCTGCAGGTATATAAAAAAATAAACTAAAAATACCCTTGACCCTTCTTTGTTGTCTGCTTTCGGGGATAAATTAATAGTTTTACTATGCAAGAAAATATAAAAAAGAGACAAAAACACCCTCTAAAAATCAGATAAAACCAACCGGACCCTAGGAAAAGTTGAAAATACCCCTGAAACCAAGAATTAAATTTCAATGTACTGAATGACAAAACATTAATTATAGTATTACAATCCACAATAATATGAGTCTACTTTTATATTGTTTAGACGACTCAGTTTA
Source organism: Salix caprea (assembly GCA_964035475.1). Taxonomy (NCBI): domain Eukaryota; kingdom Viridiplantae; phylum Streptophyta; class Magnoliopsida; order Malpighiales; family Salicaceae; genus Salix; species Salix caprea. The sequence goes on from OZ037757.1 coordinate 15,369,422, forward strand.
GCTTGTTTTTTAATGTGTTATAGATGTGCTCATCTTCTTGGATGGAGACCCTTTTTCTTAACAGCTCAAAGAAATCTATTTAACATCTATATATGGCTCAAAAAGAGATATAAGTAGAGAGAGAACAAGGTTGGATGGAGATTAATACCCATCAATTAAACATTACAAGTTCTATAATAATAATAATAATATAAAAAAACTATAACGCAGCCATTCTCTATTAAACAATTTTTTAGTCTACAAATAGATCGACAAAAGAGTGTTTGAATAGAATTAAGAATATACTTCGTCAATATTCTTACTTGACTGCTAATTTATTGCTAAATAATTGTTAAGAAATGACACCAAACTAATTTGATAATCTACAATTAAATTCAAGAATTATGCGCAATAATGACAAGGAAATATTCGACATAATTTCCAAATTAGCCGCAAAGTTGATTTTTCTTGTCATGTGAGTAGGTGTTTGTCATTCTGCCGTATATTCTTTTTTGTTTCCTCGTCTTGTAAAATGTACGGGGCCATTAGGGTAAAGTGTACAAGAGTCCTTGAATCATCAAATGTTTTGATTGACACCCTTTTATATTTATAATTTAATCGGGTGTTCTTGTAAGGCTTACAAATCTCGGATCTACGACTCAAAATCAGAATTTTATAATTGATTTGAGTTCAGTAAATTTATTCTTAATAAAATGTGGTTTGAGTGATTGAAATTGGTGGCCACAATTATGGATCTCTAGCTAGCAATATATTGATGTGAAAAATATATTTTTTAAAGTGTTTTTCAAACCATTTTTTTTTATCTTAAATGTATTGAATTAATATTTTTTCATGATTTTAATATGTTGATGTGAAAAATAATTATTTTAATACATTTTTAATTGAAAGTATTTTTGTAAAACCACCCTCCACCACATTACCGAAAACACACTATGTATTGGTGTTAATAAAAATAAAAATATAGGTGATTTAGTTGTAGATTTTGTGCGTAGCTATTAAGACTTTTTGACTTTTTTTTTCTCGAAAACCCTTTGGATTTCTCAATTATTATCAAACATGCTAATTCTTGTCAAACATTTACACTTTCCAGCTAATTGTTTTCAGTGAAATCCTGCGAGCTCCAATAGTAAAACCTCATTACTCCTAACAAACAACCAAAACCCTTTTGAAGATGGGCTAATCTCGTTGTCTGAGTAGTACACTAATCTCTGTAAAGGAATGCTTTTTATTAAACCAAATGATGATATAATGAAAATTAAAATTTGGGAACCATGCATGTGCATCTGGTTACACCAAAGAAACCAGTCTCATCGGCAATTATTACACCCACTTTGGATAATCTTGTCGACAAATTGCATCGCAGTCACCTTCTTCCTTGTTTAAGATGTGATTTTATACCTTCCGAGCCAATGCGATTTCAACAGAGTGATAGGTAGGGGCATTCCGAGCCATAATCAACGGTCACATCCCTGCTGGTTTTCGATTAGGTTCGGTACTAACGATGCTGTGGCTCTGGGGCCAAAAACGAGTGCATTTGCTTGCAGAAACTCAAGCAGCAGACACCTTACTCCTTTCTCCCGCAATGCGTGACAAAGAAATCAACTCACGTCCCATCGATTCCATTATCTCAGTCCAAAAAGCTTCAGAAAATATATTTTGATGCCTTCCTTTCATGGATATTTTATAGAGAATAATATAAATTATATTTTAAAATTTTATTTAATAATTTAAATTTTTAAAAAAGATAATTTTATAATATGGTATCAAAGATTTACTGATTTAGTGATCATGAGTTCAAATCTCATCACCTTCATTTTATTTTGACAAAAACTAAGCACAAGACAGTATAAGTCTGTGCAAGATTCAAACCCAAAAAAGTTTCACTTGAAAAGATATGTTAGAGAATAATATAAATTATATTCTAAAATTTTATCTAATAACTTAAACTTTTAAATAAGATGATTTTTAATATGGACTTGTCTTCCTCCTATTGATCAAAAGCAAGGATGGAAAAATATCTGAAGAAAAAAACATGGAATTGTGGCCCAAGAATCTTAGGGTGGTGCATATCCATTCATTAGTTTTTAATCAACCAATCTATAATATATGTAAGTCAAAAAAAAAAGATTCATGAAGAGATCTCGTGGATCTTGGGAGTGATCCTCTCATTTTTTATCTTTTTTTGATTTACGAGCAATACATTTCTCCTTTGTGGGAGGCCATGAGTTTGACATCTCTTACTAGATATAGCACTCGTTGCCTTTTGTTCCACTTAGTCAACATACCATGGTATATTTTATATCTTAAATATCATGGTATCCCTGGAAAACCGGAAATTATAATGGAGAAAATCTACTCGAGCCAGATTGTCCACATTATTTGATCCGAAAGGGGACAGATTGGGATCAAAAGAACCTCTTTTGACCACACCCTGCCTGTAAATAATCACACAGCAACATGCTCAAGTCCTCGATTGAACGTAAATCATGTTGCTCGAGCATGATCATGGCTTCTTTCCTTGAGAGAGATGAAGTGTTGCCAGAAGTCAACCCTAGCAGCATGCACTTCTCTTTTATCCGCAAGGAGACAGAAGCAGAAGCATATTTCTTCACAAGGTGATTAAACTTCTAGCGACGCATTAATCGCCTTGATTTACTCGAGCGAAATTGTTAATTGGATGCATGATGATGTTTGGAATTAGCTATTATATGTAATGATTTGGATTCTCTGGAGTGGTTTATATGATCTCGCAGTAAGAGAATCTCACGGTCCTTGAAAGACAAACTTGGAAAAACCATCACACAATGTATAGCTAGGTACGATCGTTAGATTTTCTTTTTGAATGTCGAGATCACCAGAAAAGGCCGATGGTGAAAGGAAAACAGGAATGCAAAATAGTACAAGTTCTGAAGGGAAAAGAGAAACAGGCCAAGCAGGAGAACGTGTAGCAGGCCAAACAACGAAAATCAAGAGACCTTAGAGCTAACCAATGGACGAGCCATTTGACTGAATAGCACATCGAAATGGCATCTGAGATGCTTATAATATAAGAAAATATTTCACTTAAAAGTTTAAATTGTTAGGTAAGGTATTAGAATATGATTTATATTATTTTTTAATATAATCTCTTAAATGAAAGGTTTTTGGACTTGAAACTTGTATACTTGCCCATATTATTTTGTGTTTGATTTTTATTAAATAGAATAGGAATGGTGAGATTCAAACTTATGACTGCTGGGTTAATAAAACTCTAATATCATATTAAAAACCATCTTATTTAAAAATTTAAACTATTTACTTGCTTATATTATTTTGTGTTTGATTTTTATTAAATAGAATAGGAGTGATGAGATTCAAACTTGTGACTGATGGATTAATAAAACTCTAATATCATATTAAAAAATTATTTCATTTAAAAATTTAAACTATAAATAAAATTTTAAAATATAATTTATATTATTTTCTATCATATAACAGATGGAAAATATAAATTGAACACACGGCAGAAAGATCCAAAGCGAAAACATGTAAGAACCTTCCATTTTCGCCTTGAACCGGAAAGAACAACGTAGCAAGGAAGGCATCTTCAACAGCTTGATCTTAACATCAAATGTCATTTCTAGCATATATAGTTCTCTAATGTAATTCATTGCATCACTCCATGCAGCAAGATGTAGACATTCAAATTGGTCAAATCATACATATCCATCCATTTATAAATTGAATTACACTTGTCCACACACAAGCAAGTAAGAATGTTTTTTATTTCATTTATAAATTGCAATTGTACAGTATATTAAATTGGGGCCATTGATTTTATTTTGTTTGATTGAGTTTTTTATTCTGAGTTAAAATCTATCGTGAATTGATCATACATGAATTTTCAATACCTAGGCATAAGAGAACAATCTATACTTTTATGTATGTTGTTTATAGGGTTCGACAATACCACATATTTAACAAGTGAATTTTTTTATTTCATTTATGTAATCTTATTATCATTTAAGGCCGACCCTTAACATATGGCTGAAAATGTTTTGAAGAGATTTATGAACGCTGTGGAGAATCATAAAAAACGAGGCTAAATGTGATTGTCATATGGAGGAGTCGTGGGTTGGAGGGCACATGAACATGTGAGCTTGAAAGACATATCGAAGATTTCCAGTTTCAGAAACAAAGTGCAACAGCTCACACCAGCGAATCAACAAGAAGGAAAAAACACATGATTTGTATTTATTTGTAGGAAAATATGTACGATTATTTGAGGGAAAGCATGAATCTTAAGTGAACATAGACTGTGTTTAGAATTGCGATTGGAAAACTCTTTTGAAAAAAATTAAATTTTTTTTATTTTAAATTAAAAAAAATATTTTTAGATCATTTTAATGTACCAATATCAAAAATAATTTTATAAAATAAATAAATAAAAATATTTTTTTAAATAAAAAATATATTAAAAAATAATCTCAACCATATTCTCCAACAGTCAAATATTTAAGTATCACGAGCATGTTTCAGCTGACTTGTATATATATGCACGTGTCTGTGGACCTGTACCAGACTGAAAGGTCTGGCTGATTTTCAGCCTGGATCAAAGAATTGTTGAATACAAAAGCTAACATGGGCTGGCTAGCCCACTTATATAATCCGAACAAAATCGAGGCCCGATTAGACCTACCCTTATAGCCCATATGTTATTATTTTGCATTAAAAATTGTTCATTTAAAAAACAAATTATTTTGCATTTGAAAGTATCGGTGATTGACGGACATGCCTCCACGACCGCCTCGCCTCCACGTGGCCATGGCTCATGCTTAGCCTGAACAAGGACGATTATTTAAAATATTATTTGTCATATCAGAATAAATAAGGGGGGGCTAGAGATTGGGAAGAGTCGGTGTTCAGAAATATAACTAGCCACCTACCCGCTAGAATCATATTTTTTTAAATATAAAATATATTAATTTTATGATATTTTTTTATTATAATATAAATTTGAACAAAATAATAAATTCATATTCAATTTTTATGGAGTGTGAATTTTCTATAAAATATATATAAATTTTAAATCGATATAAATTTATTTGTTTAGTAGATTTCAATAAAATCACCATTATTGAATTATCATCATCATCATTTAAAAAACAAGAAGATTCAGATACTTGAATTACCGATTTCATTATATTAGAATTAATTTAATTTATAATATAATTTAAATTAAACATAAAAAAATAAAAATAAAAATTGTGAAAACATCTACAATAATCAAATAGCAAAAATAAACAATTCATTTTCTATCTACAAAAAGAAAAAAATCATTAAAAACTCATCCCTATGTTACCATCATTATTATGACTATAACAATTAAAATTATCATCAATATTAAAGCTCAAACAATTAAAATCATTAAATTGCCCCAAAGAATAAAAGACATTCTTACAAAAAAATAACCATTAAAATTATCATTATCATTGCCCAAACAATGAAACTATAAAATTATCTGATCCGAAGAACAAATAAAAATAACAGAAAACACTAGAAAAAAAGAACAAATAGAAAAAGGGAGAAATATTATTTTAAAATTATCACCAACATAAATTAAAATTTCAGGACTGGGCGAAATAAAAATAAAACCCCAACAAAAAATAAAACAAAAAAATGAAAATAAAAAACTAAAAGCCTAGATGCATAAATATGGGTAAAAAATAAATATTGTCCAAGAAAAACCCAAAAAATAAAGGAATTAACACTAAATAAAAATTTAAAGAATAAGAGATGAAGTAAAAAATAAATATATAATCAATTTTAATTTCAATAAAATAAAATTAAAGCAAATAAAAATTTTCAAACTCAAACAAATAAAATGATTTTTTATTTAAAATTACAGTGTATGCGCGTATGGGAGAGAAGCTCAGCAGTCGTAAGTCGTAACCATAAAGGGGCATGGGGAAGGAGAGGGACACAGAGGACACCATGGTTGAGTTTTTGCATGCGTCTCGGTTCATTCTTTAAAAGCTGAAACCACAATAAATAAACAATCTATCCATGGTAATTTATTTTTAATAATAAATAATGTTACGTCATCATCAAGCACGATACGACATGTGGGATATATATATATATATATATAATTTTAATGACGAATGGTTTAAGGATGTAACCTCCACGTAATTTTAGTTTATTCCATAAAATATTGAAAGTGTTCGATGATGGATGGATATGCCAACTCACCTCCACGTCAAGGTCATGGCCTCATGCTTAGCCTCAACAAGGACCAATCGAAAATTAGGTAGCCTCAGTGAGGACCAAATTAGGATGGGCTAGAGATAGGGAAGAGTCGGTGTTTAGAAATATAATAATAATAATTATTTTTAAAAATATTATTTACTTGAAAATATAATTTTTGAAAAATGATTTTTTTAGCAACAACATATCAAAATAATATAAAGATATAAATAAAAAAATCAATTTTAAAAAATAAACGATGATGTAACCTCCACGTAAGTTTAGTTTATTCAATAAAACATTGGTTTAAAGATTTGCATCCACGAGTTAGGAAAAAAAAAGTAAATCATTTTTAATTATCAGGACAGCTCCTCGAATTTTTTAGGGAATAAAATCATCGCATGAGGTGTAGATTAGAGTAGAAATCATGAAACAGATTTATTATTATCGCATTGAAGTAATTTATCACAATCCAGAGAAAATTATAAATATAATCATAGAAAATCATTATGTGTATCGCATTCCCACTATATCTATATATTGAACATCAACCCACATGGTTGGACCTTCACATAAAAAAAGAAAATTGTTGGTTTAATAACCTATACCTCAAGCGATAATTTTATTCACTAAAAAAATCAAATTTTAATAAAAAATATATTTCAAATAGCTACTTAGATTCACACGGAGATTGGAGAGTCCTAAATAATCACTTGAACCTTAAGTTGACTAATTCTTTGGTTAAAAAAGGAGTGGCAAATAGATTATCTTGAGCTTGCTACGAAGCACCTATTTTTAAATGGATGAGCGAGGTAGTTATGTATATTTTTAATTAAGAATATAATAAAATCATATATATATATTTTTTAACATTAACATATTAAAAACAAATATATAAAAAACACAATTTTACACGAGCAAACATTACCTACTGGTCCTACACTATTTCACAAATGAACAAGCAAACATTACCTACCCCCTATGAAGTAATGGATTACTCTACATCTTATAATACTAATACTAATACTAATACTAATACTAATACAACAATCCCTATGAAAGTACACTTGTTTTGTCTTATTTCTTAAACAAACAACAAAACTTATCTCATTTTGGGGACTAGCAAACTCTTCATCAATGATGATTGTCAGAAGGGTTTGGCATAAACGGGTTTGGAGCTCCACCCCACGATTTCTCTACCCGTACACTACTACTACTCCAGCTCCAGCTTCAGCTTCGTCTCTGCTAACGGCCCACAAACTTCCTTTCACTGGTTACACGAATAACTCTATCAAAGTGAGTGACTATAATTAATTTGTTAATTGCTTGGGTTTGGTGAAATTAGTTAAATGACTGTTGAGTTTGGTTTTTGTAGATCAAGATTGAGAGTAAAGTGGGTTGGCGTTTGTTTTCAAGTCAAGCTTTGGCTGATGAGGGGATGAGTGGTGTAATTGTTGTTGATGTGCCTTTAGCTCAAACTGGTGAAGGTATTGCTGAATGTGAACTGCTCAAATGGTTTGTGAAAGAGGTAATTGAATGAATGAAACAATCATTTAATTTGTTTGTTTTTGTGAGTTGATGCTGGTTTTAAAGCCGTCAGTTTGGTGAGTTTCAAATTGTCTTTATAAGTGATTAGGAGAGATGGCAACGTGCTTATTGTTGTGGTAGGGTGATGAAATTGAAGACTTTCAACCACTATGTGAAGTCCAGAGTGACAAAGCGACAATTGAGATAACAAGTCGTTACAAAGGAAAAGTTGCTCAATTTCTATATGTTCCAGGAGATATAGTAAAGGTGAGAATTTGTTGATTCATTGCTCATTGGTTTGGTGAAGAAAGCATGTTGACATTCTGTAGATTAATAATAATTTAATTTTATGAATTTCCTGTGTATGTGCTTCAGTAAGTGGTTTGCATGTGTGAGAAATGGTGTGGGATACTAAAGATGAAATTATCAACCTTCTTTAAATGGGAGACATGAATTTGGGAGTCAGTTGGACCTCACTTTGAAACTGTGTCAAACAAATAAATTTTTTAAGACTTATGAAGAATGGTGTTATTTTGTTAGCCAGACTGGGTGGCACATGCTTGTGTGAACTTAATACAGGCCACAATGGTAGAGCTGGCTCCATTTCTCATGGGGTGGGAAAAGATAGGGAGGGTGTGCTTTGCATAGTGTTGGGGGTGTCAAAAGCATGGGAATAAAGAATACCATATAGCTTTTGTGCATGTGTATTGATATTTTGAATTTCTGGTAATGTGTGATCTGTGCAGGTTGGAGAGACTCTTCTAAAAATGGTTGTTGAGGGAGCTCAAGTTCCAATACTGAAACATGATGTTACTGAAAATATTGATTCTCATTGTTCTGAGGGTGAGATAAATAAAAGTAAAACTTGTGGAGTCCTGTCAACACCAGCTGTGCGACACCTTGGTAAGCAATATAATATAAATCTAAATGATGTCCATGGATCTGGTAAAGATGGGAGGGTATTAAAAGAAGATATAATTAAACACGCTATTCAGAAAGGGATCATTAAAGATTCCTCTGGCTTTGAGAATGTTGATTCTGGAGACCAATTTTTGAGGGGTGAAGAGGACTGCTTGTTTGTGCCAGCCGAATTAGGCTCACAATGTGATGATAAGACAATTCCTCTAAGGTAATATTAGAAGCTAATGTGAACTGAAAACCTTTTTCCTATCATTTATTTTTGAAAGAAGGGGGTAGGAATGTACAAAACTACTTTCCTTTAGCATTATACTCCACAAAATAACATTTTTTTTTAAATGATAGGATTAGAATAACATGGCAATTCTTATATTGCAGAGGTGTTAACTTTCCTACCAATTTTAATCATAATGGTTGGTCAATTAATCTGGTATCCAAGTCATAAGCCAGGCAACAACAACCATTTGCCGCAAGCCCAAGTCATAAGAAGGTGTTTTGATTTCAGACCATATCAAGCATATGCTGTTTTGAAATTTTGAATGCCTAGCATTGTGAATAGGTGCACCTAAAAGTTCATGAGTGCATAGTTTGTCTAATAGCTTTTATTTATAAGTTGCTTATGAGATTGGGTTCTAGCTGTAGACTTCATTTTTACAAGCAACAGTTAGAGATCTACCTATGTACATGTATGTAGTTATGTTAAATGATAGTTGAATTGCCACATATGAAGTTCTTTCTATGTAGGAACTGTATATAAAAAACCAGACAGATCTTGTGAATTCAATGGTCTAGTTTTACATGTGGTGGAAGAACACCTGTACTATAAATCTTCTCCTGTGAGATATCATGACCTTTAATTTTAAATGTCAAAATTATCCTGTAAAATCGTAAACCTTTTTACTGAAAAAACTGTGATCTTTTTGTCTGCACCTCTTACTCTGAACTCTTATTCTTTTCCACAAACCACTTTAAATTTAGTGTTGAGACAAAATAATTGCTTGCTTTATTTATTTATTTTCAGGGGATTCCAACGTGCAATGGTGAAAACAATGTCAATGGCTGCAAAAGTTCCACATTTTCATTATGTAGAAGAGATAAATTGTGATGCATTGGTGGAGCTTAAAGAAAGTTTCCAAAACAATAATACCGAGCCAGGTGTGAAGCATACTTTCCTTCCAACTTTGATAAAGTCACTTTCAGTGGCCATCAGCAAATATCCATGGATTAATAGTTGCTTCAATGAGGACAAAATGGAGGTCATCCTGAAAGGTTTGTTGATTTATTCTTCTTTGCTGCTGCAATGTTGTTTACTGCTTCTATTTTCTGATGGCCACATGTTCAATGAGTGGTAAAAAAACAACTATTTACAGGAGGCTTTCCAGTATATGGGCACTATAATTCTTACTTGAGAAAGCATTTCTGCTCAATGTAATTTAAACTGGTAATTTTGGTGTCCTTTGCAAATCTTTCAAGGATCTAACAAAGCTGCATCTAGATCTATTGTCATCAAAAGTATAAAATGAGAAACATTTATATATTATATTTCACAACAGAGTCACTGGTCTTGACTGCTTATAAAACTAATATAAAATTTATCCTACTTCCATATGAGATGGATGTATCCTGCAGAGGCTCTACATTTGGCTCTACAAGGATGCATTTATGTGCTTATATTTCTTGCCAATGAAGGAATTGTTCTGGTGTAAAATAATTGTTGTTTCTTTGAGATCTTTTGAGCAGAATGTTGCTTTATTATGTTGAATATTCTTATTGATATCATGTTCATAAAAACTGTTGAATGTCATAGGTTCCCACAACATTGGAATTGCCATGGCTACTCCATCCGGTCTAGTTGTACCCAATATAAAGAATGTTCAGTCTCTTTCCATCTTGGAGGTTAGTTTCATTGTCTCCTGTGTGTGTTATTTACATTTAGAACTATCTGCTATAGTTCTATTTCACTCTGCTTGATTGATAGCAGCTTCTTGCTTGTGTTCAAGTAATAAAATGGGATTTCAAAGTATTGAGTTTGACTTCAAACTTTGCTTTCATACTTAATAGTTCAGGTGAGAGATACAAATTTGATTGATTAAATAATGAAAGTTAGAATGTACTAAACCACACGAATTCATACTGAAATCAGTAAATTTTTTAAGGTTGCTTCTTGCTTTATACGTGTACCTATTTATAATTAGGGTTCATCCATAACTGTAGGCAAGAATGACACGGTGTCTAATTTTTCCTTTTTGGAATCTGTCTTGTTTTATTCTCAACGTGTTTACTTTCAAATACTTCTCAAATCACCTTTTGTTTCCCCCCCTTTCTCTGGTATTGTTGACAATGTCCACCGATGTATTTAGATAACAACAGAGCTTTTGCGGTTGCAACAATTGGCCTTGGCTAATAAGCTCAACCCTGAGGATATAACTGGTGGAACAATAACACTAAGCAACATAGGAGCAATTGGTGGGAAGTTTGGTGCTCCCATCCTCAACTTGCCTGAAGTTGCAATTATTGCAATTGGCCGAATTCAGAAAGTGGCTCATTTTGCAGATGATGGAAATGTATATCCTGTATCAGCTATGACAGTAAGCAATGTTTCAGTAACTTCACTCTTTTTTTATTTGCTTAGAGTACCTAACACCATCTTCCAAATGAACTTGGGATATGCACCATTTTATTTATTTGCTCAATTCTTTTGGAAATGAATTGCTGTAACTTAGCACATCATTCTTTAGAAAAAGTAAAGCACTGTCCATGTATAGGACAATCTTGCTATAAACTCAGGCATGCTATTTCAAACAATTAGAGAAGTCTCGTGACAAAACGGGCTAAAATTATACATCTCACTTGCTGATTGTTAAAACCACGGCTCTTTGTAGCATTTCATTATTGTATCTGATCATCTGCCTCCTTTCTCAGGTAAATATCGGTGCAGATCATAGAGTTTTGGATGGGGCGACTGTTGCAAGATTTTGCAATGAGTGGAAAAGATTAATTGAAAAACCAGAGCTGCTCATGCTGCTTATGAGATGACTTCCTTGACTGGTTGCAAGATGACATGTTTTTATCACCCTACAGCTCTTCTTTAGCATACAGTCACTTTCCAGGGAAAATAAATATATATAAGCTGTAAGTTCTGGAAATCGTTTTCAATAAGATTTAAATCATTAATTTATAAGTTGAAAATATTATTTATTAGCCAACATTGTTCTACTACATGGCCTTAGTTTTTAACCTCTTGTCATTCTGCGATTTAATAAATAATGCAAGGAATCACTTAGTTTTCATTTTTGTTTTATAATTTTCAAACATTTTAAATAATTAAAATGTTTGTTTTATAATTTTCAAACATGTAATGGAATTGATGATTATAAGTGTGATGATTTGTCATGCAATGTAATGAGCTTTAGATAGAAAAAGATATGCAACGAAACCATTATAAGATTAAAAGTTTAAGAATACTCGTGTAGGTATCTAATTAAAATGTAAATTGTGTTTCTCAACCAAAAAAAAAAGGACCTATATATAAATACAAATAAAATATAGACAAAAATGACATTTTCTAAAAAAATATAAGAACAAAAATAATTTTTTTACTGAAAGGTTATGTAAGTTAATGGTCAACAAGAAACCAGTCCTTAAATTATTGGCCGATTACTTCTAAATAATTTCAATCGCGTCCATGCAAGTTTTGAATAAATAAAAAGTTATATTTTTAACGATTTCAAACAGAGGCGATGCTAAAGCCTCAATTTTTTCTACCATTAAACTCTTGTTGCAAGCCAATTGAGCCACCAATTATATGCAATCCAATCTGAAAACGCTGCGTTGTTTAAAACGGTCGAAATTATTTGAAATTTTCTTTCCTCTCCTCTCACGGACATAAAGACTCCGTATAAAGCAAGGTTTTGCGATGAATACAAAAAATAAGAAAGAAAAGTTTCCATCTTCCGAAACCCAAATTGGTTAGATGCTTCTTCTGAAACTATAAAAGTAGTTTTTGTTGTTACTTGTTGGGGCGGGGAAATTCAGGTATCTTTTCTTCTCACACAGACAGCATATCTTTGATTGTTTCAAATTCTATCAAGTGTCGTGATTTTTCTTTTATTGGGTCGGTGGTGATTTTTCCATTCATCATGTCCTGCAGAAAGTTTCATTCCAACTTTCAGAGTTCTATTACTAGAAGGTGCCATTCTTTTATCTCTTTTATGAATTCAATTTTCGCTTTTGACAAGTATCTTCTCCTTCCCTTTTATTCTTATGGTTCTTGTTGCTAGCTGAGGCATTCATCATGTCCTGCAGAACTTTCAGAGCTCTACTACTGGAATGTGCCATTCTTTCATCTCTTTTATGAATTCAATTGGTAATACTCACAGTGCCTTTCTTTCAATTAGGTTGCAGGAATAAGTTTGGAAGGCATGGATGTAGCAATGGTGGAAACTGGTCCTTCGCAACAATACGTTATGAGGTAAATTTGCAAATAGAAAGAACTTCATTTTATATTCTAATTTACACCCCAATTCAAAGACTTACCGTTGATAAAGTATGGTTTCAACTAGCAAATATAACTTCATCCCATTTTCTTGAAACAGTGATACTTTGAGCACATCATATTCGTTGTTTAGAAAAAGCATGGGTTTTCTGTTCTTTGTCATCATAATGGAAATGGTGTTCCGTTCAGGTTTAAGCATCCTAGAGTTCCCTAAACCTTGTTAGTTCAACTTAATATTTTTCACTATTCTCGAAGTACATTTTCAGTGTGCTTCTTACCTGATCAATAATTGTCACAATTTTATGGTTTAGTATGATGCCACACCTAAGTAGGAAAGATTAGTTGAAGGGTATTTGTTTGTACAGCTGCAGTATATTGTCAGGAGCTTGTCGCATTGTTGGCATAAGAAACTTAGAACAGAGACATGGATTTATGGTTTGATCATGCATTTTTTTTATTAACATGAAATTAAGGAGTTTACAGAAATGAGGGAAAGGAAAGTGGTGTGATTATTAAGAGATGCAGTGAAATGAGGAAAGCTTTGAACTATCATCGTGTGTCTGTGATGCAGTGGTTTCAATCTTTAATCTTTATATTTCAAGTTGCTTTCATATTTAGTATGCATGTTAGAATTCTATTATTATTTGTTTGTGTTAAAAACATGTTTGCTATTGATATACTATGTTTTTACATGCTTATAGTTTTAAATATTTATAAACTTTAATTTTCTGCTGAAAATACTTTGTCTAAGATGCTTTTATAATGAGAAACTAAAAACTAAATATCTTTTTCGCTAATTTTATATATTTCTTACAAACTTTGATTTACACTAATTAATGCAGGCAGAAAAAAGTCCATCTCCTCGATCGTCAGCAGGAGGAAAGAGATTTTCATCTATCGGCAAGGTGATGGGAGTTGGAAGCCAGCATAATTTAATTTTGCATTGGTGCACACAGAACTGATTTCATGATTACTCTTTTTTTCTCCAACGTACTTCAAACTGATGTTCGACAAGCTAACTCTTTCACAGGGAACAGTGTGGCTGCACTTGATGTTTACTCCAACAACTGAAGTGGATGTTCCTCTGATGTTATGGTATCGAACATCCCTGAGCTTCACCCTTGATGGCTGCAAAGAGAATTGAAGAAGGCAAGTTCAGATAAAAATGGTGATTTTCTACTCCAACTCATGATAGAAGGAGGAAGCAGTTTGTCAAAGGGATTGATTTCACAGTAAAATTAAACGAACCGATTCTTTGTTTCCATAGAATTGATCGATGATAATGGGGTTTTTAACTCTGTTCATGACGATATCCTGGAAAAGTATGCCTGAAGCTTGGCTTGGAGGCGATCCTCCAAATGTTTTTATCCTGATTCCATTGTCCGTGTTATTCAATGTGCAATTTTTCACAGTGATTCCTCTCACGTCCTCCTCATCCTGGTACTTGCCAAGGCTACCGATACTGTTATATGTGGAAATGTGAACAAGGTAAATAGCTGCAGGTTCATCTTATCTAATTTTTTTTTAACATGGTGACACCTATAATATAATTTATATTATTCCCTACTACATTCCTTCAAGTGAAAGCTCTTTGGACTTGAAACTTGCATAAATCCACATTACTTAGTGCTTGATTTTTATTAACTAAAATGAGGATGGTGAAATTCGAACTTGTGACCGTTGGATCAACAGACTCTGATATCATATCAAGGAATCATCTCACCTAAGAACTTAAACTTTTAGATTTTTAGGTAGATGGTTCCTTAACACAGGTTACTACTTATTAGTTACAAGTGCATAATTTCTGATCACTTCAAGTGTATATATATGCAGCTGGAACATTTCTGAAACTAATTAGTTACCTGATACCATGTCCAGGGCCACAGGTTACATTTCTGATGCGGACATCGGAGCATCCACGTATGATGCCAATGCAATCATCCCCAGTTCCAATGACACTGTTCGATACAGACACTTGATTGGTTTGGCTTATATGGATTCCATCAGTGTTGGGGCTGTCGGCAGGGGCGAATATACGAAGATTTTTCGCCCTGATGTTCTGGGACAGAACGATGGATATGTGGAAACCCATGGGATTAACAGAGGTGATCTGTCTTATAATCCCATTGACTACATGATTGAATTTTATAGACTGCGCCACAAATACAAAAAAAAAGGGAAAGAAGAATCATTATGAAACTGCAATTAACCCCATATTCTCTAATTACTTACTAATACGTGCATGTATGTCAGGATAATTTGTGTCTTACACTCGGGAACATGGCACCGCCGTCGCCGACATTGTATTTCCAGACAGCATTGCCTTGGCCATCAACAGTGCCTGTACCAGTAACCAGCAAGCCGTTGATGTTTTCAAACGAGATCCAGAAATCTTCTTCGTACATGCTAGGGTCTGGTACAGCTCTCAGGGTTCCTGCGATCTGAACCTTAATGGGTGCTGGACCTAGGCATGGTCCCTGAAAGATGGTTGCCCCTGTCAAGAAGGTTCCCTTGGGGAAAAGCAGCCTTGCCTTTCCCCTGTAATTGCATGCAGCCTTCCATGCTCGGATGAAAGACTGCGAAAAAGGTCAAACCCACAATCCAATCAATTTCACCAGAATTTCTTTATGAGAAAATCAAATGTGGATTTATTTTAACAGATAATTAAATACATGCCTCGTATTTTAAACTTTGCTTCTTGCTTAGCTTAATTAATTAGTTATCGGAATCCAAAATATTAAACCAGCTTACCAGTGCGTTATCCTCGCTTCCTGGATGTGCTCCATAACGTAACACGTTGAACACTTTCTCATCGGGATCTTTCCTGCCGGCAAGTCCATGGCGCCCCAGAACCATCGAAACAAAGGAGACCGCTATAATGCACAAAATGAGCGAGGCATTTGCCGAGGATTTCCCTGTAAATAATATGGCCATTGCCATGATGATCTATCCAATCCAAGCTATAGATAATCTGAAGTTCTTTCTCTCTATCAACAAAAGCTATAAAAGGCTTCGATATTTGATGATTAAGGATGGTTGCTGTCTGATGCTGTAGTTGTGAGAAGCTCTCTTACTTTATACCCAAGTTTGTTGGAGGTTTAACTGGATCGATGGATGTTTACACCGTGTTTTTTTTCTTTTCTAACAAGACATATTTGTACTGTTAAAAGCTACCAGTAGGTATAGGAGATATTGTTTTTGGTCTGTACGTAGTTAGGTTGCAGTGGTTTCTGTTCTATAACTAGCGTCAGTTTACCTGTAGCTAGGTTTCTATTTCTATAATTAGTGAAGACGCAAATGAAATGCTATCCTTGAGCTTTTCCCCGAATAATAGTACCGACTTAAATAACAAGCTCATCAAATTAAGCAAATTTTAATTTAATTTGTTTGAGAACCTTTCTATTAATGGAAAACAATAAAAGAATCTGGTATATATCTGTTTTTTTTCCTTGGTGGTAACATCCTTTAGAACTGTCCAGCCATCTTTGGATGAAGGCAGTTTTTCTCTTTTCACTGATAAGTTTACGTGCTCTGAGTAAACAATAGGTGTTTTGATTTTCAGAAATGTGTTTTAGGCATAGCAGTTAATTTGAAAAGGAGGCAGAGAGGAACACATAGCGAAGAAAACACCGTGAAAAACTGGCATCGATCGTGCTGGCTCCACGCACCTCCAACTGTATGGACACAAGTCACGCTATTGTACAGTACTCCATCTTCACTTGCAAGAATTCACCCGACCATGCTGACCCAAAACTAGAAGAGTGACATCATCATGATGCAAATGTTCCACGTCATCAGTCAAGTCAACACCCACCATATATCAAGCACAAGTCAAAGGTAGTGGCCCAATGTAGTTGATCATCCCATATGCAACCAGATTTGTTGCTGAACATGGTCCGCTCATCAGCCTAGAATTGCTGTGATCAAATGTAGACTAGTGGTGATGATATAAAAAGATAAATTGCCATACAAAAACATATAAGAGTTACTGTGGTAGTCGATGGTAATGAAAAGGAAGAAGTCACACATATTATCCCAATATATATATGTTGGATTTTCATGGTGGTTTTAATAGCCTTCAAGGAAGAGGACCAAAGACATTTAAATCACTTGTAAAAGATAGTAGCAACACAGTTACCAAGTTGAAATATATGAAAAGTCATTATGATGGATAGATACAATCTACAAAGTTTTATATAAAGAGACTGAGTTTTAAACGAGACAATGTGTGACCCCTTCAATATTCGCACAATACTATTTTCATATATTATGATAGTATATCAAGTTGATAAAAAAAAGAAGTAAGTTTGCATGCTCAAGAACTTAATAAAAAAGATAAGTATGATAGTTTCAATAATTGTAATCTCTCAAGGATATAACCATAAAGTTCCTTGTCAAAGGTGGAAAAATCCAATGAGTAGAAGAAGATTAACATCCTATTTTGACTCAGTGATGTGTTGTGAAATGAGATAAAGATGATTATGCTCTTAGTGAAGTGAGTAAAGACTAATTAACACAAGAAGGTGTATAACAAGAAGTATTTTATGCTCTCTTTGAAGTGAAGACCTTTATTTCCAATGCATGCAAAGGATGAAAATAGAAGATAATACATAGACATCTAACTAAGGACATCCAACTACTTATCATAAAAGATGATCGCCTATATATGATATGATGAAAGGTGAAAACACTTTGATTTGAAGGTGTGCATATATATAGTGCTTGTTTGGAATATAGTTGCGGTTATTTTTTAAAGTATTTTTCACTCAAAAATATATTAAAATATTTTTTTTTTAAAAAATCAGTTGTGACACATTAAAAATGATCTAAAAATACTAAAAATAATTAATTTAAAATTAAATTAATTTTTTTTCATATGTTTTAAAAATACTTTTGAAATGAAGTGTCAAACATCCCAATAGTGTTGAGGCACTTTGATAAAAGAAGTAAAAACTCCATGCGATTAGAGGCAGTGATCTCTCTTTATAATACATGAGGTGGTAGAGTCTTGGAACCATTTTGAGGCATCCCAGAAAAATGATGATGCACTTGTCCTGTAATAAAAACGATGAAACCTTAGTGAGAAGACGTGATGGCCATGATTCGAGGCCAAATTATATCACCCCAGAGGCCAGAGCTACTTTTATGGTTGGATATAAATGTACGTACGTGTGTAAGGATAACCACTGGAATGATCACTTTAAAAGGGTATAAAGAGTACTGGTGAAAATTGGCTTTTCATGGGCTTTCCCATGGTAAAAATGGAGAGCTAGCTAGTTGGAATCTTATACTAAGAGCAGATGACTCATGGATGTAGTTTTTTGGGTGGAACAAAAACTCTTGAAAGAGTGGTGAACTTATAATTGCGTTGTAATACTTAGTTAGTGATTGTCGATCGCACTCAAAAATTTAATTTTTTGTTTGAGAGGGTGCTGTAAGATGAAAGGCTTGTTTGATTATTCTAGACTAAACATGATTACAAAGCTTGATGATTGAATGTAGTATGTATGTTTTAGAAACAAGCATGGACAGTCCTCTTCAGATGATGTTGTTAGTGATTAAGATTGTTAAAACTCAAGTTCAACATGATCGAATTAAGCAGATGAAAATTAATCATTCATAGTAAGTTGAGAAATAAAAATTATTAACATCCAGCATATTACTATAGTAAATCATTCATAAGTAAATCTTAATCAATTGATCGCTGTCAGCTTTGGTACTGATTATATTGCAGTGTTATGATCAGTAGACCCTGCAATAACCCCATCATGCCTGTGGTTTTCCTTGAGATGTTTACAGTTGATTTGCAGCGTGCGCGTGCAATGAATCAATGACAGGCAAATTCAAGCAGCATGGTTTGTGAAACATAATGATATTAATTTCTGTAAATCCAAAAATGGACCATCTCCTTGTATAAAAGAAATGAAATGAAGAGCGAGAGTTTTTTCAATTACAATTAAGCACCTATCGACAAGGTGGTGGGAATTGGTTTCCAACATAGTTGACTTTTGCATTCGTACACGTAGAACTGAAAGGCAGCTTCCTTTGCCCAGAGTACTTCAAATTGATGTTTGAAAAGTAAAGATTTTCACAAGGAACAGCCTTGCTGCACTGGAGATCGACTCCAACCTCTGACGTGGAGGTTCCTCTGATGTTTATGTATCGAACATCACTTATCTTTACCCTTGATGGCTGCCAAAAAACAAAATACCAAGATGAATTAAACTACTCATTGATCTCCAAGTACGTACCTGTGGAGGATGAAATTAAGCAGCCTTGTTAAAATAATTCGAGCGAAGAAAACGAACCGAGGATTTTGATCCATAGGCTTGATCAATGATAATGGGGTTTTTAACATTGTCCATGATAATATCCTCGAAAAGTATGTTTGAAGCTTGGCTCGGGGCGGATCCTCCCCATGTTTTGATTCTGACTCCATTGTCAGCGTTTCTTAGCGTGCAGTTTGTCACGACGACTCCTCTCACATCCTTTTCATCGGGGTACTTGCCAAGGCTACCAATGCTGTTATATATATATATATGCATGGATATGTAAGTTGTAAACAAGGAAAGATACTTGGTATTCATATAATAGATAAAGAGATGTAGTGTTTGCTGAAACTTTCAACAGAGATCGACGTACTAATTACCTGAAGCCATGTCCAGGGCCACAAGTAACCTTTTTAATGCTGATATCGGTGCTTCCCTGAATCATAGCAATGCAGTCATCACCGGTGCTGATAACGCTTCTGGATACTTTCACCAGACTGGACTGGCTTATATGGATTCCATCGGTGTTGGGGCTCGTCGCAGGAGAAGTTATATGAAGATTTTTTGCCCTGATATTCTGGCACAGAACGATGGATATGTGGAAACCCATGGGGTTAACCGAGGTGATCTGTCTTAAGATCCCATTGACTACATGATTGAATTTTATAGACTGCGCCGCAAATAATTAACAAAAGGGAAAGAAGAATCATTATATATGAAATTGCAATGAATCCCTACAGTATCTAATCACTAATTAGCCAGTGCATGTCTGTGAAGATAATTTTGTGTCTTACACTTGGGAGCCTGGCATCACCGCTGCTGTATTTCCAGACAGCACTGCCTTGGCCATCGACAGTGCCTGTCCCAGTAACCAGCAAGCCGTTGATGTTCTCGAACGAGATCCAGAAATCTTCCTCGTACATGCTAGGGTCTGTTACAGCCTTCAGAGTTCCTGCAATTTGAACCTTAATGGGTACTGGACCTAGGCATGGTCCCTGAAAGATGGTTGCCCCTATCAAGAAGGTTCCGCTCGGGATTAGTAGCCTTGCCGGTCCCCTGTAATTGCATGCAGCCCTCCATGCTCGGATGAAAGACTACAAAGGCCAAACCCACAAGTTATTAATCAATTTCATCAAAGTTAATTTCTTGATGAGAAAATCGAGGGAACGTTCAGATATGTTCGCCAAGTACTATAATATTCTAAACCCCCCCATCAAATGTGAGTTTCTTTCAACAGATGATTAATTTCAGCCATTGTCATGCTTCAATTTCAACGTTCCGTATTCGTCCTGAGAAACTCCCACCTTGTATATATATATCATGAACACACACAGTATCCAAAATATCGATCAAAGTCCTTACCAATGCACTATCCTTTTTTCCTCCTGGTTTTGCCCCGTACTGTAGCACGTTGAAGACCTTTTCATTGGGATCTCTTCTTCCGGCAGTCCGGCGAGGTGATCTTGCGGCGGGAGCGCGGCGTCCCAGACCCTGTGCCTCACAAGAGGCGGCTAATAAGCACAAGATAAGGAGGGCATTTGCCAAAGATTTCATGGCAATAACCGTTGTATGTTTCTCCTTCTCCACGTACAGATTAAAAAGCCTCGTTAGGAGGCTCGTCCGATGTAATTGTGGCAAACTATCTTTCCATTCTTCTTTCTTTATACCATGTTTTTAGTAAAACAGACAGGTAATGACACAATCTATTTATAGGTTGTCTAACTCCCAGATAATTTTGGGTAGCCGTGAGGTAGGCATTCATTTTTGGTGCTGTCTTTCCCTAGATTTAGGAGCAATGATATTTTCCCTTATAGTTGGCTTAATCTCCTCCTCTATAAGCTCTTTAATAATCACCAGTATTGCACCAAGCATTTACAAGTCATTAATTCTTTCTGGTTTAGAGGAGGATATTCGGGCTAGATCCTGGAAGAATATCAAGAGCATGCTGGTAGATATATTCGGTCAGTGAGAGTAAAACCTTTTCTATTTCTGAATATCTAAAGCTAACAAACGTTTATTATAAACCTCAATTTGCAGTATCTTAATTAATATAATGGAACCTCTCTTTATTATTTTTTATAAAAACCATAACACACTAAGTTTAGCATGGAACCACTGCCAATACAATAATCGTGAAAACTCTTTTTTCCCTCTGATGAGCTCTTAATTTACCGGCTCCTCTATTTTAAAAATAACAAAATAGTTGCTTTTAAAAATATAGTTAATCACATATTTAGGATTAAAAACAAGGTTGGCCTATTTTTAGGATTAAAAATTATTTACTAATAAAATATTTTATCATGATTAAAATAAATTATAGAAGAATGAGATATCGATCCTAAAAAATTCGTACTATCCCAATTTGAAGAACACACAATATATATATATATATTTAAACTTATATAGTGAAAAGTTGAAAGGTTAAAAATGGATTGTAGAGCACCAAAGCTTTTAAAGAAGATATACTTTATGTAAAGTGGCGTATAGACTCAGGTTTGGGTTTGCTATCAATTGTTTTTTGCTAGCGTATTTTTATTTTTAAAGCCATGAGTAAAGAATTTGAGAGCTAGAAAGCACACTCAAATGAGGATGCGAGTGCTTAAGGTGTACTTAAGAAAGATGAAAGAAGGCTTGTGAAATATAGGCCCGCCAAAGATTCTCTTTAAGATTCTTAACAAGAATCTAAATGCAATGCATTATGATGCAAGTATACTTGAGAAATATAAATCTTTTTTTTTACTTATTTTTTTTGAGTTTGGATCCATGCAACTAGTCTCAATGGCTTCTCTCTTTTGCTCACTCGAGCCACAACTTGATCTTAACCTCTACGGTGATGGATTTTCTAAGCCGCATCCATATGCCATCTACTAAAAAACCTTCAATTTTGTTCAACCTCTTCTATTTTATAGGTAAGGGAATTATGAAATCAAACCTATATATTGCACTTTTAGATTGCTTGGTTTGATCATGTCCATGAGTGTTTTGGTCTCACATGACCTCAATTAAGAGTTTAATTATATTTAAAAAATAGTTTAGATTCAATAAAAAAATTTAATTAGGTGCAAGAACTTAACCACATTTTAAATAAGTAAAATTAATTTTATTAGGAATTTAAATGGTGAAATATTAAGTTTGAATAAAGTAATAAAGAATCAATACTCAGTGGCACAAGGGTTTAATTTCTAGTGCCAAGTTCCTGAAATACCATTTTTCTCTCTTTAAAATCGCATCTAATCAATTGATTCCTTCCAACTTGTTTCCTAAAATCGATGTGACTTTTCCTTTCCAATTTATTTTCATAATCTGTTTTTTTAATTTTTTGCTTTAACGGATATTGATCCTCTCCTAAACTATATATCTTTATTTCTTACTCTACTCTAGTTAACATGACATAATCATCGTGACGCAACCTGACCACCTCATCCTAACAAAAAAATATAGGTAACATATGGCCGGTCTCAATTCCGAATAAACAAAGTTCACCCAAATAAATGAAGGAAGGAATGCTTGTGAGAGAAGTAATGTTGCCACAAACTCTATTCTTTAACCTAGACAGCTTGTGACTTTCTTTCTGGACCCATCACAATCACCAGAGGGTTTCAAAATTTATGGGGTTCTCCACTTGTGGCTGATTCCATATCCACAAGATTAAGATTTATCATTTTTATGATCTTGGGACGATGTATATCACATATTATAAGTCTCAGATTCCTCAGGACTTTCCATGATAGACCACTTTCTCGAAGGGAAGATTTCAGTTGCATGTGTGATAGCAGAGCAGAGAAGAAAAATCTCTGGAAGAAGACACAATTTGTGGCTGTTTCATGTCATCGAAAGTTCACCGAAAGGCGATGCCAGCAATCGTTTTGTTTCAGAAGCAATAATATATATTCTTGTTTATCCTTCTTGGCAAAGATGAAATATGGAGGAAGTTGAAGCACATCTCTTTTTTGACGGGTCCCATTTATAATGGAGGGTTGGAATAGATCAAGAAAAGGTGTATACGCAAAGCATTTTCCCTTTTTCTGTAAATACATGTGTAAGGATCAAAGCGAGGTTCCTAATCTCATTTTCATGGCAGATAAGATATATTCTTACGAGATACACACTTGCTCACACAGCACGGACTGGGAATCATGTTTTTCCTGAACTCTTCATCGACTATGAGCTTAGCTAAAGAGCTGTGAAGAAAATTCTGGGTATACACGTAATCATTTGCTATGAAATGCCGACAGAATTCACAAATGAACATGGTCGCTGATATTCTTAGATATATTATTCACTGTTGTAAATTTCTATTTTTCTTTTTCCTAAGCAACTGTTTTACCGTTAACTCCATTTACCTTCATCTCTTAGCCCAACTATATTAAAAATAAATAAATCATAAGCTGTAAAATAAATGATTTAAATATATTCTCTAGAACCAAATAACCATTCATGTAATTTCTTAGGTGGGGAGTGGTTCCATATGATGGGGTAAAAATAAGATTTTTCTTTTTCATCAAAATCACATCTCTTGTATCGATAAGTTTCATTCAGAAAATAAATAAATTATATGAGTATTGTTTTTAAAGTTCGAAATAAAAAAGGAAGAGAGCCAACATCCTAAACCACAATTCTTACAGGTTTTTTTATCCTTAAATCCAATATTGATGTCTGGATGGAACTTATTAACAAGCTTGTCATCACTTGTGCTATGCGGATCCTATGATTTATAAAAGCATCCATTTAAGCATATATGGCAATAACAACGGAGTTGTTTACCACTGCATTTTAAATATATTTTTGAAAAATTTAGTACACACTCTTGCTTATGTAAATACGTTCATTTTTTGTTTTTTTATTTATTTATCTATTTTGTCGAAAAAATAGATAACAACAATAGTGACCACACACTCTTGCTTACTGTGCAGCAATCAGAGAGGCTTCCCACGGCTCATCATTTGTATCCTTGAGTTATTTGGTGAAATCACACCTTGGCTTTTCAGCTGTAAATTACTCATGTATTTTTCAATTCTATGCTATGTAAGAGGTGATAATTAGGAAGTCAGAAGAACATTCATGGCAATACATGGTTGACCAGTCAAATAGAAAATCGTGATATAAATATAACAGAAATTTTATTCCAAGATGTAAGAAGAAGCTCCTGATCACTCGAACCTCTCCTCGTCTACGTTTGGCAGAGGGAGAATATCGTACAGGACTAAGGGTAACACAAGTGGAGGAGCTAGTTTATGCATACATGAAAGCTAATTAAGTGATTAATCACTAGCCAGGTCTTTAAAACGGAACTGGTTTCCCCGTGCGATTATCGATGTAACCCTTCCCTTTGTAGCGCTGAGCCGCCTCGTTGCCATAATCTATGTAAACCTTCCCTTTGTAGCGCTGAGCCGCCTCTTTGCTGTCGATAACCTTCGGAGCTGGTGGCCGCCTCTTGGCCCGGCCGAAGTGCTGATCTATGTCTGCAAAGCCCTCCCGCCCAATCCTAGCAAGACGGTCTTTCTGAGACATGCTGTACACAAGACAAGTAGCGGTATATAGGTTGAGGTGGTTTGCTTGCTTGAATAATATGTGTGAGGCCAAGCCAGCCCTTATATAGATTGGGAATGTTTGGTTGACAGCTGCTGTCAAATGAATGATGTTAGACAACACTCCTTTTTCGAAACAGAAGCTCCCAACTTTTGTGAGTTGCATTAATCTTTATCATCGATTAAATATTATAATCCGATGCAACTATATCGACTATGAGCTTAGCTAAAGAGTTTCTGAAACTTTGTCTGATTGATAAGAAAATTTCGTTAAAATGATTGACATGGTTTTATGTCATTTCATCTATAAAGATAATGAGAATGTTAAGGAACTATCTCATTTAAAATTTTGATATCAAAGTCTTGTTAACTCAGTGGTCACGAGTTCAAATCTTACAGCACTCATTCTATTTGATAAAAATCAAACACAAGATAATATGAACATGTACAAGTTGTAGGCGCAAATAACTTTAACTTAAACGGGTGTTAGAGAATAATATAAATCATATTCTGGAACCTTACCTAATAGTTTGAGTTTTTGGATGAGATGGTTCCGTAACAAGAGATTAAGAAAATTGATAAATAGTTTATAGTAATTCTAGATCTTAAAATCTTTAAACACTTTTTGAGCCTATAAAATTCATAAACTTGAATACTTGCGGACCGAAGAGCTGAAACCCAGTATCATGGATACTAAAAAAAATAATGTGAACTTTTTATCGGAAAAACTACTACACAAGTATCAAAGATGTCATTTTTTCTTCGCGATGTGTAAACACAACGTTGAATGTTCATGTACAGCATAAATTCCAAAAAACACATCTAATCACAGATGTAACCTTCTCAGGACATTATATTTTTTGGTCCTACAAAAGAATAGAATCCTGTTCATAATTAACACAATCGGGTCCATACAGCCCTCTGCTTTATATATATATATAAGAAAAAAGCATTCAATTATTGAACAATCGATACCTTCCAACTTCTTGATACTTCGATTTCTTGGTGAATCTGATTCCTTATAACTAAGTTTTCCTTTCCAATTTCTTTTGACAATCCGTTTTTTTCTTTATCTGATCTTTATTCTTTCCAAATCGAAAACTTGATATCGTTATTTCTTATTCTAGTTAACTTCAGTAACATGACATAATCAACTGATATCGATCCTCTCCTAAACTATATATCTTTATTTCTTACTCTACTCTAGTTAACATGACATAATCATCGTGACGCAACCTGACCACCTCATCCTAACAAAAAAATATAGGTTCATCTGACCGGTCTCAATTCCGAATAAACAAAGTTCACCCAAATAATTGAAGGAAGGAATGCTTGTGAGAGAAGTAATGTTGCCACAAATTCTATTCTTTAACCTAGACAGCTCGTGACTTGCTTTCTGGACCCATCACAATCACCAGAGGGTTTCAAAATTTATGGGGCTCTCCACTTCTGGCTGATTCCATATCCACAAGATTAAGATTTATCATTTTTATGATCTTGGGACGATATATATCTCATATTATAAGTCTCAGATTCCTCAGGACTTTCCATGATAGACCACTTTCTCGAAGGGAAGATTTCAGTTGCATGTGTGATAGCAGAGCAGAGAAGAAAAATCTCTGGAAGAAGACACAATTTGTGGCTGTTTCATGTCATCGAAAGTTCACCGAAAGGCGATGCCAGCAATCGTTTTGTTTCAGAAGCAATAATATATATTCTTGTTTATCCTTCTTGGCAAAGATGAAATATGGAGGAAGTTGAAGCACATCTCTTTTTTGACGGTTTTGTTTTGTCATCCGATCACCATCGATGAGAAAACCATCATCACATGAGATTTTTTCATCACAAAGAGTCCCTTTTTATCAACATTGGATTAGATTTGAATATAAAAATGAAAAATAGGGAATCAATTACAGAAAATCAAATCTTCCCAACTTTAGGTGATTCCTTGATGGTGAACCCTGTAAAGTAGAGAACAGTGTTGCTGTAATTGATGCCATCCATTCTGTTGCGGTGGGAAGACTAACGCTGTCGTTTCAGGAATCAAGGCAATAAAGTAGAGAGCAGTGATGGCAGCTATGAAAAAAGATCCATTTTTTTTTTAATTATTTGTTGGATAGTTAGGAAATTATTTGAGTAATTTTAATTTTACTGGAGCAGTCCTCACACATCCCTCCGACAAGAGGTGAGGTAATTTTTCACCGAAGATCTGTTTTTATTTATTTATATTAAATAATGTTTTAAAAATTACATTGTTACAAACCATAAATTGTCTAATAATTTGACCTCATGAATGAATTACTAGTGAAAAAACTTTTAAATCTCTATTTAAAAGAGAGATTGTTATATTTAGCGTACTATGTAACCTACATAGTTTTTCTATTTACCAAAAACAATCACTTTACCTTTTTTTTAAAGAAAATAATAAAAGTCATGGCTTACTATTTATTAAAAAAATCTGAAAAATCCTATAGATTGGCAGAATGCATCAGTTTGCCCCTTGAATAATATGCATATATTAATTCAACATTGTTTTATAAATTAATTCAATCAAGTCCTTACTTGATTTTTCTAGGTCTTCAACATAATCCTTATATTAATTATATTTTAATTCTTATTTTTTAAAATATATTTTAGCCAAGTCATATTTAATTAAAATCAATTTAGTTTTTTTAGGACTAATGATTCTTAAATTGTGTGACCCATTAACTTTCTAATATGTTGGCTCAAATATAAATTACATTTCTAATTAAATAGAATTACATAAATTAAATTATAAATTCAAAAATTGATTAATTTATATTGGAAGATTAAGTGTATCATCTAGTAACATGTTGTGACCCTCTAAATATTAGAAAAATACTTAGTAGATTGACTTAACCTTTTAGTGATTAGTTTCTTAACGTAATTAATATTCTTTCATCAATAATATTATGATTTATCATTAAAAGATGAAATATGTCTGCAATATTAAATTATGTTTGTTCTCTTCATAATAATCATTGATCATTTCAGTAAGATTTTAAACTCTTCTCAAATTTCATTCTACATTGGCTAAAAATTTCTCAATCAATACAATTTCAAAATATACAGAATGTTTTTTTCTAATCCATCTAAGATGATGAATCCTTTCTTAATCACTACTCAAGTATCTTCATGTCATTCATGTTATACTCAATGATTATCTTTTTAATAGCTCATTTAAGATCACTCAACTATTATATGAGTCTTTCCATGGGCCTTGAAATAAGATTCTACATCATGTATTTTCAAAAACCAAACAAAGTAACTTTAAGGCACAAATACCTTCATGTTTTGAAGTAACTGACTCTGTATATAGCTTGCATACACACACAAACATAGAGAAAAGTAGAAGAAAACAATAAAGTTAAAAAGGACTTAATTATGCTTGGTAATTAACTTAACCAGGCAAAGCACGGCCTTAAACATTATCACTAAAGAGCTCAATAGAGTGATTTTTTCTTTCGATAATCCATAATCACCACCCCACCATAACGTTTTGCTGCCTCCTTGTTGCTGATAACATCCATTTTCGTCATGGGAACTTGGATTCCACGATAATCATATCGTTGCTGTTGGTGTTCTTGAGCAGGAGATGGCCTCCTATGGCACCCGTGCCGCTCATCTATAAGTGCAAATCCTTCCAGCCCAATCCTGTAAAGGCGATCTGCTTGGCGAGCCATTGAAAAGAAGAAGAAGAAGAAGAAGAAGAAGAAGAAGAAACAATTTGAGTTTGAGCTTGCGTTGTACACATGGTTTGAAGCCAAGATAGTCCGTATATATAGAGATCATAGAAGCCTCTCTAGCTAAGCTAGTCCGTATATTATAGGTTTACTGTGATCAAAAATCAAAATTTTAAAAGAAAGATATAATTTTCACTTCTTTTTAATGTAATCAACTCTTACCTAAAAGCCCTTAAGGCCATTTAAAGATTCTAATTACTATAAACCAAATTGCAAATACTTATCTATTCTTACAATCTTAAATTTGCTATGTTGCCCGGTTCAATTCTAATAGTTGTTTTAAAAAATCTAGATTCGATGGGATTACTAATTAATTTAATTTCCAAATAAGTAAAAAATAGAGTTTTGAGCAGCCTAACCCTCATCAGAGACTTCATGTAGAATCTTCTAGCCAAATTTATCAAATCAAGGAAATTTACCAAAGTTAGATACTGATATTAATTGTCAAGTTAGTTCTATAGTAGTGCCATAAGTGATGGTTTTTCCAAAATTCAATTAAGAGATATCAAATCATTCCGGATATGCATGCATGATTCACCATCCAATAATTAATCATATCATTCTTTGAAAATATCGGGAAGAAGGCTTTGTTCCTTCCAGGAAAGCTAGGTGGATTTATGGTCAAGTTCTATGAGAATAGTTATAGCATTCACATTTGATGCAGTTTCTTTGTCTAATGAGGAATTAAATTATATAATATAAGGAATCGAATGACGAATAAAACATATTATTTTCTTGTGCATGAAGTGTGAAGACTGAGAATGACCTTTGGACTGAACACACAGGACTCTCCAAATCGGACCCCTTTACCAGTCGATCAGGACCTGGAAAAAATAAGGTTCTGATCACTACCTATTTTAGATTATCATTTAGGGTTCCAATCTTAAAAGCAGTGCTAACCAATGATTATTTTTCATTGTCTGAAAAAAATGTCCCAACGTTGTGTTGGAATTTTAAGGTTTAAACGCTTGGAATATTCTTATTAATTAATGGGGTAGGCAAAGGCATGGATTAAGGTCCTGGCGGTGGCAAGGAAGGTGAGTGAGATATTGTTTGATGCTCTTTTTTTCTTGAATATTCTTCTTGCCAGTCCATTCGAAAGCATATTTCATTCAAAATTAGACTAAGATTATGACACATTGGATTCGGATTAATCAAGAGTTCATGACTAGATATTTGGCATTTTGTGAACATCAGATAATCAAGGATGTGCTAGATTCTGTAGTGGGGCCATCACAATCACCAGAGGGTTTCACAATTTATGGGGTTCTCTCCACTTGTGGCTGATTCCATATCCACAAGATTAATATATATTTATCATTTTTATGATCTTGGGACGATGTATATCTCATATTATAAGTCTCAGATTCCTCAGGACTTTCCACGATAGACCACTTTCTCGAAGGGGCACCATGAACAGGACTTGAAGATTTCAGTTGCATGTGTGATAGCAGAGCAGAGAAGAAAAATCTCTGGAATAAGACACAATTTGTGGCTGTTTCATGTCATCGAAAGTTCACCGAAAGGCGATGCCAGCAATCGTTTTGTTTCAGAAGCAATAATATATATTCTTGTTTATCCTTCTTGGCAAAGATGAAATATGGAGGAAGTTGAAGCACATCTCTTTTTTGACGGGTCCCATCTATAATGAAAGGTTGGGATAGATCAAGAAAAGGTGTATACTCAAAGCATTTTCCCTTTTTCTGAGCTGCCTCGTTGTTGTTGTCAAAGATGAAATATAGAGGAAGTTGAAGCACATCTCTTTTTTGACGGGTCCCATCTATAATGAAGGGTTGGGATAGATCAAGAAAAGGTGTATACTCAAAGCATTTCCCCTTTTTCTGAGCTGCTTCGTTGTTGTCAATATTTTTTGTTGCAGGAATTTTGTTTGCCTGATGAGCATGGTAATATTCAGATAAACATAGCATGTTCAAAGCAAAACTAGATTTTGATTTTTTTTAATAAATAGAGAAATTGGTCAACTTGATAAATGAAATGAAGTAGTTGACCGTGTTAGAGTATAAAATAGAAAGTATACAAGATGTATAAATAGTGGTTATTGTAACACACAATGCGTGTGACAATTATAATGAAATTCAAATTATCTTCTCTCTATCTCCTCTGTTCTCTCTCTTCTGTTTTCTCTCTAATTATTCTTCATCAATTACACAATCCTAACATGGTATCATATTATGGGGCCTATGTGCAAGTTTCAAGTCCAGAGAGCTTTCACTTGAAGGATGGTGTTAGAGAATAATATAAATCATATTATGGGGTCTTAACTAACAACTTAAGCTTTTAGGTGAGGCCTCATAATATGATTTATATTATTCTCTAACAGACCGATGGCCAACCATTTCAATCGATATAATATTTTTTGTTATCAATTTAGGTTTTTCTTTTGTTAATTTAATTTCTTAATTATCTAAGATTTTATGCATATAAATAGGCTTGTAATCTGAACATGAGAGAGGCATGAACAAAAACTTATAATGTATATCTTTGAGGAAACTCTTAATGAAAAATATAACTTTTTTCAATTTTTTTCTTATTCTTTAGTTTTACTTTTTAAGATTAGTTTTTACCACACCAAGAATCTCTTCTAATTATTTGACATGGTCAACCTAAACTAATCACTTCAATATCCCTATTTGATTAAAGACAAATATGAACTTGGTGTATTCAAGTAAAAGTTTAGCTACGTTGAAGAATGTTTTAAGGAGCATAAGAAAATAACAACGTTGATATCAACCTAAAGACACAAAAAAAGGATTAACAAGCACTCATAATCATTCATCAACATCTAGATGATGTCACTTTTCTTCTCTCCAAAGAGTGGATATAAAGAGTAAGTGAACCCTAAAGTTTTCTAACACGCCACTATTTCTACCTCTCTTCTTTCTACCTAGAAATTTGCAAAAAAAAAAAAAAAAAGAGTTAAACAACACAATTTCCTTCATATATTCATTAGTCTATTCTTCCATCTTTACATAAAAGACTTCATTTCATTTATTTCAAATGCCATCGTTTGAGTCTTAATCAAGGTTTCTTCCAGTTCATTCAAGTCAAATTCAGTATAGTCCCTTTATTTTAATATTTTTTGTGTTTTAGTCTTTGGTCTTTGAATCTTTTTTAATTCAATCAATTTTACCTTTTCCCCTTAATTTCCTTCAATAATACACCTAACAAAAAAGAAAAGGTCCTTTAAATCCTCTGTTTTATCCATTTCAATCTTTGGTCCTTTAATTATCTATTTTGAAGCCAAGTTGACTTTCAATTTCATTTTTTTCTTTCATCAAGCGCTTAATTGATTTTTTAACTTGACTATTTATGCCAAACTCATCCTTGAACTTTAAGTTCTTTTAGTTTTAGCCAAATTAAACCAATTTAAGCTTATTTCCCTTAATTCATACCTTAATTATGACTTCAAAATTTCTAGACTTCATTTTTGCTCATGATATTCATTTATTGGTCTAATTACAACCCCAACTACATATACATTTTTTTATGATATTAAGATTTCTTCACACACTGGAATTTTAACAAATATATAAATTTAATGAAAAAACTTATTTTTTTTTAAATATATACAAAAATTGAGGTAAAAAATTCATTTCCAACATTTATCATTAACTTTAAATATTGTAATCCATGAGAGAAAATTTAATAGTTTTTTGTTTGATTACTAGTATTGATAATAAAAAAAACTATAATATATAAACAAATCATCATTAAATGTTCATTAATATCAAATTTAAACACAAAATTTGTTAGATTTGGATGTTGAGATTACAAAACCATCATCAAATAAAAACTTTCATCACCAAAAATATATATGATTATAATTGTTGCCAGCCAGTCATAACAGGCACTTTCATGAATTTGTGTTCGGCATAAATGAGAATATCTTATCATGTAATTAAATATTTTGTTTGGTTTACTTAAAAATAGTAGAATAAATTAACATTTATTTAATGAAAACAACTTTTGGATGTTTTCCAGAATTTTTTAACTAATAATATTTTTTCTTGTAAGCTACAACTCTTACATGTGATCTTTTATTGATGGAGTTTTTTGTTGAGATGCATGTGTGAAGTAGTGACTACCAAAAAAGGGTGCAATAGCAATTCATGGATAGTCACGCTCAACAACTCATTTTATGTTGGTTTCACCAGATTACTTTCTTAAGTTATTATTTTATTAAAAATTTCCTGCCTCTTTTCTTTCTTTCTAAAAAACATATAATAGGCAGTTGAAGAAATACAGGGACAATACTTCGACTTGTTCAGATTT
This sequence comes from Salix caprea, assembly GCA_964035475.1. Taxonomy (NCBI): domain Eukaryota; kingdom Viridiplantae; phylum Streptophyta; class Magnoliopsida; order Malpighiales; family Salicaceae; genus Salix; species Salix caprea. Next base: position 15,402,441 of record OZ037757.1, read on the forward strand.
TTATCCGAGTGTGTGGTTGCATTCTGGATCATCCGTTGGACTCAATAAAAATAACACTACGGCTAAGAATTTATGAACGACTTGTATTGTTTCTACTGTTAGAACCTGCTCTAAATTGGTTTCGTTCATGCAAACTTCGGAGTCTTAGGCGGCTTTAGCTAAGAAAGTTATGATGAGACAATTGAACTTTGTGTTGAGACGGTTGATGAATGCTTATGCATATGCAATTATATTGGGATGATCCATGTGTTCTTCTTTTTTTCTCACTGTAAGGACATACCTCTTCCTCCTCCTTTAGCGTCGTCTCTATTGTGATTTACATGTCTTTCAATGCACCATATACAAGAGAGAAACACAAGGGTGAAAGATAGGAATCACAAAATGCTTTTGAGGTAATTTGTGAGAGTGATAGGTGTTTATTAATGCTATCGATAAAGAGACTTCCATTTTCTCTACTATTAATAGAAAGTGGTTGTAAATCTCATATTATTTAATAAAATCCTTCTATACTTGTGAAAGTATTCAAATTTTTAGGTTGTGTATTTTGTTTTGCATGATGGGATCCTAACATTTAGGAGGCGTACTTAATCAAATTAATATTTCAGAAATTAAATAAGGTTTTGAGGTTCTTTGTGTTTCAACCCTATTTTAGTCTATTCTCAGTAGTTTTTTGTGCTTGCGACAGTATTGTTTTGCTTTCGCCTGCTTCAATCTTTCAATTTCATGATAAGTAAGAGGTGAATGAGGTGATATTCAGGGAAGTCAGAGAGAGATTTATGGCAATACATAAATGATCATACAGATAGAAAATGATGATATGTAAATCACAGAAATTTTATTTGAAGAAGAAGAAGAAGCGGCTGCCTCGAGTTTTAGCAGAGGCAGAATATCATACAGGACTAAATATATATAACACAAGTGGAGAAGATTATGCATGCAAGAAAGCTAAGTGATTCATCACCAGGTCCTTAAAACAGTTTCCCCCTGGGATAATTTATATAAACCTTCCCATTGTAGAGTTGAGCTGCCTCGATGCAGTCGATAACTTTTGTTGCAGGAATTGGGTTGGTCTGGGGAACATAGGGAACCTTCGGAGCTGGTGGCGGCCGCCTCTTTGCCCGGCCGAAGTGCTCATCTATGGCCGCAAAGCCCTCCCGCCCAATCCTAGCAAGATGGTCTGCCTGACGATTCATGTTAACTGGCAATTAGTCAGTCAATACAGAAGACAAGTAGCTGTAAATAGGTTTTCTTGCTTTGGGTAATATGCATGAGGCCAAGCCAACCTTTATATAGATAGGAAAGGTTTGGTTGACAGCAGCTGTCAGATGAATAATGTTAGACAGTACTCCTTTTTGTAAATAAAAGCACCCAGCATTTGTGTATTGCATTAATCTTTATCGACTTTGTATCAGAATTGAATGCTCTAAATACTTAGTAAATTGAAAAATAAGGGCCGCAAACACTGCTCATTAACAACTGTTGTCAACCAATGCTCATAAAATATCTGATCATGTGATTAAAGAGACAATAGCTTCCCTGCTTTTGGTGATTCCTTGCTGGTGGAACCAATAAAGAAGTAGAGAGCAGTTTTGCTGTAATTCATGCCATCCATTTTATTGCAGTTGCAGGACTGATGCTGTTTTTGCCTGCCTGGTATCAAGTGATCAGGTCAAAAGTAGAGGTAGCAATAACACTAAACCTTCTCGAAAGACAATTATGAAAGAAGATTCAGGGTATTTTATCTAATCAGATTATATAATTTCAGTTTAAATATGTGAAAATGTTACAGTTTCTGGGCATGCACTTCATCCATCTGTGTTACAATCAGCCTAGAAGCAGCAGATGAAGAGTTTCAGAAATTGCAACGTGATGAATAAGCAATTCCAGCTTATGTAATAAATTCAAATGGAAAGCTAACTACCTAAAATTTCCACGTGAAACTGTTAGTTCTAGTTGGTAGCTAGTTGAAGAAACAACAATTGTAAAGGGTTATATTTAGTTAAACGAAAGGATGAAGATGGTGAAGAGTTCATGAGCTCTGCCTACCATCCCTAATTTGATGGAGAATTAGAGAAGGTAATTCAATGCATAGAAACCTATCTGAGATATATGGTTATGTGTAGCCTAATTAGGAAATGGTATTCTCTTTGCATGCCCTCTTCTTAATTATCTCTTCTTTAATTTTGAAGTTAAGGTTGTGGACTTAACACTATACTCTATAGTTTTTGTTAACCCCAGTTTTATTCACATTCTTTAATGTCAATAAGCAATACTCAGAGGAGTTTTAGGATAAGATTATGTATTTTTCTAGCAAGATAGCATGAAAATTGTGTTTACTTTTCCAAAATGTTTGTTTTTAATCTCTATTTTTTTATTGATTTCAAAATATTTTTTCTCTGTTTTAGCAAGATTCTTATCTTATCCCACTAGACCATAAAAGCATATGTTAGACCATTTAATTACTTTCTAATTGACAAATTCTCATCTAGTTACATTAAATCCTCATCGGATTAAAACAAGTTAGGCCGAAAATTAAAACTTGGAAGGTAATATATATATATATATATAGCTTTGAATTCTGAACAAATGATCCTTCCAACTAGTTTCCTAGAATCGATGAGACTCTTCAGTTTCATGGTGAATCTGATTCCTTGTAACTAACTTCTTTATAATCTGGTTTTTTCTTCTTCTTTAATTGATCTTTATTCTTTCCAAAACCTATATATCTATTATTTATTCTAGTTAACCTAAAGAGCATGACAGAATTAATGGGACACAACCTCTCCATCACATCCTAACAAATTAAAGTGGAGCAGTTACACATGGTCGGCCTCGAATCCGAGTAAAAGAAGCATTAGATCCAAATATTGACCGAATAATTGAGAGAGAAGTGTTGCACATGAAATATCAAGAACTTGTTCTAAATAATCAGTGAAGGCACTTTATTCTATCCTTCTTTATTTACTCCAGGTTGTGCTGAGGAGGGGCAATATTCCATTGAGATCTTGTGGTTATGGACATTCCGTGGAAGCACGTACCTCTCGATCCCAATATTATAGTACAAGATATATCGTTTTATATGTGTCAAATTCCTCGAGACCATTTTCTTGGTGAACAGAAAAAATATATATCATATCTGATGCGTCTTATTTATAACGGAGGATTAGAAAATATGAAGAAAAGCTATATATACTCAGGCCTACTAATCTAATTCTCATGGGAGAATAAGATCTTTTACGGGATACACTTGCTCACTGAGTTACCAACGAGTGCTCATTTTAACTAGAGATAATCATTACAGGGCATGGCTGGATTCCTGTCTAACTCGTAAGTTCTCGGAGTTCCTAACTCTATAGGAATTGGAGTTCTGCTGCCTTTAACAATCCATTCCTTTCAAGTTGGATATGTTTCCAAGTATGTGTTTTTAATAGCATGTTAATTAACATAACAAAATAATATTTTTTTAAAAATAAATAATATTTTTTAAAAAATAAATATTATATTTTACATTGGCACATCAAAATAATCTGAAAAGTTGTTGATGTAAACTCAATCTACAGAGGTCAAGAAAGGCAATTTAAAAGTTTGTTTTTTCAAGTTTTTATTTTGTGTATAAATAGGAGGCTTAGTTTATGTGAATTATGTGGGAGATAGTAGAGAGAAATATCCCTATAAAAAGTAAAAGATAGATAAATATAATATATATATCCTCTACTTTTTATATGCACATGTTTTTTATATTAAATATCATTGTTTCTTACAAAGAATAATAATCTTTATTTTTGAAAATAAAGTTTATTTATGTAAAACATAAAAAGTAATTCATAAGTTAATAAGAATAATCTCTTTAAAACATTAGATAGTACAAAATAATTAAAAGAATAACCACTCTTTAAAAAAGATTAGGTAAACAATTTAAAAAAATAAGAGAATGAGTAGTGATTTAGATATAGATTAAAATATTATTTTAAAAAATTCATATTAAAAAATTGTATAAAAAATAAAAAAATAATCAAGTGTTATTGGAATTTGCAGGCAAGTCTACATGTTGTGTATTCCATTTACAAAGAAAAATAAAGGTAAAAAAAGCTCACTTGTGTGTGGGCCTATAAGAATAGAGTGACATCGCCCTATTAACAAAGAAAAATAAAATAAGGGCTCATATGTGTGGGCTTGTAAGTATATATGGGCTTGTAAGTATATATGGTAAGACATTTCATATGTCAAAAATAATAAATAATTTTTGAAAAAAAAATGTTTATGGAATAAATTACAAAACATAATGAGGGAGCAAAAATAGAGAGAGAGCAAATAAAGAAAATCAACAAGAAATCCATAAATTACAATCTTGTCATCTTTATAGCAGGTCAACAATAACAAAATAAAAAATTACAAATTTATCATTTCTGCAATACTCACTACAATAATAAATTACAAAATTATTATTTCTACAATGATTATTATTTTCTTTAATATATTATATAATAACTCCATCATTTAGATATTATTATAATTGTAATTAGTCATAGGCGATATTTAGCCAAACAAAATGATAAAAAAAAATGAAGAAATTGTCACCTAACTAGTTTTAAAGGCAATTAGAGGATGTAAAACTAGTCTTCCAAAGATTATAATATAGATAGTTGATTGTATAATATATATATATAATACATGGTGGGAAATTAAATTGGACCTAAAGTCCATCCCAATTTATCAAGACAAAAAAGTCCAGATCACTACTCATATTTAATGAGTCTATAAGTAGACGAATTGACCCCAGCTCAAATCACTCGTTTAGAAAGAGAAAAGGAAAGAATGTACTCTTCAACATAAAAATAAAATAACAACTAACGCATCCAAAATCTCATATTAATAAAATAAAACATGCAATATTAAAATAAAATATTATAAAGAAAATAATAATTAAAAAAATAATATTCAGATATATATATCAAATGTTAAAATATTAATGAATAATAAAATTAAATAAAGACACCTTACAAGTGACCTGGCCGAATAAATAGCTGGATGAACAACCAAAGGAGTTGCCCACAGAAAACAGAAGTATTGGGCAAATAAAAATAAAGAAAAAATATTGGGCATCATGTGAGTTTAAGCACAACGTGATATTAAAAAAGAACAACGTGATATTAAAAAAGAAGCTAAACTTGGTCGCTTAAATATTATAATATTTTATTTTTTATTTCAATTTTTATTCTTTTAATTTTTAGTTTGATTTTAATGTTTTTAATTTTTTCGATTCTTCCTGAACAATCTTTAACATGGAAAAAAAATCGAAAATGAATACAATAAATCTTAATTCAATAGGGAACTAAAATAATAAAGATAATTACTTTAATTCAACCGAAAACTAAAATCCTAATTTAATTACTAAAAAAATAAAGATTAATATTATTTAATAATAAAATCTGGAATAATTGCACTGTATCAAAATTCTTAAATAATGCCATTCCCATTGCGCTTTCATCCTCGTCATCCTCTCTTGGCTGGAAAATGATCATAATCCAAAAGACTAAAAACTCCATGACTATTATAGAATGAAAGAGCCCAACGAACGCAATCTCTTTGTTTGGCGAAGAAAAACTTTTGCCTGTTTTGGATGAAAATGACTTCTCCATTTCAAAGATTTATCATTTTATCGCATGAAAAATTATCCACCGCAGCGTCTCTCGCTCAGCATTATATTATGATATTATTTTCATACAAATCCTATATTTACACGCAGTTCAAAAATGGCAGGTGAAGTCTCATTTGAATGGTGCTTGGCTCTTGTGGGGCCATTATTAAATGGTTGATTTCATTGGGACTCTCTCCAAGGATGCCAATGTCATTATCAATCTTCAATGTGAATACGAACAAAATGATAGCGTGAATTTCGAAGAGGAAAACCGTTAATAAATTCAGACGCCCGGACGGTAATTCCTTATTCACCAAATTCCGGGAAAAATGGTGAATAGTACGTTTGATTTGTTAGGGCAAGTTCAAGCAGCTCACCAATTCGATCACGACTCCTTATTCCACTATGCCTCTGCTCATGTCCCTGGCTTCCCTTCCTCTGCAGCTTCAACTTTCACTGTCAAACAGGTTAGTGCCCTATTACTAAACTCTTGCCAATTTTATTTTTTTTCTGATGATTTTGTGTTTGTATTTAGTTTGGACATGGACAATCGAACCCGACGTTTTTATTGGAAGTGGGAAATGGAGGTTCCATGAAACGCTACGTTTTGAGGAAGAAACCGCCTGGTAAATTGCTTCAGTCTGCGCATGCTGTGGATAGAGAATATCAGGTAACTTCTGTTTGGTTGCATAGAAAAATTTGGGTTTTGGTTTGATTGATTGGAAACTTATTGCTGTGATTCTGAGAAATTGAAGGAAAAAGTGAAATTTTAGGGGCTGTTCAATTGCTATGAAATGACAGGGAAAATTTACTTTGGAGTAATTTTTTATTTATTCTTATGTGACGTGATAGGTTCTTCGGGCGCTGGGTGAACGTACTGAAATTCCAGTTCCCAAAGTGTTTTGCTTGTGTAGGGATGCGAGTGTGATTGGAACTGATTTTTACATCATGGAGTTTTTGGAAGGACGCATTTTCATAGACCCTAAGCTTCCGGTATTTTTTTTTATTTATAATTTTGATTGCGTTGTGGAATATGAGCTTGAGGGGTTGAAGAATTGTGCTCACCGTTTTTTTATTCAGGGTTTGGCGCCGGAGAGGAGGGAGGCAATTTATAGAGAAACTGCCAAAGTATTGGCAGCTTTACATTCTGTTGATGTGGATGCTATTGGTTTAGGAAAATATGGACGCCGGAATAACTACTGTAAAAGACAGGTGGGTGGATTTTCCTCCAAAATTGCAAACTTGCCTATATTTAACTCATAATTTATACATATTAGTTCCCAGTACCGTACATTGAGTCAAAGCGGTGTTTTGATTGGGAATGGGGTATTTGAAGGGCAGTTTTACCATTGCCTTCCACACTATGGTGGTTCTTATGATTTTATTTTATTTCTAAATTATTTTTTTGTGCCTCTTTAGGTAGAGAGATGGACCAAGCAATACATTGCATCAACTGGTGATAGTAGGTATCCCGGTAATCCAAAGATGCTGGAGCTGGCTCATTGGTTGCAGCAACATATTCCTAGTGAAGATTCATCGGGAGAAGGAATAGTTCATGGGGACTTTCGCATTGATAATGTTGTATTTCATCCCATTGAGGTCAGTTGCTGTAAATGCTTATTGTTCTTTTTTAAATTTAAATGTATATATTTCATCTTTATGTGAGGACAGTGAGGTACTTGAATGTTTGATTAAGGTATCTGGTGGGAGTTTAGCATGATTAACAGATTTGAAATGCTGTGAGATTAGTGCTTTAGATGATTCTATTGTGTTTGCAATTTCATTGTTATAAATCCTTTTGAAATATGAATATTTTAGATAGTATCAGGAATCTAATGGGACTCTTGATGTGCAGGATCGAGTGATTGGTATTCTCGACTGGGAATTATCCACATTAGGAAATCAGATGACTGATGTTGCGTACAGCTGTTTGGTATGGATCCAAATTTCATTTATTTTTTTATGCAAAGAGTATTCCACCTTTTTTTTACCTTATGGTGCAGATGCCAGTCTTTCCCTTCTTATGCTCTGGGTATGGAAAAAAGAGGATAAATACTTGTTATTTAGCTTTTAAGCAACATTTTTAAGTTGATTGTATTCATTGTCCTTGGCAGGCTTACATTGTGGATATTAACCATGAAAATCAACAAGTGGGTAAAGGCTTTGAACTTACCAGAATTCCAGAAGGAATTCCTTCACAAGCAGAATATCTGGCAGAATATTGCTCTGCATCTGTAAGACCCATTGTGAAACTTTTATTTAATATTGATGTCCTTCTGCACTGTTCAAATGTGATTGTTTGCAAGGAAATCAAACTATATGGACATGTATTCTTTGTTGGTTTCATGAAAATTGAATTTAGTAGCTGGTTCAGAAAGATATGAGTACTTTATTGAGCAAATATGAATGTACGTGTTGGTAATGCAACTAAATTGAACATATTAGATTTTGCAAACGATGCATTCTCTTTCAAAAACTCAGTTATTTCTTTTTATAACTTTCTGAAAGCACTTTAACTAATTGCAATTGCAAACGGAAGGAAACTGACAGGCAGCTGTGAATCTATTTCTTTTTAAGTCATGTATCCTAGGCAGGATTGATTCCAGGCTTTCCAGCATGTCTCTAGTCTCCTAGGATTGTTGACCTCCAATATAATTTGAAGCTCTCATTTATAAGTCATATACACATATTCTTTGAATATTTATTTCCTTTGGGAAGAAATCTAGGTAACCAAGAGATGATTGGTAAATGTTTAAGAAATAGATATAGTGACTTGTAGTGAAAGCTGGTAATGCAGCGAACCTGTAGGTTTTGCAGAATATATTTCATATGCTATAAGCAATTATAATTAAGTCCTCTTGGCCTATACAGAAAAGAAAAGGAAATAATAAAGTCTTCTTGACTTTCTGGATGTAGTTTTAGTGCTTACACTCTTGCTTGTTTTGTAAATGCTCATGGGAGATAGATATTTTATACATTTTTATCTGAAAGCATTGCAATTCAGGGAAAACCATGGCCGGCTGCTGTGTGGAAGTTCTATATTTCCTTGGCTATGTTTCGTGGGGCAGCAATCTATGCAGGGATATACAGTCGTTGGCTTATGGTAGTGTTCAAAGATAAAACTTGATATTTTAAGGGTGAAGCTTGTGGTAAAAACTCTATCAGTGAAAGGTAGATAAATTAATGTTTTATTTTGTCCTCATGACATTGCAGGGCAATGCTTCAGGAGGTGAGCGTGCTCGAAATACAGGAAAGCAAGCTAATGATCTTGTAGACTCTGCATGGGCGTATATTGCAAGAAATGCTGTGCTTCCCAATCACCCTCCTGGTAGACTCAAGTTTTTTCTTCTTTGGTCCAGAGATTTTTGTTATTTTACACATGACAGTTATTTTTAGGAACATTCTTCTTCTATGGGATGCATAATTCAACCTTCATCCATCATAATAATTGATTAACCACCAAATAGACTAAGGGTATGGGCGTTGTAGTTTTATTGATACCATCATGGGTTTTCAGACACGACATTAGCATTCCCTTCATTTTGATTTCTTTTACTCAAGACTATTGTTTATGTGGCTATTCTCTTAACTACCCAGATCCAATTGCACGAGATTACACGAAACAATTTGATGGAGGAAATGAAAGTGGGAGGTTTGTTCCCAGTGAAAAGGTCCTAAAATTGAGAAATAGGTTGGTCAAGTTTATGGAAGATCACATTTACCCCATGGAAAATGAGTTCTATAAACTTGCTCAGTCTTCTTCTCGTTGGACAGTGCACCCAGAGGAAGAGAGTTTAAAGGAGCTGGCTAAGAAAGAAGGATTGTGGAACTTATGGATACCTGTATTTGTGCTTCTGCCTTTCCGAGCTCGTTTCTCTATTTAGTCTTGTTACTGTTTTTAACTCGTGTAAAAGACTGATTGGAATCATGAAATTCTTGCAAACTTGTGTGCTTTTATTGCAGTTTGATAGTGCTGAAAGAGCTAAAAAATTACTATTTGATGAAAGTAATCGCATGGATACTAATGGTGAGCATGATCAGTTCCTTGGCGCGGGCCTCTCAAACCTTGAATATGGATACCTTTGTGAGATCATGGGTCGTTCTGTTTGGGCACCACAGGTGTTCAATTGTGGTGCACCCGACACTGGAAATATGGAGGTAAATTTTAATTCCAGATTTTTTTGAGTCTGGGAACAATTTATTAGTGTGACTACCGCATGGCTTTCCCTTCCATCTTTGATGTATTCTCAGCTTCTATGAATAATTCTGAGATATTCTCTCGAACACTAAAAGTGGGGAATGTAATCAGATCTATGTAAAATGAAAAATAAAAATGAAGAGGTTAGTAGTATTTTGAGTGGCACGGCTTCAATGTCATCAAGTTAGTAATAAGTGAAAGAATGTGTATCTGAAAAGCTTTTAAAACCTGCACCAAACCCAAAGAATAGTAACCAATAGAGACATATATTTGGAGAGATAGATAATAGGAACTGTATGCAGGAATAACTATCAAGAAGGCTTCCTCCTCATGTTTCCATTGTTTTCCTCCTATTCAAGCTATTAACAACAGTATGTGTGCTTTCTGCATTTATTATTTGCTGTAATTCTGCACGCTTGTTTTAAGAAAGCATACTTCTTTATTCAGGTATTGTTGCGCTATGGTAATAAAGAACAGCTACTCCAATGGCTAGTTCCATTGCTTCAGGGAAAGATCCGCTCTGGATTTGCAATGACAGAGCCACAAGTTGCATCATCTGATGCAACAAATATTGAGTGTTCCATTAAAAGGTAGCATATTTTGAAAAGGGGATCCCATTTAAATCAAAGTAGATAGGAACAAGAGTTTAAAGTTTGATGCAAGGTTAATCGTTAGAAGTGATATTTATGTGATGTATGCGGATAATTTTGAGTTTCAGCTTTAGTTATCTATCACTGTAATTGAATTTACTTTCCTTGAACAGCGAAGGGGATTCGTACGTCATTAATGGTAGGAAATGGTGGACGAGTGGTGCAATGGATCCAAGGTGTAAAGTTCTTATAGTCATGGTTAGTTCTGATAATTCAGTTCAGGGATAGTTAAATCATTTGTTCATTGTTTGCTTGATGATGTGTGGAATTATGCACAGGGAAAAACAGACTTCACTGCTGCTAATCACAAGCAGCAGTCTATGGTACTGGTAGACATTCAGACTCCAGGTGTACACATAAAAAGACCACTCACGGTCTTTGGCTTCGACGATGCACCTCATGGCCATGCTGAAGTTGTATTCAACAATGTACGTGTTCCTGCAAAGAACATTCTACTGGGAGAAGGGCGTGGATTTGAGATTGCACAGGTAAACTTTGAATATTCAACTTTCACAGACATAAGCTCAGAACATTCTACTTTTTAGTTTTACTATCACTTCCATAGTAGACACAAACTATGGGACATGCTTGTGTAGACATCTTTGCGAGGACAAGATCTGTGCCTTCTATTTTCAGAAAACAGTGTGTTAACATTGCAGACACCGACGTTTTGCTTTGTCAGTAATGTTATGTCCTTAATTTCTTGCAGGGTAGACTAGGCCCTGGAAGATTGCACCACTGCATGAGATTGATAGGGGCTTCTGAGCGTGGCATGCAGATGATGGTTCAAAGAGCTCTCAGCAGAAGAGCATTTGGAAAATTAATTGCAGAGCAAGGTTCCTTTCGTTCAGATATTGCCAAGGTAAAAAAATTTCGTGTACTATTTTGTCTGATATCAATTTTGGCAAGGAAAACAATATCTTCCTAGTCACTTGAAGAAAATGAGAAACCGGTTGTTCAATCTAAAGAAAGGGACCACCATCCGTCCCTTGCAGTTTTGAATTAAATAGACCCTGGTTACTGTGTTAGAAATTTGTTCATGGCTTATGCAGCGTACCTTTTACTGTCCCTCTTCATCAGAACTATTCATCTAGCTGTTCTGTCTAAAAATCTAACGTGTGATTTACTGTTTCATGCAGTGTCGAATAGAGCTTGAGAAGACCAGGCTATTGGTTCTTGAGGCAGCTGATCAGCTTGATCGGCTTGGAAACAAAAAGGCCCGTGGTACCATTGCTATGGCCAAGGTAATTATCGCTCTTCGATTTGAAGCGCATCATCGTATTGTTCTCCTTACATCAAACATCCATAACATAGAGTAAAATGGTTTGACATAATGTGGAGCAGGTAGCAGCTCCAAATATGGCACTCATGGTTCTTGACAAGGCAATGCAAGTTCATGGCGCAGCTGGGGTATCATCAGACACAATTTTGGCCCATCTCTGGGCTACTGCAAGAACATTGAGAATTGCAGATGGCCCTGATGAAGTTCACTTGGGTACCATTGCCAAGTTAGAATTACAGAGAGCTAAGCTGTAAAAAAACAAATAAAAGAAAACAAAGAGCAATAAGTAAAACTTCTGTGGGTAGTATGAGAAGACTTGGACGAAATTTCATCACAATAATGTAACCATACAATGAGTTCTTTGATTATTCCGATACGAGCTGCATAAATGTTTATGTGAATTTTATTTCGCAGTTAATGTCTATCATATTTGTATGCTTTCATTTCTTTCACTGATCTTCGCACTTGAATACTGCTATGTGAAGTAACCTAATATTGTTGATCATGCAATTTTTTTATTAATCGATAGTCAAATATGAACTTAAGATTTCTGTTTCACATTACTGCGCGGGCTGCAGTCTTTAGAGTTTCCATGCAGTTATAATATTGTCTTTGATATACTTTAGCCAAGGCTGAATCGAGAATTTTCAAGAAAACTTATTTGTTTTAGGAAAATATAGAAAATAACAAATTATGCTTGATGATGTTGTTTTTTGTTTTATTGAGCTTAGGAATCCCTATAATTACTTGCGATTTTTTTCATCTTTAATAGACTTATTATTAACATAAATAAGATTGTTTAACTTATATTTTAACAAATTATTTAAAAATAAGATTTATAGTATCAAAATTTTCATTAGTGGAGCAATTTCGACTTCATCCCAAAAAACAATTGTGCAAAAGGCATAAAGAAACGATCAACAATCACTCATAATCATCCATCAATGTATGAATGATGTCGTTTTTAAGATAGTAACCAACATAATCACCGCCAAATAGGTGTGATAAAGGTACATCTATAAAAACTACTTGGTGACTTTGAAAATTTACATATGTTTGAATAAGAGAATATTTCTAAAATAATTTGCGAGATTATTGGCCATACACAATCAAATGAAGAGATCTGAGGGAGAAGATGAAAAAGACATGTGTGGTAGAGAAGATCATATGCTCTAAGAAGTTTCATTATATGGTGGTTGTTATAGAGGAGTCCCAAAATATAAAAGTTCTTTCAATACAAAATCTCATGAGAAACTTACAAGTTCATAAGGAAAGAGTCATGAAGATTCAAAAAGATATAGGTGCACAAACACTTATTTCAATGAAAAATGATTTTGGATGTTCCTAAAAGGGTAGAGGATGTGAATAAAGTAAAGGATGAAGAGGAAAAGGAATATTTGAAATAGGAGGTCGAGGCAACCTCAACAAGCCGAATAAAAAAAATCGGTTGACTGGTTTAACTAACATTAACAATATAAAATCTAGATTTGACAGAAAATATGATAAATCAAAAGTTAAATGTTATAATTGTCAAAAAGACAAGTCAATATGCTAAGGATTTTTAGAGTTCAAAGAAAAAGGTTAAGGAAAATGCAAATCTTATGATAAAAGAAGAAAATGAAGTCACCTTACTACTAATACATAATAGAATACAAGCAAATAGAACATATGGTATCAAGAAAATAGAGCCAACAACCATATGTGTAGAGATAAAGACAAGTTCATGAAATTTAATGATGCAATTAGAGGTAATGTCACCTTTACAGATGATTTAAATATTGTCATCAAAGGAAAAGGTATGATTTTCATGAAATTAAAATATGGAAATCATCGATTTATTTGGTGATGTTTATTATATGCTAAAAGTGCAAAAAATAACATATCGAGCTTATGACAATTATTGGAGAAGGGTATGAGACTAAGATGAAAAATCATACTTTGACAATACTTGACACTAAAGGAGCTATGATTGTGAAGGTAGTCATGACAATGAATAGAATATTCTTTCTAAACATAGAGATGTATGTGTCCAAATGCCTAAATACATGTGTGGAAGATGAGACTTGGTTTTGATATATGATATACTTGGGCATGTAAACTTTGACAATTTGAAGATTATGACACAAAGATTTTAAAGGGTCTATCATCCATTATACATCCAAATTAGTTGTGTGAAGGATGCTTAGTGTGTAAGCAATTTCACAACAATTTTCTGAAAAAAGTCTATATCAAGAGCAAAACAACCTTTATAAGAAACACACGACGATGTTTATGGTCTTATCAAACCATGTTTGTTTGATAAAAATCTGTATTTTTTACTTTTTATTGATGATTATAATAAAAACACCTGGTTCTGTTTCTTAAAGAAAATCTAATATGTTTAATTGTTTAAAAAACTCAAAGCATTAGTTGAAAAAGAAAGTGATTATTCTATAAAATCATTTAAGACAAATAAAAGGGTGAATTTTGTTCTAATGATTTTAATAAGTTTTTATGAAGATCATGGTATAAAGAGACTCCTAACAGTGCCTAGATCCCCTCAACAAAATGATATGGTGGAGAGAAAAAATAGAAACATCTTCAACATGGCAAGAAGCATGCTCAAAACCAAGAAAATACCTAGAGAGTTTTGAGCCGAAGTTGTAGATTGTGCTATCTACTTGTTAAATAGGTGCCGTACTGAAAGCTAAATGATATAACTCTATAAGAAGTATGAAGTGGAAGAAATTCAAGTGTTTCACTTGAAAGTTTTTAAAGGCATTGGTTATGTGCACATGGATGATCAAGTAAGGACCAAGCTAGATGTTAAGAATAAAAAAAATCTTTGTGAGCTATGATCAAAAGTTCAAATGATATAATTTTTACAACCCTAATGAAAGAAATATAGTGATTAATAGAGATGTTAATTTTAATGAAGAAAAAGCAAGAGATTGCAAGATAAATAATTGTGAAAAATATGACCTCCTGCTAATTCTTAATAAAGAGAAAGAAAGATATGAAGATCACCAAGAGCCTATAGTTACACACCTTCATAAACACCAATGAGCTCAACTTAATTTTCTTTCTTCTTCTAGTGGAAGCTTAAGCAATGACACTATACCAAGTCCACTAAGAGAGATGAGGAGTTTTGATGACTTATATAAGATAACTAATCCTATAAATGATGGTGTAGCACTATATTGTCACCTTGTTACATGTGATCCTATAGTGTTTGAATAAACAATAAAAGATGAAAAGTGAAGAATTGTTATGAATGAGAAAATTGCATCAATTGAAAAGAATGACATATGGAGATTGGTTCATAGACCAAGTGGAAAACGGCCAATAGGTGTCAAGAGGATATTAAAAAAAACAAAGGAAGGCAAGGTTAGTGGTAAAAGGATATAATCAAAAGTATGAGATTGACTATGATGAAATATTTTTCTCCAGTTGCTAGATTGGAGACCATTGGATTAACCATTGGATTAATCATTGTCATCGTTAACCATTCCAATATAGATGGAGAATCTATCAAATGAATTTCAAGTCAGCATTTCTTAATGGTTTTCATAAAGAGTATGTCTACATTGAGCAACCTATGAGTTGTGAAGTAAAGGGACATGAAGAGAAGATTTTAAAGTTGAATAAAGCCTTGTGTGGATTGAAGCAAGCCCCGAGAGCTTGGTATAATCACCTTAATGCCTTTTTTTCTTTCCGGAAAATGAATTTGTTAAATACCCTCATGAATATGATATCCATGGAAGAATAAAAGAGAATGGTGATATTTTTTTACTGTATATTTACATGAGAATGACTTGATCTTTACATGAAATAATAAATAAAAAAAATTGAAGACTTCAGGCAAGAAATAACCATCCGAGGACCTTCATTTTTGACATTAAACAAAATTTCTAGAATTTCTTAAATTTGGAAAAACATCCGAGGGCCCTCATTTTTGGCGGGTGTGTCTCCTACCTCACGTTTCCAAAGGCAACAGAATTTTGAACTTTCCTATTTTTGCCCTCCTCCTCCTCCTCCTCCTCCACCTCCTCATACAAAGGGGTGTCTCACAATTCAAGGGCCTAAGAGGCACTGGAACCTCTGTTTTTGTGGTAGATTGCAGCAGTGAAATATAGGTATATGTATTTATAGGCGTACCTTGGATCTATAATATCCAGTGTCTTAGCTGTGCCCAGGACATTAACTTCATCGAAGAAGATGGCATTTACTGATCATGATGGTTCCAATGACAGGAAGAAGAAGTTTGCTATTATCGGCGTGTCGTCTGTAATCCTGGTAGCCATGGTGGTTGCCGTGGCTGTTGGAATCGGCGGCAGCCATGGAGATTCGAAGCCAGAAAGCTCTCCCAAGGGGCAGATATCGACATCATCTAAATCAATCAAAGCTATTTGCCAACCCACAGATTACAGAGAAACCTGTGAAGAAAGCCTCTCAAAAGCTGCGGGAAACACAACCGATCCTTCGAAGCTTGTCCAGACTGGTTTCAAGGTTGCTATTGAAGCTCTCCAAAATGCCATCAACAGATCCGCCACATTGAAAGAACTGGCCAAGGACCCGATGGCTAGCCAGGCTCTTGACAACTGCCGTGAATTGATGGACGATGCCATTGCTGAGCTCGAGCATTCTTTTAATCAGATAGAGTCGTTCCAGGTTAGCCAGTTCGACGAGTACGTGAATAACCTTAAAGTCTGGCTCAGCGCTACCATCACGTATCAGCGGACCTGTTTGGACGGGTTTGAGAACACAACAGGTCCAGCTGGGGAGAAAATGAAGGAAATTCTGGTTGCTTCTAGTCAGCTCACCAGCAATGGCCTGGCCATGGTTGATGGCATCACTTCTATCCTCAAGGATCTGAACATTCCGGGAATGCGCAGGCTCCTGGAAGCCGACGACGAACTCCCGTCGTGGGTCACCGATGGTAAAAGGAAACTGCTCCTCGGAGAGACCCCTGCTACAATCAAGGCCGATGCGATTGTGGCTCAGGATGGAAGCGGTCAATATAAAACAATTGCCGAGGCCATCGAGAACATCCCTAAGAAAAAAAACGAAACCTTTGTGCTATACATCAAGGAAGGAGTTTACAAGGAGAAAGTGAGCCTCTCAAGGAGCCACACCCATGTTCTGATGATCGGTGATGGCCCTACAAAGACCAAGATCACCGGAAGTCTCAACTACGCCGACGGAGTCCAGACATTCAAGACCGCAACAGTTTGTAAGTATCATTAATTATCCCTGCCTTGAGAGCTTGATCAATGTCTGGAGATTTACTCTCTGATAATGTTTTCTCATTTGTAATTAACCACACAGCAATTGCTGGAGACCACTTCATGGCCAAGGACATTGGATTTGAGAACTCTGCCGGAGCTATAGGGCACCAAGCCGTGGCGCTCCGAGTCCAAGCTGACATGTCTGTCTTCTACAATTGCCAGATCGATGGCTACCAAGACACCCTCTACGCCCACACCAAGCGCCAGTTCTACCGGGACTGCACCATCTCCGGCACCATCGACTTCATCTTCGGCGATGCCGTTGCTCTTTTCCAGAACTGCAAGCTGGTCGTCAGGAAACCACTGGACAACCAGCAGTGCATCGTCACAGCTCAGGGAAGGAACGAGACGCGTGAGCCCACCGGCTTTGTCATCCAAAACTGCACGATCACAGCAGACCCTCTATACTTTCCTGTCAGGTTGATGAACAAGGCCTATCTTGGGCGGCCATGGAGGGAGCAGTCCAGGACCATCGTCCTTGAATCTCATATTGATGATTTGATAGCTCCTGAAGGTTGGCTGCCATGGATGGGTAGTTTTGGCCTGAATACACTGTTCTATTCCGAGTACGGCAACAGGGGACCCGGTGCAGTGGAGACCAGCAGAGTACAATGGGCTGGCATCAGGAAGCTTACACCAGAGGCCGCCGATGGTTACACCGCCGCAAAATTCATCCAGGGTGATGAATGGATTCCACAGACTGGCGTGCCTTACACTGCTGGCATGATCAAGGTGTAGAATGAGAGAATTAACAGTCTCTCACTATGATTTGCTCCTTCAAATACCTGCATTCATCAACTCTACAATACATGTATACGTTGCCTTTACTTCTTGTTTATTCTGAAAAATAAAGAAAATTAATTTGCTTCTCAAGTTTGTAAGTGGCAGCGGGCGGGCAGCCATAATATCTGATGAAATTTACTTTAGAAAACTCCCAACTCCGTCGTATACACCAATTATCCTTGCCAGGAAATTTCGGTTCATGCGATTCTCAATAAAATATATAGGAAATTTGCTTCGCATTCATGAGAGTTATCTTGCCTTGTAAGATAATGTGCAATATTACAGTGCTTTATTTTATTTTTAATTTTTAACTATGTTTGATAATGTATTTTTACTTTCTTTGAAAATTCTTTTTAAAATGCGTTTCAATTACAAAAATAAATCGTATTTATTAAATTTATCATTTGATGTTTCTAATCATTTTAATATATAAATATCAAAAATAAAACCAAGTTTTTAAGAAAATTATAATTAATAGATTTACCAAGTTAATCTTGTTTTCCCAAAAACAATTTCTTTTAGGTGATCACATGAGTAGAATATTTCATAAACCCTAACCCTAACTTGGTAGCACTAAAGTGGACCGGTTCAATTTGAAAATAGAATAGAAATTGGCTGGTAAATAAATAATAATTGAACCAGCCCACTATCCGAATCTTCAATAAAGACAACTCAAAAAAAAAAGCGGGAAAAAAAGTCATCGAAAATTTTGAACCCTCAGATAGCCATATCTCACACGATCTTTGATTCCCTCACGCTCTCTCTCTAATTTTCCAGGCAACCAAACACCCACAAATTTCCCAACTTTCCACTTGTGCCCTTCTCCAAATCCCCAAAACCCTGGGTTTCCCAGCAAGCCCTCCAAATGAAATGTGAAATTATTATTCAAAAAAATGACTAATAACAAAGAAGAAGACAACAAGTACCACACAGTACAAGCAGAGCGTGATTTAGAAGCCAATTGGGAAGTCAATCTTTCAAAAAAGCTTGAAGATTATTTGCTAAAGATATGTTCTGGTGAAATTGCTGGAAGCGAAGAGGATAGTAACATCAATTTCGCTGAAGGTAGGGTTTTATTGAAGTTGCTTTTTTTGTAGGATTTTTTTTTTTAAGAATGTTGTTGCTTTATTGCTCAAAGATTTGGGCTTTATTTGAATTAATTGTGGGTTTAGGGTTCTGTTGTTGAGGGATTTTAATCGATTTTTGTGGAAAAATGTAGCTGCTTTATTGCTTCAAGGTTCAGTTCAAGTTTATAGCAGGAAGGTTGAGTATTTATACAGCTTGGTTTTGCATGCTTTGGACTTCCTATCTCAGAAAAGGTACTCTTTTTTTAAAAAAACCTCTTTTGTTGGGTTGTGATCGTTTACTAAGTTCCTTTCCAAACGTATTTCTTCTTAGAATTTTTTTCTGTAACTTTCTTTGTTTGTGGTTTATTTGATAGTTAAGATGATTGTCATTTCAAATTTAAATACAGTCCAAATGGAAAGTGTTGCGGTATTGTTCAAACATACATTTATCAGGATAAGCAAGCGTTTTGCGATGATTGATTGCTCTAAGAAGTCATAAGAATCTTGAGAGTGTTGTGACATTCAATTTGTCTTTTTTGAGAGTTTTTCCACTGCTTGAATTAGAGATGGAGAATATGGCTACTGGTTGAGAGAGGACAAGAAATGTATTCAATTGCCACCCTTTAGTCGAGCTGGGATATTTAAATGCAGTTACATGTTGCTATGTTTTGATAAAGAATTTCTAGGCTGTACTGTGGATTCTGTTAGTTGCCATGCAATCTAAAGTTGTCAATAGGCAGTTTAACTCATTGATTATGAGCTTTATAAATAGAACAGTCAATTACAAAACACCGATCCAGAGTTTTTTCAGGAAAAGTATTAATTGTTGTGGAACACGGATCATTAGAAACTCACAAATTACAGGTTCTTCATTATGCTCTTTCCCATAACTTCTCACATCAGAACAACCCACTAATATTCAACTAGGGATTACAAATGAGGTTGATTTCATGAAGAATAAAGAGGCACCACAAATAAAAAAATTACTCACAGGAAAGCCATTTAAGGCTTATAACAAGTAATTTTGAAGTCCAAAAGATCTGCGGTACCATCCTATGGAAATGATTTTTAGATTGGTTTTGTGAATTTTTGAAACAGGCAGCAGCAGGAGCAATCAGAGGGCACACATTTCCAGACCAAACAAAGTGGTTCCTGTGCAGTTTCTGATGAAGTAAATGATCAATTTTGGGTCTCAGATGATGTCCCAGGTAGGCTTAACTCTGCCCTCTATTTGATGTAGTTATGATGGAACTCTTGGCTAAAAACATTTCATTATGCTTCAGTGGAAGCAAGGAATTGCTTAGATTCTTCAACCAGCAAAGATACCTCTTTCTATCAATTTGTGAAACCACCAGCAAATCTTGTTGTCCTTGAAGGCGATTGCTTAGATACCAGTGGTGATGGTGGGGAATTAGAGTCATATCTGGTATTACATGTACTTTCACTTTATAGTATACTGAGCTTTATGCTTCCAACCCAATCTAAATCCCTTGTTTTTTTTCCTTCATGGTTGCAGTTAGCCACCAATGATCTGTACCAAGATTTTATTCTCTTAGACCCATGTGATGCCCTAGCCGTAAATGATTTCTTGAAAGCAGAGGGTACTGCAAAGGCACAAAATGGTCCTTACAGGGGCAGCTCAATTTCCAAGACCTTTCAGTCCCCAACAAGGCATTCTGGAGGAACTGCTCACAAGCCTTCTCTTGGAAAGAATTGGGATGCCAATCCCATTCCATCTCCTGTTGCTGGTTGCAGTTTTGGAGTTAATGATTGTAAGATCAGGCCTGACTCTCCTGTATATGATAATTTTGACAAGAATCCTGGATTTGATATGGAAGACAGATATTCAGAATCTGAGAATGCGGAAGATTCAGATGACAATGATGATCCCTGGAAGCCTTTGAATCCTCATGAACCTGGGAACTTAAAAGTGAAACCTTTTAAGAAAGGTGGTTGAAGAATTTCTCTATTTTCCCCCCCTGTTTTCCCTGTAGTATGTTATATGCCTACTTCACACTCATATTGGATTTCCCTTAACAAGCAGTAAAAGCTTTCAGAAGGAATGGGCTAAAATCTGCTGAGAAGACTTCTGTAACTGCCCTGTTTCCACTTGCAAGGATGCATGGTACTATTTGCCCTGATCTTGCCAAAATATGGGAAGCACGGCAAAACAAAATTGGAAAACATGGGAACACGCAATATCCTACATTATTTGAAAAGGTATTGGTTTTTCGGATGATGTCTGTATGTTATTTCTTGTGATTGTCATATCATACCTGATGTTCCAATTGCAGCTGAGGCAATCTTTTACCAATGAAGGACATGATATTCCTGATACTTTTGGTACCTCTGGGAATGACAATGAAGACAATGCATATGACCCTGGGATCCCTGATTTCGGGCAGCCTGACGAAGAGATTTCAGAAAACACCCCTCTACATGGAGAGGTTGGCAGGCTTGTGTTTTTGTTCTAGTTTGTATTTGCAATAGTATAGATGGAACTATTTGGTTGCTCTTTTGTTTTTGTTCTAGTTTGTATTTGCAATAGTATAGAAGGAACTATTTGGTTGCTTACTGACGTTATCATCACAGCATGATGATGAAACGACTCACTTTGACACCCATAAAGATTTTGGACATGGAGATCAAAGATCTCAATCAAGCCTGGAAGATCTATGTCGCTCTCACCTTGTAAGCTTGCATTTCTATCACTTTTTTGATTAAATCTAACCTAGTTCATGGCAATAGAACATGCACACAAATTTCTTGTATTTGCTTGAGGTAGCTTGGGTGAAATTTCTACGCTGGGTAAAGGTGTGACTTTTTCCTGTCCAAAACTCTTCCGCAACTTACCACCAAATATTTGTGGAACATGCACTCTCTCTTTTAGAAAGCAGTCTGTAAAGTTTGCCTTATCATATGTATTCCTTCCACAAATTCCTGATTTTTGTCCTGAAAAGCAAGATGAATAAGTTCTGCTCTCATTGCAGGTCTTTTACACGTACTCAGTCCCCTGCCTGTACTTATTGCAATTTCTGAAACTTAGCTTTCATCAATGTAGATTTGTGCACTTTGCTGGTTTCTCTTTAGGCTTAAAATTCTCAGGAAATGCAAGCATAGTTTTTGAAAGCAATGATTTTAGAGATTGCAGGAGCTGAATTACAGAGATCAACCTGGTCCCTAAAATTTTGGAATTGATTGTGTTCAATCAGATATAATCTTTTGCCCAATCCAGAGTATGTCGTAGCTTACCCACCTTTCATTTTGTAGGATGCTCTCCTCGCCAATATAGCTGAAACTGAGAAGCAAACTGAACTGGCTGCTCGGATTTCATCATGGAAACAGAAAATTGAGCAGAACTTGGAAGAACAAGTAACTTTCACCTCTGTTTTTTGCTGTTCTTTAGTTCCTCAAATCTTTTTACTGTTTTTGATTTCAGGTGAATTTTGTTTCTAATAGGACTCACACCCGCCATTTGACATTCATGCCTATGGTGGAAGGATTGTTGGCAAACTCTCTCTTGAAACAGACAGTAAAAAACATGTCATGGCCTTCACAGATGTTGTGAAGGGCCAGGAAAAACACGATGTGGCTCGAACCTTCTCCGCACTTCTTCAGCTGGTAGTTCTCTTTCACCATTTCAATCTAGGAAGTGTACTCAGTACCTTAAAGTAGAACAGCTTCTAAAATACATTACCATGATTTCTCCACTTTCAGGTCAACAATGGAGAAGTTGATTTGGATGGGATTCAGGCTAATACCGAGTCATTCTGTTACACGGCTGTCAATCCTTTCCATGTTCGGCTCGTCGGTCATAAAAAAGAACAGGAAGGAAGACAATTTCAACTGTCAAAAAAGAGAGTTAAATCACCAATAAGAAAAGGAGGTCCGAAGCTCGGGAAGAATGGTAACTCAAGGTGCACACCTGAAGGTAAGAAGAGGCGAAGATCTCGAGTTGTTGAGCCAGTTGACTAACATTCGGCAGGGTGACCAAGGCATCATAAGCAAGTTTTATTGCTGGAGTTATTCAATCCTTGTGCTGATTGGCTCGGTGCATTGACAATGTGATTGCATTATTTGTATTACCTGAGCATAGACCAGTGGTTCGGAGACCTGGCCTGGCTGCTCGGTTGATCACCTGCGACCCGGATCTTGAGCCGAGTGACCCGGCCCTGGTTTCAAAAATATGGTATGGACGATGACAATGATAAGCTAGGATGTGTAATATATTTAATTTATCACGTACTTGCAGGTCAAAGGCCCTTGTAATGACACCTAATTTAACTGTAGTAATGTCAATCTGCTTACTGCTAGCAGTGTTATTCTACGCGTTGATTATGGTTTTTTGAACTAATTGCTATGAATTGATTGACGGAAAAGCACGCATGGACGGTTGCCGGTATCTTTTGTTTGACATAAAGCTAAAGGAATATTGACAGGATGAGAACAATAATGTTTATTGGGAGACTTGATTTTTTTTTTTTAATTTGAGAAAATCTCATTTTCTTTAAATATTTTTTTGTTAGTCCAGGTTAAGTTAGTAAATATCTAGTTATTTCAAGTTTTTATAAAATAAGAATGTTCTAACTTGAACTCAAGACCTGTAAGATAAAAGAGCAAAACATATTAGACCTTAATTAGTTATTATTATTTTGATTATAGTCTTGTATGTTTTGCTCTTTTAATTGTACAATGTAATTACATTAGTGTGTTTTAAAAGTATAAAAAAATGAGAACAATTGATTTTGTCTTTTTATTTATAAAAAAACAAAGTAAATTTCCTTTGCTACCCTTGAAATAAATGTATTTTAACTAGGATGTGAAACCTTATAAAATACAAGCTAAAATAGAGTTATTAAACTCAATAAATAATATGATCATATTATGGATTTAACAGATTTCAGTTGTGAAACCCAAATTAATCTGATATATTCTCGTCTTAATATTAAAAAGAATCATTTTGAATTATTTTTTAAAAATCATACAATATTTTTATATATCACCCGGGTTACTTTTTAAACTCATCAAGTCACTTGGATGATGCTAAAACAAATATCATATCATTTAATTTGAAATTCAGGCCAAATAAAAAAAATATATGATAAAGAGATTTAAAGTTCGATAAAATTAACAACAATACCAAAAAGTTCCTATAACATGAACATTGTTTTAACGTATTTATTCAACAAACAGCATAGTGTTATACAGTGAACTAGTGAAGTACTACGAAATTCGAAGTAAAATTCAAATTTTAAAATAAAAGTCTTCAAACATAGGGTTTTTTAATGGAAATAACACCATTCTGTCGTAATTCTTTGTCAAGCAGCCATCATCCGAACCTATTCCATTTCTTTTCAGATAAGAATTAAGTGAAAGAGCTCGTTGATTGCTTGACTTTATTGTAACTAAATAGTAATAAAAGATAATCACTAGAAAAAAGAGTCCTTGCAAACATCACTCGTTTTATGACTAAGGAAGGAACCTCAAAGTTTTCATGATATAAAATATCCTTAATTCTCCACCACCCCATTAGCTAATACTTAACGTTGTTTCATAATCCCTCTGTTAAATATTTTATATAATTAAAGACTAAATACATACGGCAGAAAAAATTTAAATTATAAATATCTTTAACTGTTTTTGCTAAAGTTCAGAAAAAATCCTAACAAAAATTTTATTTGGGAGAAACCTTCTGATTTATGTGTACGTAAATAAAACACACAAGATATTATTTATAGGTAGATCAAAAAACCCTTCTTAACATTTTATTAGCTAATTTTATTCTCTCATCAAGAAGAAAATCAGATAATTAATTCTCATGATCAATCTTCATTATCAATGGGTTGAGATAAGTCATAACATGGGTGTGGTGTCATCAGGAATATAATGGTAATTTCTTACACACTCTCCCTCCTAATTTCCTCCTAATTTCCATTTCATAGCCAAAAAAAAATAGTAAACTCGATTCGTAGATTTATATAAATTAACTCAGATCACTTTATATAATATTTTAAAAAAAGTTGAAATTGTGATGTTGGAATTTGGTGGTGGGCGTCTACTAAGAGCATACATGTAATGCATTCAGCATAACCAACACAACATTTCTGACTTTCTCATTTGTCTCGACATCCCGTTGAATGCAAGGTTACGAAAGCGTGTGGACCTCTGTGTAGATGACGTGTTTTTTATATTTTAAAGTGTTTTTTATTTAATTGTGATATTTGAGTCGAATTCGTGCACACCTCGAATAATTTTCAAGCTCATTTACATGTGTTTTCCATTCAAGAACATAGCAAATTACTGGTTATTATACTGGAAGCATCATCCCAATAAAATATTTCGGAGAAGCATATATCTTTAAGTTTAATATTTTTATTATTAAACTAACCTCTAAAATTAAAATACAGTCAATTATCTTATTTTATTTAACTGAAATGTCTAGATTAATTTGTATATACCTCGACTAAATTCTCGAGTTTTTATGCATGTAAGCAAGTAAATTTTTCAAACAAGAAAAATTAAAATAAATGAGTTGAACTTAAAATCCACGTCATTTTATTAGGGTTTAATTAACGATGTTGAATTATATTATTATATATCTGCAAGAGACTCATAATTCATGATATTGACATCAGCTAAGATGAAACATCGAGGAAAGGAGGAGAAGACTTCCAAGTATGATACTGTGATTGTGTCTGGGACTGTGAGAAAGCGTGTCGAGAATAGTCATGGGAGTGATCTCCAGCAAGGAAAGAACGCAGAGTGCTCGATTTAGATTTCATTTTATTATTATTTGAAGATCGAAGATTGGATCGAAATTCATATCTCTTCTTCTTTTTGAAACTAAACGGACTCGTTTCAAAATTATATTTATTTTTCTTTGTTCCTCTGGATAAGTATGATTCTATCATTTATATCTGTTTTTTAATCTTAGAATATTAAAAAAAAAACACAATCTAAGAGATAAATATTAGAGAATAATATAAATCATATTTCAGGACCTCACTTAACAGCTTGAGTTTTTAGATGAGATGGTTCCTTGACATGGTATCAGAGTCTTGTTGACCCATTGGTCATGAGTTTGAATCCCATTATCTTCATTCTATTTGATAAAAAAAATCAAGCATAAAGTAGTGTGGATCTGTGTAAGTTTTAAGCTTAAAGGGCTTTCACTTGAGGGGATATATTAGAAAATAATATAAATTATATTCTGAGACCTTACCTAATAGATTAAGTTTTTAGATAAGATGGTTTCTTGACCATAAAAAGAGAAAAAAATGATTTGATATCCATCATGGTAATATCACTATACATTGTGAACTTATATATATATATATATAGGTGATGGTCGGCATGCAATCTTAATTTCTTGTTTCGTAAGTAAAATCATGATTTCATTAGAAGAAAAGGATTAGATGTCAATTGTGTGTTCTTCATGCAATTGAATTTTTATCTTACTTAGCATTGAATGACAATTAAATACAACTTTGAAAGAGAGTTTCGATTTCTTCCTCAAAAATATTTTTTTTTATACGAAAAAACATTACCTCCTCGAAAGCATATTTAATGGACCCAAGTAAGCAAGTAAAACTTTGGTTGTTCCAAGCTCTTACAAGGGTACACGCCCTGACTCAAACTCGAGATCTATTGTGCATATTGCAAGTTTTTTATCATCACACCACATTCATTGGGGACTTACTCTATAATACCACAAAACCCTAGCATGGACCTTATAGACATTGTTTTAAATATAGGATTGACTTAATATCAACTTGAGACTCGATTAATTCTGAATCTCAATAAATTGAAATTAATGAGAAAAAATTGATTCGGAAATTAAAAACTAGAATTGATTTAGTGATCCGATAAAACCCGGTTTAACACGGTCAAAACACTAACCATTTACAATTATATAATATGTTTTATGATAAATAACATGTGTTACGATATTAAATATTTTAGTCTATAATAATTTCTTAATTTTTACAATTATATGAATAAAGCTAATATGCCTTTTTTTCCAACATGATTCAAATAAAGCTAGCTTATTTAGTTGATGGGGACTTTAACATTAGTTATTACATTTAAAAAAAAAATGCTAGCTATGTCTAAATACTTTACTAGAAAAACAACATGGACCAGCAGCGTACCAAATATGATCGCCATGTCTAAACATTTTACTAGAAAAATAATATGAACTAGCAGCGTTGCGCGGGCACCAATCTAAAATACATTCAATTTGGGCGAAACAAGCATGTTGTCATAAGCCGGCTCGAGGAATTGATTCCATTAAAAGTTTGAGAAGATTTTCAGTCGTGCAAACAACATCGTAGGAGTATCGTTCTTATGAAATTTAATGCCATCTTACCCTACGACGATGCTTCCCTGCACATTTCGATTGGGCCACTTGACCGCCAGTCCTTATTTTATATTCTATTTCGTCTCAATGATGCTATTAATATGATATTATTATTCGAAAAATGTTTTTTTTAATCTAATCCACGATCAGAAAATGGATTTTCCAATACAATAAATATCTGTAAATTAAATTCATAGTAGACAATATTAAGAAGGAAATAAAATTAATAAGAAGATATTCATTCCACTATATACAAGTCAAAGTTTAACATGTGAGCCCAAGGCGGCGTCCAACTCACAAGGGCCCACACTCTGCCACTTAAGCGGCTGAAAATCGCCGCCACCTGTTTTCTCCGCGAGACAGCAACCACGGAGCTATGTAATCATCCACCGAGTTGTGAGTTGCCACCGTCGATTTTAGCACCGGGTTTGCGACGGCATCGACTCATCCTTCCCTCGTTCAATATCCATCTCGGTCGTCACCGACCCGCCACCGCAACTCATTGAGTTGGCCACGGTAGGAGACGCCATACCTCTTCTTTCCCTACTTAGCATCCTCTTAAAGGACAGCATCCGACTCATTGGCGATCTAAACGAGTGACTCGCTGATGGCGACCCTGTACTTGACTCATCCTCAAAATTCCCGTTTCTCCCAGGCACTTCGATGGTCACCCCGATAAGCCCCACCTGTTTCCTTCTGTCATTAAGCGACGACGTAGAGGCCGAACCCACACGATCCTCCTCATGCTGACACGTGGTGCCCGAACTCGAACCCGGCACTGAAACCCCGAAAATGGAACCATCTTGAACCGAGTTTTCCGTCACCGGCTCGACCGGAGAGCGACAGAGAGGGCACGTAGAGTGAGAATGAAACCACATATCAATACACTCGATGTGGAAACTATGATTACATTTGGGCAAGGTCCGACCCGTTTCGTTCTCTTCAAATTCGGATAAACAAACCGCACACTCCATCGGATCTTGGGGGGGTTTTCCTGAATACACAAAAACAGGAAGCGATTTTAACACGGTCTCTTCAAGGCCACGTGTGACTTGAGTAGTGACAATGGTAGGGTTCTGGGCTGAGTCGACGTAGAATACAAGATTGGTACGGTTGCGGTGACGGCGGGTATGGCGCTGCCGTGCACGGATGAGGTACCAGCGAGCGTAAAGGTGGAGACAAACCATTAAAATGATAACAAAGAAAAGAACAACAATAGCACTTAACATTATCTTGCCACTTAATGCATAGCCTTCTTTAAAATCCTTTTGTGGATCTCTCATCTCTGGTTCCATTTCTTGATTGTGGCTATGGCTGTTGCTGTGTGTATGGGATTATAAGAGGAGACGAAAGAGAAATATGGGTTAGCTTGTCAATGGTGAGAAGATAACGTTTGTGGAGTTGGTATTTGAAGAAGATATTTAATAATGCATATAAATATATACACACACACACACATATACAGGGAGGGAGGGAGGAAGGTTCTTACGAGTTTCTTGGTGAGAGAAGGCGAGGAATCTTTGCATTAGGTTTACGCGGTCAAAGGGAACGGGGAAGAAAGCCAGTCGCCAGGGTTGACACTGGGGTTTTCTTGTGCGGGAGTGTTTGTTTTTACTTAAACTCATGTTTTTAATATTTTAGATAGTTTTAATTTAAGATAATTTTAAAAATATCATGTTATTATATTTATATGTAAAAAAACACCTTATTCTCACGTCATTATACACTAAGTAAATACAGTTGGTATTGTAATAAAATAATTTAATATAAACTATGCATTATAATTTTTTGTACATCCAGGTTTCAAGAGGGTTGTTGGATGGACTACTTGCAAAAGACTTTATTGTGTATAATTAATTAAATAAATGGCTGAAATAAAATACAAGTTGAACCCACCGTATTCTTAAAATTATACATCAATTACCCCCCCCCCCCTCTCTCTCTCTCCTTCCTTATTTTGATATTTCCTTCTTCTATATTTTGAACTAAATGAGACAAATTACTTGGACAAGTGAGGATATGTTCCGATACGGTTGATTGTATTGTGGAATTTGCAATTAATCCATGTCACATACTTCAACCATATATATAATATCTACATTTAAGAAGAAAAAAATAATAAAAACAAATGGGGAAATTAGTTCACTTAAGAGTGAACTAAAACGGGTGTGGGATTACTGCGCATGGATAGACTCCACTCCGGCTACTGTTCTTTTTCAACAGTGCGCGCTTTCCTTTCGTTTATTTCATCATTTTTTTTTGTTTTTTCACTTTTCGGAGTTAATCTGGTTGCAACTATTCTGGCTGGAATTTTGTGTTCTTTGAATAACTAGTGGAAAGCCGGGGAAGATCATCTCAAGTGTTGTCTTTAGTTGACGTTTGTTTGGATTACAAGTCATCCGGTTGAAGGGAGAATTTAAGAACTTTGCCTGAAGATAGTTGAATGAGTTAGGAAGGCCACATGGGAACAGATTTTTTTACGCCTAAACAAGGGTGTCATGATTTTGACACGACACAAAAGTCCCTTTTGAATTTAGATTATAAATCGGAATCGTAAAATCATATATGATATTTTACCATACAAAAATTATAAAATCACAGCTAAAATCGTGTAGATAAAAAAATTATGAAATCATAAGTAAAATATTTTCGAGTACAATACATCATAATTATGGCCATAAAACTTCATTAATTAAGGTTGATACATGATTTAAAATAACTTAAAAATAAATTATAAAACAATTATGTCCATAGAATTTCATTAGGTAAAAAGTAACAAATTTAAAACAAATATTTTGTTGGCGTGCTATATAAATTAAAATCAGCCTAATTACCGTTATCTTCCTCGCTATTTTTAATACATTCATCAAAAGTATTACTATTGAAAATATTATTAGTAATACTACTAGTACCAACACCGATATTGATAGTACTAGCTCCAGCTCCAACAATTTATTTTGACATGAGCACATAAAAATGATCTAAAAATACTAAAATATATATAATTTAAAGTAAAAAATAATAATAATAAATTTAATTATAAATAAGTTAAGTTTGACTTTACTTGATTTTATAAATTGACTTTTAGTTTATAGTGAGGTTTGGTGTGGTTTGGTTTTGTTTAATTTAGTTTTTTTTTTTTTTTTTTTTTTTGGTTTGTTGAATTTTTTATATCTCAAATTTGAAAGTATTTCTTAAAAGTATTTTTAACTTTTTGTGAGAGGGCAGGGCAGGCCTATGCCTATGCCTAGGTGACAAGAGAGTTTGCGTCAAATACTCATATCAATGGAAAACTGGAAAAGTAAAAATTAGAATAGCTGGTATCGGACAGTCAGACTGATCCAGTCTGATTTTATGATTTGTATGATTTTAATCGAGTTTGACTGAGTTTAATCTAATTTTTTTTTTTTTTTGAGTTAATAAGGTTTAATAGTGTGATTTTACGAGTCAACTCTCAATTTTGACATCGATGCACCTAAGTAAATCCTCATTCTATTAAGAAACTTATTGTGCATACTTTGATTCCTACGTAGCATAATGTTGGAATTAGCCCTTGGAATTGCACAAGTGGATGAGAGGACCACCCCCATATGGCAGATAAACTAAGGAAAAGGGAAACAAATTAATACCACATTATAGAAAATCAAGTAGCTGATGGCACCTTCCATGAAAGCTGTGCAAGAAGGGATATGATCCCGCCTGGATTCCTAGAATATAGGTTTGAATTCTGAGGTAGAGAAAAGCTTGGCAAAAGTATAAAAGAAAGGGATGAGTTGATGATTCAACTACAACAAATGTAAATGTAAATGTAAATGTAAAAAAATCCATGAAACCTCGTATTAATGTATGGAGATTTTAATTTCTTAGCACACTTGGTAATCTAAAAAGGGAGAAATATTTCAGGAACAATATTTTTTTTAATCCCCTTATTTTCAAAACTTGTAATTAGCGACAAAACCCTATATGTTTGAATTTTGGTAGTGATAATCAGTAACTTGTAATTGATTAAGGTTTGCTATTCCCCAACGGTCAATTACACCCTTCGATCCCCAAGGCCCAAAAAAACGACCTCTTAATTGAGCCCTCCTCTGCTATAAAGCAAACCCACAATTGAAACTTGAAAGCCCTTCACTTTGCAGCTACCGGAAAGCAAAAATGTCAAACAAGTCCCCAATTTTTCCCATGCCAGAGCCTCAACATTTCAGCGACTACGGCTTTGACCCACAGATTGATTACTTTCAGGTTTGTTTCAATCTTTACCAGTCCTTTATATACACTCTTAATTATCTGATGTTTTGAGGTGACCCCATTTTCTTTTTAATCTCCATATAAATAAGCTGTTGGAGGGAGCAAGAAATCGCAAGAGAAAGACTGTAACGGCGAGGCTTCCCGTCCGAAAGCCCATTTCAAATGAAGATTCTGCAAGTAGAAAGGTCCACAAAGCCAAGAACAAGAAGAAGAAATGGTGGAGAAATGCAGTGCTGTTCTTCAAGTGGAAGTGTATCCACAGTAATGGCAGAGATCATTACCTTGATCATGAAAATGTGCATGAAGCAAGGGGTAGAGGTTTCAGAGCTTCAGTTTCAGGATCTGTTTATTTAATCGATAGTTTGAGTGGGTCAAGTACTCCTTCGAGGTCCACCACCAGACCATCTTCAGGGGCTCTGGCCGGAACCTTGACTCCGGCAAGAAAAGGTGATTTGGAGATCCCTTATTTGAGTCTGATGGATCTGAACATGGAGCAGCAGCAGCAGCAGAGGAGTTCTACTTCTGCTAATCCAATATATTTGGTCACTTAAAATAAAAACCTCCGTAATTATTATTATTATTATACTACTGGGTCTGCTTAGTGACTAATTACTTGTTCAGGCTTTTAGTTTTATATTCTTCTTTGCCATCTTTCCAGCGAGTGCAAGCTGCAAAGGTGTTTGATCACTTTTTCTTTTTCTTGAGTGTTCGCTGCTCCCTTCCCTTTATTGATTTCTGCAACTAATGAAGAAACCCAGAAGCTTAATTAAGCTACTTTTTTGTTTAAAAAGCAGGCTGAAAAGCTTGAGCCACCGGAAATAGGCACGGCGGCTTGGTGATTTCTCCGTGGAGTTTTTTTTTTATTTCCCTTTTGAATTGTCGACACTTGTCCTATTTCCTCACAATGTCGATTTTGATTTTTGAATCAGGCGATTGCATTATGGCTGCCCATTCTTTAGCGCAGTTATAGTAGGTGTCAAATTTAAATTAAAATATATATTTTTTATAAGAATTTAAAATAATTAAAATTTTACTAATTTCATCTAGATCTATAAAAAAAACTTTTTTGATAAATAGAGTTTCCTTCGTTCAAAAAAAATTATGGCTGCCCAGTAGAAACGAGGGCACAAGTTCATGTTTGCTTGCGGTGGACGAAAATTCAGCAGGAGCGTCGTGGGGACTGAAAGAACCCCAACATGTGGAGAAGATAGTTGATAAAACGGCTAGTATTATCTCGTACCAACGTTTTCTATTAAAGATATGGTTTGAATAACCAGAAATATACCCTCCTTAATAAAATAAATAAAAATCTCATAGCACATGCGATAGTTGTCATTAGATGATTGATATGAACTCCGTCCAATTTTTCTTGAATATAATTAATGTATTTAGATATTACTAATGTTTTTATAGTATAAAAAAACTTAAACCATGTGAGAGTTTACTTGATGTAAAATGGTTGATTTAAAGATCAAAAAATAACCTAGATAACTTGTAAGAACATAGTTTGATTAAAAGAAAATCAAGATGTCATCTTTTTTTAATATTAAGATAACAACATATTAAATCAACATATATTAATCTAGATTAACATATCAAATCATGACCCGAGTTATGAGACTGTAATAACTCATAAAAAGCAAATCATAAATTCTAATTTACAATCAACTTTATGTCGAAGGATGGAAAAAAAAACTCGAGTTAACTTATCAAACTCACAACTCTGATTATAATACCGAGATAACCTCATAGAAAAAAATTAAAATATTTTATGAATTTCAATTACCAATTAATCTAATGTTGAATGATAAAACTAAAAAAATAATAATATCCGGTTACGAGACAGAGATAAATTTATTAAGAGAAAAAAAATATAAGGATTAACTTACAAATAAGCGACTCTGGACGTGAGACTAAGATATCCCATTAAAAGCAAATCAAGTAAAACATTTTTAGCCTACTGCATCAAGTAATTTATGGTTTTGATTTTATTAAAATGATATATATATATATACATACATATATATATATATATATATATAAAATTATTTTTAGTGTTAATTCGATAAAGTTTGGATCAAGTTTTACAGAGTTAGTAAAAACTTAATTTGATCAAAAATCTTTTCTAGTTCAACTTAAAACCCGGACAAGATTAGATTTTGATTCATGAGTTTTATAGTAATTATGGCACACATGAACACGTAATATAAATTTAGAGGATTAATGTAGTGATTAAGAAGATTGGATACCTTATTTATTTTTTAAATCTTAGAATTAACATCTAAAATCAATTTATAAATTCTTTAAAAATAAACTAAAGCCTAAATATTTTTTTTTATTAATGTGTATGTCTAAATCAATTTATAAACATTTTAACTAATCTTACAAATCCTAAAATTAGTGAATCAAAACTGGTCAACTTTAAACAACAAATTCTGACAAGTAAAGTTACATGATTGGAGATCCGAGTTGACAGAGAAGACAATGGGGTTGTGGCCTGTGATGGGTGAAGAGTCGGTAATATAGTTGTTTGAAGAGTCGGTAATATACTTGTTTGAGAATATAATTGATGTTATTTTTAAAATTGTTTTTTTTTAATATTTAAAAAAATCATTTTTAATATTAATTTATAAAAATAATCTACACACAGTAAAAAAAATTAATTTAATTTAAAATAAATATTTTTTTAAAATAATTTTGAAATGCATTGTTAAACCGAGACCATATCGTGAAGTTCACCTAAACTCACACAATGGTCCAAAATAAGTAGCGGCGGCAAAATCGTCCATGTGCTCCCCCCCAACTTGTCCTTTTCCAACTTGCCCTCAGCATCATGCCTTTGTCGGTTTGAATTTGCCTCATCCCAAATTGTTTGATTTTATATAGAGTTTAATGAAAACCTCATCTTAAATGATTTCAATTAAAAAAAAATATAATCTATTATTTATTTAGGAGTATATAATCATAAGAATTACTGCAATATTAAATATATTCTTATCTTTTACAAAAAAAAAAAGGGTCTTTATCATTTATAGAGTAAACCACACTTATCTTATCTTTTATTTATTTATTTTAAAAATAACTTTTTTTTTGAAAATATTTTTGAAATGCAGTGGCAAACATGATATTAATCCATAATCCATAATTTTATTTTAGCCCTTTTGGATTTGAATTAGGATCGATGATATTGAGATTATAGATGGCAATCCGTTTGCTCTAGTAAGTTTATTGGCTAAATTGGTTAATACTCTATTTTGTTTATCTCTTTTTTGGTTTCACAGTTGGTTCAATATTGAAACTTTGAATGATGACCATACACTTTTTACGAGAATACAAAACTGTTTTTGTAGTGTTTTATGATCAAAATTCCTTTCGATGCCATTAAAAATCCAATTTACAATTTTTTTCAAAGTCAAAGTCAAAGTTTTTATTTTTATTTTATGAATATTCAAAATTAAATAAAATGCAAAAAACATAAATAAAGTGAGTTAAGTATAAAACTAAAAAGGTGTAAGATTGGGCAAAACATTCATTGTAGTTCTAAAACCTTACAAATTTTAGATATTAGGTCCCTTCAATTTCAAGTTATTTTTTATCATAAATTTTAGATATTAGGCCAAACATTCATTGTAGTTCTAATGATTTTAAATTATTTTTCTTATATTTGTTTATCACATTTATTTGAAGTTATCATAAATTTAATATTTTAATTTAATTTAATATTTTTATGGTTGTGATAAGATGTTATAGAAAATGTGGTGTGATGATAAGATAAAAGAGTTTTTTTTTAAGAAAAAAAAACACAAATCAAATTTTTATTTACAATTTTATTTTTTCTAGTGATAGAAAACACTTCAACATATTACATAGAATCTTATGCAAGTGGGCCAAAACGAAAAGATAAAGATAAGGCTGTTTTTTCTGGAAAGCCTGACAAATTCTGAAACGATCCCACACTTGGCCCTTTCTTTCTGTCGAGGAAAATACCCTTATATTTATATATATTTACAATACTGTTCTTACCTATAAAAATCAAATGTTTTTTTTTTTTTTTTTTTTTTTATAACCAGGATGTTCGGGTCAGTTTGCATGCATCATAATTAAATTTTCAGGTTCATTGAATATCCAACAAGCTCAATAAATAAGTAAGACACCATGAAGGTGACAGTTCCTTTTGTGAATTGATTCCAAAACATGCCCCTCTCTCGTGTCTCACGTTCAATTCCAATGATACCAAGGCAATGTTTCTTTCCTTTCCCTTCGATTCTTTCTATTATCTCCCACCAAGAAAATGCTTGAGACTGATTATACTCCAAGAATAAATTTCAATGAGAAAATTGTTGTTTATTAAATTATATTCATTGATAAATTTTTATATTTATTTTTATCTATCAAGTTTAAAGTGTTTATTATCCAAATACAATATAGTATTTAACATAAAATAAAAATAATATAATTATTTTTAAAATATAAAAATTACACATGCATATATATATATATATATATATATATATATATATATATATATATATATAAATGTTATGTTTTGAGTCTGATTTAATAATATTTATATTTAATTACTATCCAAGAAGAACCCCACAAATTCAAGTTAGTTTGAGTCTAATTTCCATCCTTACTATAATCTAATATTTTTAGATTTTACACATTAATCCGGGATTTAGTTTCTTTATTAAATATAATATACATAGAAAAACACATATTTAAACAAAATATGGAAACAAGAAAATCATTCTCAAGGCTAATCACTATAATCAATTGGATACAGCTTTGAGCACATCATGAGCAACTAAATTTCTCTCTTTTAATTGGAATTCTTGTTAATGCAACACGTTAGATTGACATCACCAACCATGAAAGTCAGTTTGGAGCATGGACATTTACAAATAATATTGCTATCATTTGTAGTAATATATATTTTTTTTTTGTTTCCTACGCATCGTCTCACCAAACTACTAAACGCAATTATCTTGCGAAGCCATCAAAACCCAATCCAAAACTCTAACACAAGCACAGGAAACATGGCCTCCTCCATAGAACACAGAACCATTAATGTCAATGGCATCAATATGCATGTAGCAATCAAAGGTCCAGAGAATGCTCCGGTTATTCTCTTCATCCATGGATTCCCTCAACTATGGTACTCCTGGAGACACCAGATTGAGGCTCTATCCTCACTTGGATACAGAGCTGTGGCACCGGACTTGAGAGGGTATGGTGACACGGACGCGCCGGCTGAGGTTACAAGCTACACCGTTCTCCATGTGGTTGGTGATTTGATTGGGTTGCTTGATGTTGTAGCTCCGAAAAAAGAGAGTGTTTTTGTTGTGGGACATGATTGGGGTTCTTTGATTGCTTGGCATTTGTCTTTGTTTAGACCAGATAGAGTGAAAGCTTTGGTTGCCTTGAGTGTTTTGTTTAATCCAAGGAATCCCAGTAGGAAAGTTATCTCGACTTTGAAGGCTGTTTATGGTGACGATTATTATATAATCAGATTCCAGGTTTGTTTTATTGATGTTTTATTTTTTTTCCAGGGTGAAAGTTTCTTTCTTGACTGCATACTGTTTTTATGATGTCAAATTGTAAGCTTGTTACTGTCACTCTAGCAAATCTTTCACCTTTTCTGGATTACATGGATTGGGTTAGTAGATTTTGGAGGTATGTTTATTACTTGAAGGGATCGTTTAATAGGGTATGAAAAGACCAGACATTTTAGTTGTGGTTAATTGCAGTTGTTTGTTTGATCTGACCTTCGTTGTTTTATGAATTTTTTAATCATCAAGTTTTAGGAATTGGATTATCATCTATTTTATATTTTTGTTTACTGTTTGCAGTGATTATTTGATAGGGATGGACAGATTAGGCTTTTTGGCTGTAATTAGCTGGTAGTTGCGAATTTGTACATGATAATCCAGCTGTTCTAGCTGATATGAATATATGATTATTTAACAGTAAAATTGTAGCTGAGGCTTAAACAATCATTCATGGCACCGGACAACTCTATTATCTAACTGTTCTTTGGCACACTTGAGAAAATTTTGAATAGTTTATCATAATTGGATTTTACAAAACCCATTTGAATGGAGGAACTGCTTTTGCTTTTGTAGGAGCCTGGAGAGATTGAAGCTGAGTTTGCAGAGATGGGTGCAGATAGAGTTCTCAGGGAATTCTTAAGCTACCGTACTCCAGCTCCTCTCTTCTTACCTAAAGGTAAAGGGTTTAATGGAAAGTCTCTGGACACTCCAATTGTCTTGCCCACTTGGTTGTCTGAAGAAGATGTCAAGTACTACACCAGCAAGTTTGAGCAGAAGGGGTTTACTGGAGGATTGAACTATTATCGGAATCTTGACCGGTACGTCTTCCTTCCATGTCTGTTCAGTCTGCTGCTCATTCCTGCTGCTGCGGATTAAAAATTTCCTGCTACTTTACACTTCAAAGTTTGTTCTGGTAGAAATTTAGATGCGTCTCTAACCTAATTGTACATTCATATATTTTCTCCTAATTCCTCATGCCTTCCACATTGCAGGAACTGGGAACTCACCGCGCCATGGACCGGAGCTCAGGTAAAAGTCCCGGCGAAGTTCATCGTGGGTGATCTGGACCTCACCTATAATTCGCTGGGTGCCAAGGATTATATAGCCAAGGGCGGGCTCAAAAGAGACGTCCCGCTTTTAGAGGACGTAGTTGTAATGGAAGGTGTGGGTCATTTCATCAATGAAGAGAAGGCTGATGAGATCAGCAAGCACATCTACGACTTCTTCCAGAAGTTCTAGATTTTCCTTCTCGTGTTCTTGTTGAAGAGATGAAGAAGGCAAGTGCGTGCATTTGTGTGTGTGTTTTTAAGGCTTTGCGTGGTGCTCCTGCTGTAGTTTAATAATTTGAATGGGATGTTCTTGTGGAGAGTTACTGTACTGGTTGCTGGATGCTCTCAAAATAAATCATGAACTGCTGCTTTGATTAGCCTCCTGTAATTGATTGCTCAAAGCACAGGCATGCTGTGGTGTGATTTGTTTTTCATTCTCTGTCTCATTTATTCATCAACGATTCCCATTATTATAACTATCAAGAAAAGTAATATATTTATCAACACATTACTGATTTTGTTATTACAATAGAGTGACCACAGCCTGTGTTATGTGTCATTAATTTCCTAGAAAATTAATACAAACTAGTTACCGAAACTGTGTTATTATTGGATTAAAATAAATAAATTATGCTAGGCAACTTAATATATAAAGTTAAAAACATTGAATGTTGACATCTCAAACCATACTTGTTAATTCCGTGCCGTTTCGGCCAGAACGTGCCATGCTAGTAAGAAAACTAAACCGAAACGAAAACGACATCGTTTCGTCTCGGTTTTTATTTCGGCCCGTTCGGAAAATACCGGCAGGAACGCCCCGGAATCACTCCGGGTGTGCCGTTTCAACCATGAAAAAAAAATTAAAAAAATTGAATTAAGTACAGCACCCCGGCACCCCCTTTCCCCAAATCAATTTCACTCAAAATCTCCCTAACACTTCTTTTCTCAGTCCTCACCTCGATAAAAATCTCAATCGATCAAATTCCTAAAACTTCTTCACTCTTCAGTGTCTTCACCGTGCAACGTCCTCACCAATGCTCCTCTGGCCAACGCATAAACTCAACAAACGTTGTTTTTGCTAACTTGCGTGAGCCATGAATCACAAAGCTCCGGAGCCATTAAAAATAAAGAGGAGGAGTTTGAAGACTTGAAGCTTCTCTTTCTATGTGTTTAGTCTTTGTTGAAAAAGTAGGATGCCTAATCTTGTAACTTTTGTTGGCTACGAGGTTATGTGGTAGTGGTTGATCTAGGAGATATAGGGACTAGCAAATAGAAGATTGACATGTGGATCAAGCTTAGCCATTTATTTTCAATTGTTTTTTTTTACTCGATTTTTTCTTCTCAACCGTGGCTATTAATAATTTAATACACACACAAAAATCAATATTATCTGATTTGAACAATATTATATATATATATATATATATAATATTTGATTTCAATATATTATATTTTGCGAACCACCTGCAATATATTGAAATCGAATATTTTATATATATATATATATATATAAATAGTACAACTCCGAAACGGCACGCCGAAACGTTCCAAAATCAGAACATTTTGTTTCAATAGAAAAACTGGAACGATATTTGACGACCTTGTCTCAAACTCCTTATTTTAGAAGAGAATCACATTTCCAGCGTCCTAGGACATTTGAGATTTCCACGCTCCCATACATGCCCTTGAAAAAAGTACCGATCTCTAATTGTCGAGCAATCCCCAAGACAAATATCCAGCAAGAGTTTCTTTCATATGACAAAAAAACTTGAATATGCTTTTCTAAGAAGTCATGAATACTCTTATTATTATTATTATTATTATTATTCCACCAGAGATGTTATGATCAAGCACAGTGAGGGAAGTACGTTTTGCTTCTCCCTGAAGATCCTACCACAACAACAAAATACAGTAATTGATGCTAAACCCCACTAACAAGCAGCTTCAACATTGTGTCAAGATTTGGAAACAGATTCCTTCACGCCTCCTTGGGGGAAATCACCTCAAAGTGGGATGCGAGGATGCTCAACAACTTCCTGGTCTTTTGCGTTTCTCAACATTGAAATGCACATCAATAAGATCTGTTATACCAGCTGTTATCTTTTGACCTATTTCAACAGGGCCAACACCTTGTGGGGTGCCTGCACCAAAAAGATATAAAGGCAATTTATTCAACACTTCAAATGACAATATCCTATATTTGATCACACTAGGAAGACATCTCATAATTCACTCATGGGAATGGCCGTGAGAAATTATCCAATATTCAGATGTATGTACCAAAAATCTCTCCTCCCACACTTGCATATGCAAAATAGATCTCATATAAAGGTCAGAAGACAAAACGCTAAGCCAGAAAGCTGCTACCAGTGTTCATATAGTCCAACAAAACAAAGAACTCATTGTAAAATGAAACGATTCCTTCTCACATGGATTCTGCAAGCTTAAAAGAATAAATCTTAAGATATGGACTCTACAAATAAGGCTGAGTACCACTTTTCCCATAAATTATAAGTAGGATGCATAAAAGTTAAAACCTCTCACGTACTGAAAAGGGAGTTGGGGGGTTCGATGCCAAAATAGAGTAAGAAGTGAATCTGGTAACATACAATGTAGCAAGCCAGATCTCAAACCTCACTGACACAATTTGCCTTAACAAATAGTATATGATACATATATCCCAAGGGTCTGTAATTACTGTGTGACTACTGAGAATAAGAAACCACATCTAGGTAGGAACTTGTCAAGGCAAATATCTCAAGCATCTTTGATTATCATTTGACCAAGAGCAAAGGAATCCTCTTACAAAAAAACAAAACCACAGAAACAGAAAAAAAAAGTGATACCTGTTAATATAACATCTCCTTCAAAGAGTGTCATTATAGAACTGATGTGGCTAACGAGAAATGGGATTTTAAAGATCATATCCTTGGTGGAACCTTTCTGCCGTATTTCTCCATCTACCTACAGTAAAACAGATCCATTTGGTCTCTGGTGAATCAAAATGACAGCATTTGAAGAGGAACCTACAAAATGGAGCATGCAAAACAATGATTTTGATACCTTTAACCATAATTCCAAGTTGTCAGGATCAGGCACATTTGACTTGGAAAGCTGCACAAAGTTTTTGAAAGTTGAGCATGTGATCAAGATCAATGACGCACTGATTTGTAACAGTATGGGGAAAATACCCTAGATAGATGGAAAAGCTTGGTATTCCTCCTTTTAGCAATAAAGTAAAACAAAATGGCTGCTGGTTACAACATATATGACTACAAGGACAAGTTTGATGATTGTGAGTATCCAAGCTTCAATGAGTGCCAGATTCACAACAACTACAAATGGGACGGCAACATTTATTTAAAGGTAACTTGCATAACTTGTCACCCCATCTTCCTCAAGTTAGTTGTTAATAACTCACAATTATAGAGAGGTTGAATCTCAATATTTGAGAAAAAATGTTCATCAACATGGTTATAATCAAACAGGGAAGCAATAAAAGAGAACAAAGTCCAATTCATTTCTTACGACAGAACTGATAGGTGTGAATGTGTCCTGCCCTTTGGCCACAGTCCACGGGAGCCCTGCAGACTGACAAACAACACAAAGAAAAAACCATTAATGAAGTCAATTTAAAATGCCCATAATCACACTCAACATTAAACAACAGAGAACGAGAGTACACGGCAACAGAATCAATACTTGGAAACATACACTTCCTAAACAACAATCTCACACTCATATCTTCTCCAGTATTACACACATAATCCAATGCAAACATCCTTCACATTCACATTCACATTCACATTCACTTTTGCTACATTCGACAACTTCCTCCCACAAAACATAATTGCGTTCTCCTCATTTCTCCAAACAATTATACGACGCAAGAAAAAATAGTAAAAAAAAAGTATGTAATAACATTTTCTCGTTACAATCCTACAGATTAAAACACAATCTTTTTATTTATTTAGTTACCTTAGCAGTAGCTTGTATTTCCCTTGCAGTCATATCCAGTGCAAGCGCATACCCTTAAATAAAATTGAAAATGAAAATTACTTCTTCTATTTTAATTTCAGCCAATAAAAATCCAACTTAAGAGAATAATATTAACAAGTAAAACACCAACCTCCAACATAATCCATGGCAGTTGATTCAGGCACATCTCGAGCTTTCTGGCCAATCACAACAGCAAGCTCCACTTCATGATGCAACGACTCCAACGGTTGTGGAATCTCGATCGTACCTCCGTTTTCCAAATAAGACGACGTCGGTTTCATAAACAACACCGGTTCCTATCCATCGCAAATATTTCAAATTTTAAATATTGATTATTGAGTGGTTAATTTGATGATTAGCGAAAAACCTTGGGGACGGCGTTGCCTAGTTCTTTGGCGTGAGCAGCGTAGTTACGGCCAACGGCAACGATCTTGGTTCCTACTTGAAGTAGCTTTTGTATGCCCGCTGAAGGTGATGCCATTACGATCACGATCGGTCTTCTCTTTATCGTAGCAATGTCAAACGGCGATCGTCTTGGAGGAGTACACTGGACTCGTGACTTTTTATTGTTGGAGAAAGGAAATGAAAGGGAAGAAGTCGTCAAAAAGCAACTCTCTAAACCCGACATGTCGGTTTCACCCAAATAAATAAATAAAAACTGTTATAGATATAAAATATGGTTCCGGCCGAGGTGCGGATAAATATATATATCCAGGGACTACAAAGGGTCGGGCGGGGTGGGACGGGTTTTTAATAGATTCATATCCGACCCGGCACCCTCATGTCCATTATTTGCGTCCAATTAAATTGGGTAAAAACCCCACCGAATCAAGTTATATGATATCGAATAGTGAAATTCCAATCCTCTGTTTTAAAAATAAATAAATAAAAGAAATCAGCAAATAGATTTGGAGGAGAAACACCATGGATTGCATAGGTTTTTATTTATTTATTTATTTATTTATTTATTTATTTATTATTATTATTATTATTATTATTATTATTATTATTATTATTATTATTATTGATTTTTTCTTTGTTTTTAATTTTAGTTTTTTTAATCTTGTGTTAATTAAGATTTAAAATTAATAATTTATTTTATTTTTTATATGGTTAAACTCTCTCATAAAATATCCTAACTCGTGTTTGATTTAAAGAAAAAAAATGATTTTATTGTCGGCAAGAAATTCAAAATGAGGACCAGTATTGGAAAAAATGGTAGCCCATTTGTTTTTGTTTTTATATAAAAGATATGATTTCAAACATGGTCCCTTTTTTTACCGTCAATTATTAATTATTAATTTTATGATTGAAATTTAGAGTTGATAATTTGTTTGTTTTGCCTTTTATGCATGGTTACACTTACACAGTCTTAAAAATATCTTGAAACTGAGTTGATTCTTAATTTCATAAAAATAGAATTTGATTTACTTATTTGTATGAAATTAAAAATGAAAGGACTAAAATTGAAACAAATAGAAGACAACAATCCTTTGTTTTTTTTTTTTAAAAAAAAAAACATGATTTTAACTTTGTCCATTCTTTTACCTTCAATCATGATTTTTTTTCTTCTCAATTTTATTCGTAATTATCAAATAAAGAAGTATATAGAATTATAATACAAATAAAGTTATCATTTATTGAAATTAACTAAGTTATATTACATAATAAGTTAAACCTATCAATGACTTTGCTCCTACTAGGATTTAACCTCTAGATCATTAGTCAAGCTCTTGTGATCATTGCTTTCCTTTGGTCGATTATAACTTCTAAATGTTTGGTCATTTAGATTTTTTTAAGATTTGTTGATTTTACTATTCGCACTACTGATTTTATATTTTCTGTTTATGGTAGTGAACAATTAGTATTTTTATATAGTAAATATATGGATATGGATGTTTATTTTTTTGTATATATTTTGTGCTAATTAAATCAATTTCATCCAAATTTACAACAAAGAAAATACTAGAATTATGAGAAAAAAGAAGAGAAAATAGATGATTGTTATGTGTTTTTCAACTATATAGTTTTTTACATGTTTGTTATGTTAGATAAAGATATGCTTTTGATATATTGATGTTAAAAATAATTTTTAAAAAATAAATAAAAATATTTTAAAAAACAATGTCATCATGCTCTTGAAATTTTGCCATTGCTTACGGGATTTGGTCAGAATATATATCCTTCTCTAAACCAGAGATAATTAATGTCTGGTGACTGCCTGGTGCGATACAGGTGGTGAAAATGGCTAGATTATTGAAGAGCTAGCTAGCTTATCGAGGAGAAGAAGGAACCAACTTCAAAAGGGAGAGATGATCATCTCTCCTAAATCTAAGGAAAATAAGAACTAAAAAATGAATGCCTGCCTCACCGCTAACCAAAATTATACATGTGAGTTAGAAATCCTATAGATAGCTTGTGTCTCTACCTGTCTGTTTTGCTAAAAACATGGTATAAAGAAAGATGAATGGAAAGAGAGCTTGCCGCAATGACATCGGACAAGCTTCCTAACGAGGCCTTTTAATCTGTGGAGAAGGAGAAACAGATCACAAGGGCGGCTATTACAATGAAATATTTGGCAAATGTCCTCCTTATCTTGTGCTTATTAGCCGCCTCTTGTGAGGCACAGGGTCTGATCGGAAGCCGCGCTCCCGCCGCAATATCACCTCGCCGGACTGCTGGAAGA
Source organism: Salix caprea (assembly GCA_964035475.1). Lineage (NCBI taxonomy): Eukaryota > Viridiplantae > Streptophyta > Magnoliopsida > Malpighiales > Salicaceae > Salix > Salix caprea. Next base: position 15,447,219 of record OZ037757.1, read on the forward strand.
AGAGACCCCAATGAAAAGGTCTTCAACGTGCTACAGTACGGGGCAAAACCAGGAGGAAAAAAGGATAGTGCATTGGTAAGGACTTTGATCGATATTTTGGATACTGTGTGTGTTCATAATATATATACAAGGTGGGAGTTTCTCAGGACGAATATGGAACGTTGAAATCGAAGCATGACAATGGCTGTAATTAATCATCTGCTAAAAGAAACTCACATTTGATGGGGGGGTTTAGAATATTATAGTACTTGGCGAACATATCTGAACGTTCCCTCGATTTTCTCATCAAGAACTTAATTACTTTGATGAAATTGATTAATAACTTGTGGGTTTGGCCTTTGTAGTCTTTCATCCGAGCATGGAGGGCTGCATGCAATTACAGGGGACCGGCAAGGCTACTTATCCCCGGCGGAACCTTCTTGATAGGGGCAACCATCTTTCAGGGACCATGCCTAGGTCCAGTACCCATTAAGGTTCAAATTGCAGGAACTCTGAAGGCTGTACCAGACCCTAGCATGTACGAGGAAGATTTCTGGATCTCGTTCGAGAACATCAACGGCTTGCTGGTTACTGGTACAGGCACTGTCGATGGCCAAGGCAGTGCTGTCTGGAAATACAGCAGCCGTGATGCCAGGCTCCCAAGTGTAAGACACAAAATTATCTTCACAGACATGCACTGGCTAATTAGTGATTAGATACTGTAGGGATTGATTGCAATTTCATATATAATGATTCTTCTTTCCCTTTTGTTAATTATTTGCGGCGCAGTCTATAAAATTCAATCATGTAGTCAATGGGATCTTAAGACAGATCACCTCGGTTAACCCCATGGGTTTCCACATATCCATCGTTCTGTCCCAGAATATCAGGGCAAAAAATCTCCATATAACTTCTCCTGCGACGAGCCCCAACACCGATGGAATCCATATAAGCCAGTCCAGTCTGGTGAAAGTATCCAGAAGCGTTATTAGCACCGGTGATGACTGCATTGCTATGATTCAAGGAAGCACCGATATCAGCATTAAAAAGGTTACTTGTGGCCCTGGACATGGCTTCAGGTAATTAGTACGTCGATCTCTGTTGAAAGTTTCAGCAAACACTACATCTCTTTGTTTATTATATGAATACCAAGTATCTTTCCTTGTTTACAACTTACATATCCATGCATGCATATATATATATAACAGCATTGGTAGCCTTGGCAAGTACCCCGATGAAAAGGATGTGAGAGGAGTCATCGTGACAAACTGCACGCTAAGGAACGCTGACAATGGAGTCAGAATCAAAACATGGGGAGGATCAGCCCCGAGCCAAGCTTCAAACATACTTTTCGAGGATATTATCATGGACAATGTTAAAAACCCCATTATCATTGATCAAGCCTATGGATCAAAATCCTCGGTTCGTTTTCTTTGCCCGAATTATTATAACAAGGCTGCTTAATTTCATCCTCCACAGGTACGTACTTGGAGATCAATGAGTAGTTTAATTCATCTTGGTATTTTGTTTTTTGGCAGCCATCAAGGGTAAAGATAAGTGATGTTCGATACATAAACATCAGAGGAACCTCCACGTCAGAGGTTGGAGTCGATCTCCAGTGCAGCAAGGCTGTTCCATGTGAAAACCTTTACTTTTCAAACATCAATTTGAAGTACTCCGGGCAAAGGAAGCTGCCTTTCAGTTCCACGTGTACGAATGCAAAAGTCAACTATGTTGGAAACCAATTCCCACCACCCTGTCGATAGGTGTGCTTAATTGTAGTCGGATATTTGGTTCTTGATTTCTTTTATAGAAGGAGATGGTTCTTTTCTGGATATGCTGCTTTGAACTACTTGTCATTGATTGATTACGCCCGCACGCTGGAAATATCAGCGTTCCGTCGTTGATATTACAGCTTCATACATTTTCTACTGTAAACATTTTAAGGAAAACCAGGCATGATGGATAGGATTCTTCCACGTTGGCTTAAGCTAGAGCTGATTGGACAATATTCCAAGAGCTCATTTAACAAAAAAAAAAAAACACTAAAAATAAGTTTTATTTATCGATTATATTTTATGAAATAAAAATTGACCATGCTTAACGAAAGATTCTCGGTATAAAATGAATATTGCCCAGGTATTCACATGTCAAACATAGACAAAAACAAAATATTAAATATTTTAAAATACCTTTATAAAATTCAAAACTTTCAAGTTGGTTTAAGTTCAAAATATTTTGAATATTAAGAATTGAATTTTAATAAAATTTAATATCAAAAAATAATGCAAAAATAAACTAGAGACCAATCCATTTGATTTATTACATAAAAAATCATATTAAAACATGTTTTATAGAATGATTACCTATACATTATTATTATTTTTAGATTTTTAAAAGAATAAGAGGAAGGTGCAGATCAACTTTAGTGTTTAATGTTTTGATTACATTAAGAGAGTGTTTGGGAGTGTTATTGTAGTTGATTTTCATTTAAAAAATTGTTAAAAAAATATTTTTTTATTTTTAAAAAATTATTTTTGATATTAATATATAAAATGATTTAAAAAATTAAAAAAATATTTAAATAAAAAATATCATTTGTTTTGAAAAGCATTTTTAAATTGCTTCTCAAACACCCCCTAATTTTATTTATATATATAAAAGGGTGGTTTTGGTAATTACACTTTTTTTCACGTAAAGGTTTAAATAAAAACGGTTGCAATTTAGGCGTTGCTGTTTGGCTGCCATCACAACTCCAAAATCGATTGAATCCGTCTTCAAAACAGAGTTGTCAAGCAGCAATGGCGTATATCACCGCCAGGCGTAGCTTAGCAACGCTCCTATCCCGTGCTCCCTCGTCTTCTTCACTCACTCGCTTTTCTCCTGCTGTCTTCAACAAAATCCAAACGCCACTTATCCCGGACTCAGTCAAAACCCTGACACGAGCCAAGACAACCGGGTCGGGTTACTCTCCATTAAACGACCCTTCACCAAACTGGACAAATCGGCCGCCAAAAGAAACGATTCTTCTCGATGGCTGTGATTATAATCATTGGCTTATTGTTATGGAGTTTCCAAATGACCCCAAACCCACTGAAGAAGAAATGATTAACGCTTATGTCAAAACCCTTTCTTCTGTTTTGGGCAGGTAATGTTTTCTTCTTCTTCTTCTTCTTCTTCTTGTAATGGAACCCCCCCCCCCCCCCCCCCGCCCACCCCTTTTATTTTGTTCATGGGCGTTTTTTGATAGTGAGGAGGAAGCAAAGAAGAGTATTTATTCGGTTTCTACGACGACGTATACTGGGTTTGGTGCTTTGATATCTGAAGAGCTTTCTTATAAAGTTAAAGGTATTGTTTTTCTTTTTTTAATTTGATTTATATGAATGAAAATGGGTTTTTGATTAATAGGGTTTAAGCTTTTTTATTAGAAAAAGAAAAGTTCAGCTGTGGGTTTTTGAAGGAATTGGCTCTAATTTGCCCTGTGGTAATTTTGTTTGTCTGGTTGAATAGCTTTGCCTGGAGTACTTTGGGTGTTGCCAGACTCGTATCTTGATGTTCCTAACAAAGATTATGGAGGTGGTTTTTTTTAATAATGACGGGAAGTTTAGTTTTTCTCTTTTTTTTTATGATTTTTGTGAATTGTGATGGTTTTTGTTTTTTTGTTGATCTTTTTGGTGTTGTGTTATTAGGAGATTTGTACGAGGATGGGAAGGTCATCCACAGGCCCCAGTATAGGTACAATGAAAGGCAGCAGCAGACTAGGAACAGGCCTCGACCGAGGTATGATAGGCGCCGTGAAACAATGCAGGTTGAGAAGAGAGAAACGGTGCAAGGACAGAATTGGACCCAATACACAAGACCACCTGTAATGCAACCCTCATCGGATAATGTCCAGAATTCTACCCAGGGTGGTGGAGGAGAGGTCTCTATGAATCAAGGGCAGTTGAACCAGAGCACGTAGTAAGAATTTAGAATATGCATAGTTCAAGAATTCACTGTGGGGTTCCAAAACTTGGGATTTTACACAAGGTTGATGTCCCTTTTTTGTATTTGGTGTGGAATGACTTGGGTCTTGCACTATGTATAATTGATAAATCCATGCATTTTGTCTAGAATCTCTTCCTTTTCGAGAAAGGAAATGAGTGTATGTTTCATGGGTGCTTTCTTGTGAACATTTCAAATATCTAGACTATGAGATGTTTCAGACTCATGTTTTCTTTGTCTTATCTGTCTTCTCTTTGAACTAATATTTTCTTTTCCTATTGTCATGGATGATCTATGCATTTAAGTTTGCTGGTGTTGAAGTAAAGTGCTGCAATCTGAGAATAATGCATGTATGTTTGCTGGTGTTGGAGCAGAGTGTTGCAATAAGAGACACGGCTGAATTTATGTTACTTTTACGTTCTTTTAACCTAATCAGAGTTGTCATTGGTCATTTTGAGTAGCTTGAGACTGAAGAGACGGAGATGGTGGAGACGAAAGGACATATCTCTTTCGACATGATAGAAATTCACTTCAAAACTATCTCCACAAATATTTATTTTGTCCCGGTCTCTGCCTAAACGTGTTTTTGTCCCTCCTGAATCTTTTGTCTTGGACATTAACCAAACTCAACATTGGTGTTAGAGAATTAGGATGTTAAGCATGTTATTCATTGGTGAATGTTCATCCAAAATGCAATTGAATAATCTCCAAATTTTGAATGTTGCGCTAACCTAGGTTCCATGGTGAGTCTCTGAATGTTATTCATGTTAAGCATGTTATTCTCTGAACTGTTTAACACAATTATATATGATCTTACCATTGATATAATTGGTTTGGATGTTTGTAGTTTACGTGAAAAACACAAGTCATAAATGAGTGGCCAATTTGTTTTCTTACTGCATCCTTCCATACATACTTTGGTGACCAATTTGTCAAAATTGTTTAATGAAAGAAAAAATTAAATTATAGGGAACCGAAGTTTGAAACATGAAGAAATATTACGACCCATCTAAACTTTAGGGGAAATTATCATTTCCTTCATCCAATTTTGATTTTCTTTACCCCTAACAATCCATATACTTTTTCAAATTTTTATTTTGGTCTGAAATTTCAATTTTCTTATTCTCTAAAGTCTCCGAGTTAGATAGATGAGAGAAGAATCCGATAAAGAGAGAGAAAGTCATTCGTTGACATGGATTTCAGTTACTAAAAAGATCTATTCTAGCTATCAAGGGTTGTATTGATGAAGAAATGTTTGATTTTGATTGTTTTGAACCACGATATTGCATAAAAACAAGTCAGAGGTTGAGAAAAAAAGAGTTCTTGACTGATTTCATTTTGTGTTTTTTCTTTTTTAAAATTTTTAAAGTTTTTTTACATGGAGAAGTTTGTATGTTGTTCAATGTTTCAAGGATGTTATTTATGTGATTTAATGTGAAAATATGACAAAAAAGGTCTTTGACCCCAAAATAAGTAATTCATGATTTTTCAACCACTTTTGTTTTTTGAGAAAAAAATATTTTTTTAAAATTAAAGATGGGCATGTGTTAACCTGGTCAAAGATTATTTTATATCATCACATAAAAATTATATAGAAAATGTTTTCGCCTTCAATGTTCATTATGGCTCATGTTTTAAGTTTTTTTTGTCTATTTTTGAAAATTTTGAAAATATTTAAGAATATAATATAAAAAATTTAAAATAACTATTAAACCAAGTTATTTGAAGGATTAATTAGAGTTCATTAATGTGTTTATTTTAATACATTATTAAATAAAAAGTATTTTAAGCCCCACAAAATTAATTATATTTAATTTGATCTAAATTTAATAAGAATAATAAAACTTAAATTAAAAAAATCCATGCAATCTAAACATTATTTTCTTAAGAAAAAAACAGCCTCTCCGCACATTAACCCAACCTTTCAGATCAGATCAGACACCTCGTTTCATTTCCTCCAAATTACAACAAGACAAGTCGACCGTGAGCAGAACCTCCGTAATCGCTCTCCTTCTCCGATCTCTTAATTTTACACAATACAGATACAGCTTAAAGGATATAACAAGGTACGTTACAGGATCTCGTTTTGAATCTTCTTTTTTTTCGTAATTTGATCGAAAATGAGCAACTTCAATTTCGATTTCGGAATCGGATCAAACCGACCCAAATCTTTAAACGATCAAAGGAACCCAAAACCGTCTCCCTATTCATCCTCCACAACACAATCTAAGCCTACGTGGCAACCCAATAAGCCATCATGGACGCACCAACCGGCACCAGCCCAGTCATTGGTCCGACCCGGTGGTTTGAACGGACCCACTTCTATGGTGGGTGATATAACTGGGAAGAGTTGGAATTCGGGTATCGGTTCGGGTTCTGGTATTGGGATTGGGATTGTTGAAAAGAACCCTAATTTGTTTGGTGATCTTGTTACTTCTGCTATTGGAAATACTAAGGGTAGTAGTAATAGTAATGTTCCTTTGAAAAATGTGAATACAAGCGCGTATTCGATGGGGAATTTGGCTGATTCTTTGCCGAAAACGAGTGGATCCACCGCCAAGAGTGGTGGAGGTTGGGGTGGTAATGGTAATTTGGGTGGTTATTCTAGTGGATATAATAGAAATGATGGTAATGCCAATGCTAGTGTTGGTGTTAATAAAAGTTCGAATCTTGGGGGGGCGTCGATGAAGAGTATGAGTGGAGGTGGAATGAGTGGAGGTAAGGACCCTTTTGGTTCTTTGGTTGATTTTGAAATGAATCAGAAAAAAAGTAGTCTTAATTCGGCTAGTAAAGTTAATAAGCCGTCTGGCAATGCTACTGGTGATGCATTTGGTGCTTTTCAAAATGCTCCAAGTGCAAAATCGGTTCCATCAGGTGGTGTTGGTGCTAGCAGTAATGATTTCATGGGATCAAATACGGGTTCCAAGTCCAATATTGATGACTTTGGAGTGTTCGTCAATAGCTTCCCTACTCAGAAGCAGCAGGCTCCGGTTCAACCTTCAGTTGGTGATCCGCTTGACATGTTCTTCACACCATCCTCCGGAGATGCTGCAACAGTATCTGGAGGATTGGGAGGGCAGCCATTGTCGGAAGTTGATGATTGGGGATTGGGTTCTGGGCTTGGAGGGGGAGGCGTGGATGATTCTCATGGAGCCACCACTGAGCTTGATGGGCTTCCAGCTCCACCTGCTGGGGTAACAGCTTCTGCAGCAAAGAATAAGGGAATTGAAAATCAAAAACAGGGGCAATATGCAGATGCCATCAAGTGGCTGTCGTGGGCTGTGGTACTTCTTGAGAAAACAGGTGATAAGGCTTCCACCATGGAGGTTTTGTCATCCAGAGCTTCATGTTATAAAGAAGTTGGAGAGTATAAGAAGGCAGTGGCCGATTGTTCAAAGGTATAATCATTTCTTTCTTTTGCTCATTGATTTGAGTCGTGGCCTTTTTGTACATCCCTTCTGGTGATTGTTTGATGAGAGTTGTGTGTTTCTTTAGTGTAAACTATCTTCATTATGATCGAAAAAAATTGAGTTTTAGGATAGTACTTCTGATGGCGTTGGCTTCTGAGCATAGGATGCCATGGCTATGAGACTAACTTGGGAACTGAAGAATCGGCTATATGGTTAGATCCCCAAGAGAGAATCAATGTCAGAAAAGTGGAGCATTGACACACTGAGTTTCTGGTCCCTGGGGTGCCACCTCTTAGTTAATTGCCTGCCTTGGAGCCCTTTTTGTTTTGGCCTTGACAGCATTTGCTTAGTGCTCTGGATAACCATAACCATGTCCCATGTAAATAATTAGAAGTATATAAATAAATCTGACCTTCAAGCAACCGAGCCATTGCATATTTGAAGACTAGAGCAACTTGCTCAGTGATGCAAGCAGATCTTGCATTCCACAAAATGTAGGCAATGCATTACTTTCTTCTCTCCTGTGCTTGAGGGTGCTTTTCCTGCCTTCCTATGATATTCACATTGGTTTTTCTTCCTGATCTACTAACATTACAAGGTTAGGTGCTTCATATTTTTCTCTCTGCTGTGCAGGTGCTTCTACACGATGATGTGAATGTAGCTGTTCTTGTACAGCGTGCGCTCCTGTATGAGAGTATGGAAAAGTACAGGCTTGGAGCAGAAGATATGCGGGTTGTTCTGAAGATTGATCCTGCTAACAGGGTTGCAAGGAGTACCATTCACCGTTTGACTAAAATGGCAGACTAGAGAGGTTCTGAAAATTTCACTTAGTATTTTTCCTTCTTCATATAGGTTACCTTTCCCCAATGCTAAATTTGTGGGGAATGATGGCATTTTGCTTGAATACATATTTCAGTTGATAATTGTGGCTTGCATTTATGATGTGTGGAATTAATATTTTTTTGTGTGTGTGACTGGGATATCCTTACTTTACTTCAAAAAGGTTTTGAATTTTGCATTTGTTTGGGAAAGACATGCAGCGCCTCATTTCTATCCTGTGTATCCTTTTAAATTCCAAGATTTTGTTGTCTTCTGATTTAAATGTTGGTTCGAGATTTCCAACCCTATTGTAACACACCTTCTATGCATTTTTCCTGCTTTTCCATTAATAATGCACTCATTTTTTTTCTATACACATAACTTTTTTCCATGTAGAGCACATTATTTTCTATGTCAATAATGTTGTTCATCATCACATGTCCACCAGTAGCTTGCATGACACAACAACCAACGAAAACTTTCAATGTAAGATAAAGACAAGCTAATAGAGCTTGATGAAGCAGTTAGAGTTAATGTCACATTTGCGGATCATTTAAAGGAAAAAGGTGTAATTTTAATTTAATTGAAAGATGAAAGTCATTGATTTTTCGGTAATTTTTATTATATACTAACAATGAAAAAATAATATTTTGAACTTAGGACAATTGTTTGAGAAGGGGTATAAGATTAAGATGAAACATCGTACTTTGACATTACTTGAAAGTAAAGAAGATATGATTGCAAAGATAGTATAAGGGGATGAGTGTATATAATTGAATTTAGCTATAAATTTATTACAGGCACGATTTTATTATCGAGCATACATTACTCACATCCGCGTTACACGCGCTCGGGTTGAGTTAAGAAAAACTCGCTCAGCTCACTATCCCAATCGAGACCTCCACGTCACGCACTTTCATAACCTACGAGTCACTTGAGTACCCCCACACCATAATCTATGATTCTATGCTCGATAACTGTAATCACAACTTTCCAGATTTTACCTGATTCTCCCTCTGCCGTTTGATCATCATCATGCGCTCGAAGAAAACAAACGTGACCCACCTACAAAAGGGTGGTTTTCTCTTTGTCTGTTAGCTAATGGTAGCTTGCAACCGTCAGTCTATAAAAATCAGGCCCCGTACTACTACCCTATGACACCATTTCTTCTCTCTTTCCTTAGAGAATTAAACAGACAAAATCATGTGTGGAGGTGCCATCATTTCCGATTTCGTAGCCGTTAAACGTGGCCGGCCGGATATCGACCACTGACGATCTCAGGTCTGAACCTGACACCATATCTGAATTTTATGGATTTCATCATGGTTCTAAAAAACCTTGGATTGTGCGTGTTCCCTGATGTCGGTTTGATTGGTGGTGTTAGAAATATTATTTTTAGTTGCTCCAGATATAAGTAAAATATTAAGTTAATTAAACTTTTTTTTTATTCTGGGTTTTATATGTAATTAAATTCATCTCTTCCAGCAAGTTATTTGATTAATTAAATAGTTTTTTTTTCACTCTTTAACATATAAACATAAAAAATTGTGTTTGTACGTGTGCGGTGGAATTTATAGTAGATTTTGCACCTGTTTGGGAGGGCGGCACGTTTGCCAAACTCCATTCCAAATGAAGGTTTAGTGCCGTTAGTGTGTTTGGTAAGAACAAAATGCCATTTGAAATGGGTGGGACCCACGGTATTTTAAGTCCCAAACGGCGTTTTTTGAAAAGCACCTGGGAGGTGCTTTTCAAACGCCGGTTGGGACTCGGCGTTCAATCGTCTTCTCCATTTCCAAAACCCTCTATTACCTTTGCCTGCACCGCAACGCTCCATCCTCCTTTACTTTTCTTCTACTCTCTCAGAAAACACATCAGCTAAAATGGGCAAGAAACGAAAGCCCACTTCCAAACCCCAACAATCCTCCTCCTCTAAACAACCCAAAATCGACAAAACCCCGCAGCCTCCACCACCTTCTTCAGAATCCGAAGTAGTAGTAGTAGAAGAAGAAGAAGAAGAAGACAGCTCCTCATCAGAAACAGGGTCAGAGGAGTCCGAATCGGAAGAGGAGGAGGAATCCGAATCCGAAGAGGAGGAGGAGGAATCTAAATCAGAATCCGAAGAAGAAGAGACTGAAGATTCGAAACGAGAAACCATAAGCAAACTATTACAACCCTTCACTAAAGAAGATCTTATCAAAGGCTGGAGAAGATAAGAATGGGGAATGGTTTTTAACTATTATTATAAATGGGGAACGGACGGGGGGTGGGTTAATTGTTATTGTTAATTATAATAATGAATTATTATTATTATTATTATTATTATTATTATTATAATAGTTAGCATAAAAAAATAGAGATTTTAACGGCCTTAATTAATTTGATTGAATTATTTATAATGAAATGTATTTTAATTAATTATGTTTAAACTTATTAGTTACTTGAAATATATTATTTAGTGTGTTAATTTTAGTAATTGATAATTATATTTTTAGTTTGATGGGAGAATAAAAAATAATATTTTTTTTTTCATGAATTATTAATTACATAATATTATTATCATTATTAAATTTACAATATTTAAAAAAATTATATATATATATATATATATATATATATATATATATATACCCTTTTAAGTAATTTCACAAGTTAAAAGCAGTTTGTAAAGTTTGGAAACCAAACACCAAAACTCCTTTTTCTTCAACCTTCAACTCAACCACAGTTTTAACCAAACACTTTCTATTTTTAAAAACTCCATTTTAAAAACTCCATTTTTAAAACTCCATTTTTTCAACCACAACCGCAACCGCTACCGCCCTCCCAAACAGGCCCTTTATGTTTTTTTAGGAGAAGGGAGCATAATTTCAGATATGTCGTACCTGGGTATTATTATTTAACATCTTTTTTGAAATATTCGCTTACTATCTAACTGTTCTTTGATGTTAATTCACGCTTTCTACAATTCCGAGGATTTTATATTTAAAATCCCCTCGTCATTGAAAGATCCAAATGAAGTTTTTTTTTCTGAAATAATGAGGTGGATTTTGTTCACCAACAGTAACCAAGCTAACGAAATTTCGTAAACATCATTAAATTTGTTTACATTTTCAGTTTTAAGGAATAACAATTAGTTGAAGTTTGGTTTAAGGATGTTCGGTGTGTTAATGGATTGAACGGTAGGTTATTATTAACCCATTTTATATTATTTTTCATAAAATCCAAGTAATATTTCTAACAGTAATGTTTAAGGAATTTCCCCTTATTCAATATATTCTTAGAATATGACTGAATAAAACAATCGCAATCATCCAATGAAATAATTAATAGTGTAAAATAGATTAAATAATTAATTTACTTTCGGTGTGCAAGTCCCACTTATATGATATTCTGTCGATTAACATGTTAATTGCTAGCTAATAGATAGACATATTCTGAGGCGGTAACATGATATTCTGTCAAAAAAATAAATAAAAATAAAATGCTTCTGCTTTGAATAATTTATATTCTGAGGCGATAACATGATAATTACGTTTGAGTTTTAAACAATCACTAAATATATTTGTTATTATATATAGTTGTATCGGAAGTCTGAGATAATATTTTAAGAAAAATATATGTGGGGTCTAAATAAAACTATATTATATTATATATATGATTGCAGCACAACATAAACCAAATTTATATATATATATAAAAAACGCCTACAACGTATCCTCCTGTATTGATGCCATTGGGTGGATTCCAGATATACATGCACGGCTTGGACATGCATTTATTTGGCAAGTGGTTGAGAAATGCAGCTCGCCGCCGCCGCCGCCGCCACCACCATCACCACCACCGGCAGCTTATTATACAGCAAGGGCCCAGTTTCAGGTACCCATGCTGCTGACCTGAGTGTGGAACCAGGACACCATAATAATATCTTGTAAATCTTGAATTGAAACTTCCATTAACGTCAGAAGTCAAAACTCTTACTTTGGGCAGGAAATCTAAGCAAGATGAAAGTTTCTCTTACTTGGGATTCTAATTATCATCAGCTTGGACTGGAATATTCTGATTCAACAATGGAATTACAATAGCCAGGTAAAAGCGTGGCAAATTGTGGTCGTGGGATTGGATTTTCTTATTATTATTATTGACATGGTCGTCGCAGTTTGTTTTTGTGGTAAAATTTTGTAAGCAATATATATATATATCTGTGTGTTGTGTGTGTGTCTTTTTAGATTGTTCTTGGTATAAAAAATAAATCTTAAAAAATATTATTTTAATATATATTTAAAAATCAACAGCTATTACAATATTGGACGAGCTCTTATACTTTAAATATTTGTTCTTTTCATCGTTTAAATTTAATTTTTATTTTAAATTGTGGTAAAAAATTATTTAAAAAAAAACTATCACAATACTTGAATAGATACAAATTAATTGCTTGTTTGCCATACAAGAGACGGCCAACGTAGCTAAAATATTATAGAAAATGGTTTGATTCCTTTCTTGCAACAAGAAAGTCTTGGCCAAAGGCTAATTTGTATCTATAAATTTCTAGCACAATGAATTCTAAGCACTAATACATGCATCAAATAAATCAGCGTAAGTAATTCAAACAAGTTTCCTCAGCAATGACGCCTTGAAAATATATTATTCATATATTATTTTTTATAATAATACATCAAAATAATCTAAAAAAATATAAATTTAATAAAAACGAGGGTGCGCGACAACCCAAACATGTCCATTTGCTTCCCATTTGCTCGAGATCATGACAAAAAGAAGAACAGTCCTGTTCTCTTATATCAAACGTTTTAGGCCAATCCAGAGAGCTTGTGCTGCAAGACACGTGGCTAGTGAACAAGAAAATTCTAGTGTTCAGATATCAAGATCAATTACCTAATCACCTAGAAATTAAACGACTCGTTGTCGATCAGTTTTTCTATCGCAGATTGTGAGGGGAAACAAGTTATAGTAATACTCTCTCTTTTTCCTTTGAGAATCTTCTATTCTATTCAATGTTTTTATTATATTTTGTTATATAGATTGATACTCAATCTTACAATAAATGTTTATAAGAAATAAAAATATGAGGACCAAGATTGACGGTGAGAAAAAAATGAAGGTTTTTTTAATTGTTCATCCCATGTATTTTTAGAAGTTTTTTCCTTTATAGTTTTTTATTTATTTCATTTTTGGTCCTTCATATTGAATCTTTTATATTTTAATCTAAAATCTCGCCTTGTTTATATTTTAATCACTGAGTTTGAAAGAAAAAATAAGAATCGCTAGAAAACAACAAAATATATAATATTTTTTTTTAATTTTGTTTGAAATGCAATGTAACAAAAAGGTCTTAACATGATATTTAAATTTTTCATGGCTCTTAAATTATATTATAGATTTTTTTATGGAAATGTTAATAGTTTTCTTTTTAAATTATTATGTACGTAATTTGCAAATCAACATTAAGTTAAGCCTGGCTTAAGGTGGGAGACAAAATTGTAGATGCACCCGTCATGTCGTCTTGCTCACACTTCACTTTGAAAGTCGACGAGGTTGGCGAGGAATCCGATGATTGAACCGACAGACTGGGTGAAGTTTAATAAAAGAAAAGAGAGTTTATATTCGAAGCGTGTGTAGCCCATTACTGATCAACACGTGTCCAAATAATCCGTGAGTTTTTAAAGTTAATATCTGTGAGAATGAGAGAAGTGATTGAATGGAAAGGTGCATGAACCATACCGATTGCAATCGATTTCTAGTGGGACCCCTTCAATGGGATACGTCCTGATGACATTTTCTGAAAAAAAGAATATCTTACCTTCATCGCTAGTTTTCCATTTCACAGTCAATAATTGTTCTAATATTTTTTTTAAAAAAACTTTATTTCTTTCTTATATTTATTTTTTAATATTAATGTCTGGAAAAAGAAATGTATAGATTATATTTCATTCATTCTTTAGCTCAATCATTCCCACCATTGAATTGTATATATAAATAAACATAATCCTCCAGAGCTCTTTATTTTAAGATATCCAATATTTTTAATATTAATCCTGTATTGCTTTACTGAGTAATTTCAATGAACCTGCCCATTTAAATCTCCTTACATCAGCAGCTGTAATTATTGTGGAAATCAATGGACAGCATTGTCATTCCCTATTCTAAATGACTGGATTATCTTATATTATATCAATTTGTTTGTGTGTTTCTATGCTATAATATTGATTTATTATGTGCTTTAATTACTTTTTTTTAATTTTATTATTTTTTAATCGATTGAACAAACAATAGAACCAACTACCAAGTATTTTCAATCCGATTAAATCAGACCGCTCATTTCCTATGCAGGATTTCTAAACTTGCGAAACTGTACCAACCGTATCTAGCTAAATAAAATCCACCAACCTATTTGGTCTGCACGAAGGGTAAATGAAAGCCAATAAGTGCATCGACCAACACCTGCTAGTGGGGGGCAATACTCCACAAGGAAAACGAGCAAAAACCCTTCCTCTCTTTGACGAGACATTGAGGTTAAAAAAAAATTAATAAAAAAATATTTTTAATTGCTGTTTATAAATTAAATTAAAGTGTTTGATTAAAACTATAATTAAGTTTAAGATTTAATAAAAAACAGTTTCATATGTTTGATTACCATACTTTTCATATTACTATTAACTTGAGAAATTACTTTAAATAACATATATATATATATATATATATATATATATATATATATATATATATATATATATATATATATATATATATATTATTTTTTAAAATATTATAGATTTAATAATCATAATAAAAAATTAACTAAAATATAAAAGATATAAGTGTTTTACTATGTGTTGCACTGTAGCATCTGAGATGATTAACTGTTAACTTCAACGGTACGCGAATGATTTTACCAGCTAACTTCAATTGAACCCGGTGCTCTGTGTTGATGGTTGTGGTCTATTGTGGGTTATTGGTTTCTTTTCTTGAAACCAGCTTCTCGACCCTAGCAAGGGTTGGGTTTGTTGATCCCTAGCCAGGTCATTGCAGGGTAGGTGGCTCGGAGTAAAGGCAGTGAGGGTTAGCGGCGGCGTTATATATCGTGGAATCAGATCCCACAAAACTGCACGGGCAGAGAGGCAGAAGCAAAACCAAATCAAGAGAGAAGCAGCAGAGAGAAGCGGCAGAAGCAAACAACTTTTTATTGCCCAAAGGCCATGGAAATCTTTGTCAATCTTTAGCTTCTGTCATGAGATTTAAAACATTCTAATATCCAACATCCAAGGTGATTAATATCTTATAAGACTAAATCCAAAACAATTATAGGCATTTGATTTTTTCCCCCTTCTAATTTTGGAGAAAGAGTCGGCTTCTAGATATTAAAAGCAAAAACATCACTAAATAGATTGTTACTTGGAAAAGCAATATCTCAATAGCGATGAATACCTCTATTGCAAATTATATATTAAGATAGGGGCACATCACGTCACTACCTTTAACATCAGGCAACAAGGCATTTTATGTATCTTCTTAAAATACAGAGGGGCCATGTTTCAAAAGTAGATTATAAGCAACCAAGACCAATCAGATCCAATAGTTCATTGGTGTCGAGTGTCCATAACCTCAATATAAGTAAATCACTGGGCAGTTTGAGGCCAGGCTAATTTTTCATCCCTTTCAACTGCAACATTACCATTCCTCCATGGCTGTTAAAGTCCAGACTCCATCAAGATATTGTAGTGAAAATAAAACCAATCTACTTCTTGTTCTTGATCATGTTGCCCTTAACTTTTGAATTTGTTTATACCAAAATTAAATATTCTTATATTAACTATATTACAGCAGTAGTTGTACTAGTGAACAAGAAAAGCAAAGCTAAAACGATATGAATGGCAAGTTCAACAAGGTTAAGAAGATTTCAGATCAACAGAGAAGATGAGAAGCAATTGACCAAAACAATAACAGTTCACATTATCAACTAAAAGATTCTGTCCTATCGAGAACAAAAACCCTTCGTGGAATAAGCTAATATTTAATGAAAAAGCTAGAATTTAGCATGTGTTGTGATTCATCATGTAATATCCTTACTAGATTTTGCATATTCTATCAGAATATTTAGTCTTGTCTTATTTGGATCTGGATCTAATAATTGCAGAATACGTATGAATTTAGTTTGTATTAAGATTTATTAGAATAATGAACACTCACATTGATTTGCAAATAGCCTTCAATTAGGATTAAGTTACTAGTTATAAACAATGAGAACAGTTATATACAACACATGTACATTGATTGCACTGTAGAAAAGAAAATAGTCACGAAGGCTATCCAAAGCCAGAAGATATGAAAAATATAACCATAGAGAATTCTATGAATACCCACTACACAATCATGAGCTCACAATTCTCTAACTAATACTCCATAACATTCCTCAAATAAATCATGCAGCATGTTATCACTCATTATCAAATCATCAAGGGCAGGTCATAAGCATATAACCAAATCATATACTGATTCATATAAACAATGAGAGCAATTATATACAATTTATGTACATTGCATTCTAGAGAAGAACATGAGCCATCAAGTTCTATAATACCCTTCAATTCATGAATTCAGAGATGCCAGTTACCGAATTAGCAAATGGTAGTCAATCTCAAAGGCACCGCTTTCCCTCTCAGTATCACCGATTCCATCAGCCACGATCCTAACAACCTTCTTAAACGCAAAATGCACGCAATTCGACAACGCAGTCCAATATATCACCTCATAAACAAACCCATAAGAGAAACCCGAAGACCGCGAAGAAAACCACCACGAAGTTTCATCCCAATTGTGCCCTTCGAAATTCCACGCGCTCCCGCCGCCACCATAACCGCCCCCTCCGGCATTAAACAGACCACCACAATCACACACCGCAGAAAAACCCATACTCCTCTCCGAAACCACCGGAATCCCCGTCAGCTTGCGATCTCCGCCTGGTGCGCCTCCGCTTTCGGAGGAGAGTGCAGTGGGAGGTTTTTCAACTTGACAGGCAGCGGGGCCAAGGCATCAACGATGACGGCGCAGATTTGGGAGGATTCATCTGCGAGCTTGATGCAATTTTGGCGGTGGAGAAGAAGCAAATTTGTAGACCCTAGGGTTTGTTGTGTACACATTGACACTGTATCGGCGATTAGAGAGACGTCCATCGGGATTCCTTTATCATTGAAAATTGAAAGAATTAAGGAATTGGTTGGTTAAGTTTTGGGAATTTGATTTCCGGGAAATGGAGTGATGAAGTTGAAACGGATGCGTGGATTGCGTGACGTGTTGACTGTTGTTGGGTGCTGGCGTGGCGGGTCTTGGGTCAAAAAACGGAATCCACATGAGAAATATCGAAACGGACTCGCATGTGTGGTTGCGAAATTGAACGTGCTCTCTTTTAATGTTTTCTTGACACGTGTTTCACTTGTATATTATTCGTTATTCTTACTAACTTTTCATTAATTGATTCGATAACTATTCTTTGATATATTGAGAAATTATATATATAAAAAAGATTTAAATTTTTTGTATAATTTATTTATAGGCATATTTAAAAGAAAACAAAATTCTAATATCATGTTGTTGTATGAAAGCAACAAAAAACAATCTTGTCATTTTTATTCAAAAACAAAGTTTGTTTGCTTATATCATAAAAATAAATATGGTAAAATGTAAAGGTAAAAATATGTTAAATCATATTTTGATTTGATTTTAATAATATCTACAATTTATTTATATATATTATCAAAAATTAAATATCAGTTTACACTAAATTCAAAATTATACCACAATATTTATGAATTATTTTTTGAAAAAACTTATTTTATTAAAATATTGTTTTTACATAAAACAAATAATAAGGAGTAAAATGAATATAAATTTTATTCAAAACTTATTATGAATGAAAACATGACATTTAATTGAAACTAAAGAGGATATAATTGCAAAGACACAAAGAATATAATGTCCATGCTAAACATAGAAATAGATGTATCTAAATGTCAAACATACATGTTTTAAAGATGAAGTTGGGCTTTAGCATACTAGACTTGGGCATGTAAACTTTGATAGCTTGAAGATGATGATACAAAAAAAAATGTTGAAGGGTCTACCTTACATTATAAATCCAAAAATCAGTTGTGTGAAGAATGTTTAGTAGGTAAGTAATTTCATAAGACTTTTTTGAAGGAGTCTATATTAAGAGTAAATTATCCCCGACAAGAAATACAAATCAATGTTTGTGGTCCTATTGAACCATGTTTGTTTAGTAAAAATCTATATTTTTTATTTTTTATTTTTTATTGATGATTATTGTAGAGATACTTTGGTATACTTTTTTAAAACAAAAGCCTAATGTGTTTAATTGTTTTAAGAAATTTAAAGCATTAGCTGAAAAAAAATTGGTTATTCCAGAAAATCATTTCAGACAGATATAGGGTGAGTTTTGGTCTAATGATTATAATGGGTATTGTAAAGATCATGGTATAAAGAGACTTTTCATTGTGACTAGATCCCTACAACAAAATGGCGTGGTAAAGAGAAATAATATAAGTATCCTCAACATGGTATAAAATGACTTTTCATTGTGACTAGATCATGCTATATTCCTAGTTAGATTATGATTTTCTTAAGGAGTTTAATTTTTTGATTATCTAGGACTTCGGGCAGTAACACCTGATGGTTTAAATCCCAAGACAACCACTGTAAGAACAGTCAAACAATAGCAAGTTGATGATTTTCCAAAGACCAGACAGCACCCATATTTATCTTCTGGTGTCTGATCTTTGACCTCGTTAAGCTATGTGGTCCAGATACAGATAATGTTTTTTTTTTCAATATTAATTAAGCTATGAACTGGAATATATGAGCTCTGCAAACGACAAGGATAATCCATGGCAACGCCACAGACAAAAGAAGCACACAACTGTGAGGCAAGTTGGTTTGTCCACTGGGAACCAATCGTACGATCGAGAAGCTGGGAAGCAATCGTACGATCGAGAAGCTGGGAAGCAATCGTACGATCGAGAAGCCGGGAAGCGGAAAAAGAAACTGTTTCGTTTCAACTTGCATGAACAAGTTGCTGATATTGTCCGAGTTTCCTCTCGTCCCGCTTTAAATTTGAATGAGTATATTAAAGATGGTTTTTTAATTCAATCTCACGAATTTCAATATTATTATTTTTAATTTAGTTAATAAAATTAAATATATAGTAATATAAATTATATTTTCACGTGATGTACAAGGTGAATACTTTATTATTATTATTATTATTATGGAAAAAAACATTTGTTCTTTTCAAAGTCAAAGTTTAACACTTTAGACCGATTGAAAAAAAAAAAAGTTGTTAGGACTCCGAGGGAGGTGAAACGGGAAGAGGGGGGATAACATGTTTATTTTTATTAAAGTTGAGTAGCATGCCTAACAAGAAAATATAGTCATGAGTAATGATGTCAATTCTGTTTGGTTGATGTTTCATTTTTTTCGATTAGAATAAAATATTTTGGTTTTGAAACATTCCAGTGTCATTTTAGGGTTGTACTATATATATATATATATATATATATATATATATATATATATATTAAAAAATAATAATTTAAATCTAAAAATAAAATTATTTAGAAATGTGAAATTTAATATAAAAAAACACAATAAAATGATTTTTTTGAACAAAATTATGAGCATGTATAATATTATGAGAATGTCATCATTAACCTCACAAGTTTATTACATTCTCTGATTGATCTGAATTTTTAATATAATATATGTAAATATATTAAGAGACTACTCATAAAATTTCATCTCAATCTAACGACCAGATTAAAAGATATGATTGTTATTGTAAAATTATTCATTATTTAAAAAAACATTATTTGACCAAAACAGAATGGCCGAAACGATTCCAAGACGTTTCGGCCGGTATTTGGCTAAAAAATCTAGAATGAGCCGAAATTAAATCTAGATAAAAATAACATCATTTTATCTCGTTATTTTAACTAATATGAAATGTTCCGGCCGTTTAGACCGAAACGAAATGAAATTTACAGGAATGGTCGTGAGGAGCACATTTATCATGCCAATTGTTTATTGATAAAAAAATCCATTTTTTATTTATGTAAAATAATTTCTAATATAATCCAACTGATTTGGTTGGTTTAAAAATAACCTGAGTGATTATTTAAAAAAAAAACAATTGAATTTAAAAAATAGTAAAACTGAATCTATGAGAGGTGTTTTAAATAAATAAAAAATAAAAAGCATACAAGGTATTTTATTTTTTAAAATTGCTTCATACATGATATTATTATTTATATATTAAAAAAATATCTAGTTTACTATAGTAAATATAAGGGGATAGGTGTATATCAATGAATTTTGAAAGATAAAAAAAACGAAACTACTATGAATACTTTCCTATTTATCATGGTAATCTCTAATCACCATGCCAATTTAAATCCTGGATCTTCTGATTAATTTATAATCATAAATAAATAATATATTTCCTCTATAACTTCATATGTTTTTTTATATTAAATTCATCACTTTGACTTGTAAGTGTTTTTTATTTATCATCAAAATACAAATCTATAATTATAAAAAATAAATTTTAAAAGGAAGATTTTTTTTCTTGTAAAAAAGTTAATGTTATTCAACCAGTTTTATAACAGATTAAAATAAATTAATTTAGCTATAAATGTATTTTGTTATCGAGCATACTTCACTCACATCCGCATTACACGCGCTGGAGTTGCATTAAGAAAAACTCGCTCCGTTCACTATTCCAATCGGGACCTCCACGTCACGCACTTTCATAACCTGCGAGTCACTTAAGTACCCCCCACACCATAATCTATGCTCGATAACTGGAATCACAACTTTCCAGATTTTACCTGATTCTCCCTCTGCCGTCTGATCATCATCATGCGCTCGAAGAAAACAAACGTGACCCACCTACAAAAGGGTTGTATTCTCTTTGTCTGTTAGCTAATGGTAGCTTGTAACCGTCAGTCTATAAAAATCAGGCCCCGTACTACTAATGTATGACACCATTTCTTCTTTCTCTTTCCTTAGAGAATTAAACAGACAAAATCATGTGTGGAGGTGCCATCATTTCCGATATCGTTGCCGTTAAACGTGGCCGGATATCGACCACTGACGATCTCTGGCTTGAACTTGACACCTTATCTGAATTTTTTGGATTTGATCATGGTTCTATAAACAGCATTAATAATGGTAGCGAAAAGGAAAATCTATCAAATCTCAAGCTCCCTCCAAAGCCAAGCCAGCTCAACCAAGGTAATGAACGCTACTTTCTTCTCTCTTTTTTCGGGGTCTCTTCTAAAGAGTGGCTGTTTAGTTTTTCTGGGTTGTGGGTTTTTTTCTTAAAAAAAATAAAAATAAATCCTGGATATGTTTAAAATATTATGTAGAATCTTAAAAAAGAAAAATAAAAGTATGCCCTTTAGCCTTTGTTGCATGAAAGTTAATGCCTTTGGTAAATTATTAATCTTGGTTTTGTATTTAGTTTTAGAACCTTGGCCTGACATTGATGGAGGTAGTGTTAGTGCAATACTTTGATTCATGTCTTTGGTGCAATATCAATGGAACTTCCTGTGAGGATGGTTTTATCAATGGTTGTATGAGTTTTTTTTTTTTTTTTTTGAACTTTTACTACTATTTAGTTTCCCAGGGACAGTTTTTGAACATGGTTTTAGCAAATTTGTTTGGTGTAATATCAAGAGATCTTATGAAGTTGGGCTGGTTTTTAACTTGAATTCTTGGCTTGTATTAGTATTTTTTGTTGTTGAAAGGAAAAAAAATTATTTTTATGTGATTTGATATGTAGTGATAACAGAGAAAGTTGAGAAGCCAAGCCAAGCAACAGAGCACGAAGCTGGTACCAAGAAGGCTCAGAGAACCAGAAAGAACGTGTACAGAGGAATAAGGCAAAGGCCATGGGGGAAATGGGCAGCTGAAATAAGAGACCCACACAAAGGTGTTCGAGTTTGGCTGGGCACTTACAACACAGCCGAGGAAGCCGCTAAAGCTTATGATGAAGCCGCGAAGCGCATCCGTGGTGATAAAGCCAAACTCAACTTCCCCGCCCAGCCACCACCGTATTCAGAGGCGGCGGCGGCGCCACCCACCAAGAAACGTTGCATCTCGGCTCCTGAAACGGCTTCTGTGGCTAGTTTTGACACCCCCCCACCTCGAGAATCATATTATGGGTATCAAAACGAAGACTATGATCTGACCGAGAAAATCTTGAACTTGGAGTCGTTTCTAGGCCTGGAGCCGAAGCAGATGGCGGACCAGCTGAGCTGTAACGGAGGTGGAAGTGGTGATTGTCATTGTGACCCCGTGGACCTTTGGATGCTCGATGATCTTGTGACACATCATCAGTATCAACGAGAGCTTAATTATTAGTAAAATAATTAACTCCTAATTCGGGCAGGGATGCATGCATGTTCACTGCCTATTGTACTAAGACTGTTTTATTAAATGTTCGTATTTAATGCTTTAATTACGTTTTCTGCTGTTTGGTTGCCGAACATACTTGTGTAATAGACTTGGATAAGAAAGCTTTGTAGTTGCATGCACTTAATTGCGTCATCTTTCTTGTCTTCCCTGTCTTTGTTTGAAATAAAATTAAAAAAAAAAACCTTGGATTGTGCGTGTTTCCTGGTGTCGGTCTGATTGGCGGTGTTAGAAAAATTATTTTTAGTTATCCCAGGTATAAATTAAATATTTAGTCAATTAAATATTTTTTATTCTGGGTTTTATATATAATTAAGTCTACCTCTTCCAGCAAATCATTTGATTAATTAAATAGTTCCTTTTCAGTCTAGCATATATTTCTTAAAACATAAAAAATTGTTTAAATGTTTCGATAATAAAAGCATTTTATTTTTTGGAAATAATTAGGTGGATTTTGTTCACCAAGCTAATGAAATTTCGTAAACATCATTGAATAACCAGTTTTAAGGAGTAACAATTAGGTGAGGTTTGGTTTAAGAATGTTCGGTGTGGTAATGGATTGAACGGTAGGTTATTATTAGTGGAAAAATACATGGTATAATTAAAAATGACACATTTCAAAAAGGATAAGTTTTTTGGAGGTCCCTTATTAGTGGAAAGATAAATGGTATGATTATACATAGTATCAGTAATGACAAAAAAATAATAAATTAAATGAAAGGATAAGTTTTTTGGAGGTCCCTTAATAAATATCCTCAACCCATTTTATATTATTTTTCATAAAATCCAAGTAAAATTTCTAACAGTAATGTTTAAGGAGCTTCCCCTTATTTAATATATTCTTAGAATATGACTGTATAAAACAATCACAATCATCGAATGAAATGATTAATAGTGTAAAATAGATTAAATAATTATTTTACTTTCGGTGTATAAGTCCCACTTATATGATATTCTGTCGATTAACATGTTAATTTCTAGCTAATAGATAGACATATTCTGAGGCGGCAACATGATATTCTGTCCAAAAAAAAAATGCTTCTGCTTTGAATAATTTATAGTTTTGACTCTAAAACTAATACAATCTGAATTTTAACTCTCCTCAATTAATAAAAATCACTTAATTTCCCGGCTCCTCCTCTGCTCATATCAATTTCGTATGATAAAAGTAAGTGGGGTCTTGACCTATTGATTGAAGGGACTTATTTCGTTTCTCTGCACCAGGGTTCAAGTTCTATCATGCACACCTGTCACCCTCGCGGTGTCTTACATGCTCACTGGATTTGCAGGATGTTCAATGAATCCAGAATTAGTTGTGGTGCGCGTAAACTGACCCAGACACCCCGATTATATAAAAAAAAAATCTTATGATAAACAGCACTGTAATAATCATGATAGCCGCGTGAATAGTGTGCAGGCCGCCTCCTCCTCCTTTTTTTATATATATATATATATATATATATATATGGCTAATGAAGATTGACTGAACAGCAGGATAAAAAGGCAGCTTCTTACAAGTAACTAATACGGTGGTGTTTTACGTTTGAGTTTTAAACAAGCACTAAATATATTTGTTATTATAATATATAGTTGTATTGGAAGCCTGGGAAGTTATTTTAAGAAAAATATAAGTGGGGTCTAAATAAAACTATATTATATTATATATATGATTGCAGCGCAACATAGAACAAATAAATATATATAAAAACGCCTACACCGTATCCTCCTGTCTTAATGCCATTGGGTTATACTGGATTACAGATATCATGCATGGCCTGAACATGCATTTATTTGGCGAGTGGTTGACAAATGCATATCACCACCACCACAACCACCACCAGCAGCAGCAGCTTCTGATGCGACGAGGGCCCAGTTCCTGGCCCATGCTGCTGACCTGAGTGGAACCAGGGTGCCATAATAATATCGTGTAAATCTTGAATTGAAACTTCCATTAACGTCACAAGTCAAAACTCTTACTTTGGTCAGGAAATCTAAGCAAGATGAAAGTTTCTCTTACTTGGTTGGGATTCTAATTATCATCACCTTGGACTGGAATATTCTGATTCAATAATGGAATTAGAATAACCAGGTAAGAGCTTGGCAAATCGTGGTCGTGGGATTGGATTTTTTTTATTATTATATTGACATGGTCGTCGCAGTTTGTTTTTGTGGTAAAATAAGTTTCCGACAAAATATAGTTTTTGTAAGCAAATAAAATAAAATTATATATATATATAATATAATTTTATTTTTTCTGCTTATATATTATTTTATTTTGTGTCTATTTAGGTTGTTATAGGGTGTTATATATATAATTTTATTTTTTCTGCTTATATATTATTTTATTTTGTGTCTATTTAGGTTGTTATAGGGTGTTAAAAATAAATATTGATGATAAAAAAAATATTATTTTGATATATATTTAAATCTTTTCAAGAGACGGCCAACGTAGCTTTTAGAAAATGGTTTGATTCCTTTCTAGCAACAAGAAAGTCTTAGCCAAAGGCTAATTTGTATCTATAAATTCCAAGCACAATGAAGTCTCCGACAACCAAATTAATGTCCGAATACATGCATCAAATAAATCAGCATAAGTAAATCAAACAACTTTCCTAAGCAATGACGCTGTTATTATTATTGTTATTGTTATTATTATTATTATTTATCTGAAAGTATATTAAAATAATATATATTTTCTATAAATTATTTCTGACATTAACTTACAAGAATGATCTAAAAAAATAATAAAAACGAGGCCAAAAATGTCTACTCGCTTCCCATTTCTTCATCACCCAAGTTTTACCAATCAGATTAATCCTAGCTTGTTAATGGCCAGGAAAAAACGGTCCACTAATCAAGAAAATGCGATTCCATCGGCCTTAGCTTTCTGTTGAAAAAAAGGAAAATTGGGTGCCTTGGCAAACGCAGGCAGCAAGCCAATTTGGAAACGCTAATGAGCTTTGACTTCAGAGTGTTCATGATCAAAAAGCATCATCATTAGAGAGACTTGTCGTCTATCATGGATTTTCACCACCTATATTCATGGCCTCCATCTACAAAGCTCGAGATCATGACGAAAAGAAGAACAGTCCTGCTCTCTTATATCAAACATTTAAGTGTTCAGATATCAAGATCAATTACCTAATCACCAAGAAATTAAACGACTCGTTATCTATAAAAAAAGAATAATAAAAAAGAGGGATTAGTTTTTCTATCGCAGATTGTGAAGAGGGGAAACAAGTTATAGTTATACTCTCTCTTCTTCCTTTGAAAATCTATTCACTGTTTTTATTATAATTTGTTTTATTTATTGTTATCACAGTCGGAAAAAACCCAACAATAAATTTAGTTTTACTGTTTATAAGAAAATAAAAATACGAGGACCAAGATTGATGTAAAAAATGTATTCCACATGAAGATAAGAGTGCCCTGAGATGTTTTTTTAGCTTCTATATTGCTAAAAAAAAATAGATGAAGAATGAGAAAGGTTTTTCAATTTGGTTTTGTTTTTTTAAACTAATTCAGGAGTGTTTTGAGTTAGAAAATTAGTAAATTCAGGTTTAAAAATTATTTTATGGTGAGAATAAATTGCAAATAGCTTTTGTTGAGCACAAAACACTCATTCTCCATTCACTTCTTCAACGGCCAAAATAAAACTATATAGTAGGTGGTTCAAGTTTGAAATTAAAAGATTTGTTTCTCTGTGATTTTAGATTTGAGCCATGTAATTACTAATATAATAGCCACTAAAATTTTATATGATCATTAACTTTAGGATTCATATAAATAATTAAAATATATATAAACTGATCAGATATCCAAATTAAACAAAAAAAAATCTAAGCAAGAAAGCATGAATGTTACACCGCAACAAATGATGCATCAGCTACTTTATTAAAAAAAAATAAAGAGAGGGCGTCAGGATTTTGCTGTTGGTGGTGGTGCGCGGGCCTCATGTTTGATTTTTTTTTAAAATACATTTTTTTTTGAATTTTGTTTGAAATGCAATGTTACAAAAAGGCTTGATATGATATTTAAATTTTTCATGGTTTTTAAATTATATTATAGTTTTTCTCATGGGAATGTTGATAGTTTTTATTTAAATCATTATGTACGTAATTTGCAAATCAACATTAAGTTAAGCCTGGCCTTAAGGTGGTAGACAAAATTGTAGATGCACCCGTCATGTCGTCTTGCTCACACTTCACTTTGAAAGTCGACGAGGTTGGCGAGGAATCATATGATTGAACCGACAGACTTGATGAAGAAAAGAGAGTTTATATGCGAAAGCGTGTGTGGCCCATTACTGACCAACACGTGTCCAAATAACCCGTGAGTTAATCTTTGAGAGTGAGAGACAAGTGATTGAAGGGAAAGGTGCATGAACCAAACCGAATGCAATCGCTCTAGATTTCTAGTGGGACCCCTTCAATGGGATACGTCTTGATGACATTTTCTGGAAAAAAAGGCTTTTATTTTATTTTGTTTATTTATTTTATATTGATTATAATTATTAGGCTACTTGCTCAGGATATAATATTTAAATTATTACTATCATCCTGTCAGCCCACTCAGTTAATTCTAAATTCATCGCTAGTGTACCATTTCACAGTCAATAATAATTGTTCTAATATTTTTTTAAAAAAACTTTATTTCTTTTTTATATTTATATTTTAATATCAATGCTAGGAAAAAGAAATCTATATATTTAGCTCAATCATTCCCACCATTGAATTATATATATAAATAAGCATGATCCTCCAGAGCTCTTCATTTTTTAATATTAACCCTATATTGCTTTCCTGGTTAATTTCAATGAACCTGCCATTGAATGGATGGCGTTGTCATTCCCTATTCTCTTATATTATATTGATTTTGTTTTAGTGTGTTTCTATGCTATAATTTTGATTTATTATGTGCTTTAACTATTTTTTTATTTACTTTATTTTT
Organism: Salix caprea; assembly: GCA_964035475.1. Lineage (NCBI taxonomy): Eukaryota > Viridiplantae > Streptophyta > Magnoliopsida > Malpighiales > Salicaceae > Salix > Salix caprea. Next base: position 15,474,857 of record OZ037757.1, read on the forward strand.
TTTATTTACTTTATTTTTTTTATCTATCGATTAAACAAACAATAGAACCAACTACCAAGTATTTTCAATCAGATTAAATCAGACCGCTCATTTCCTATGCAGAATTTCTAAACTTGTGAAGCAGTATCCAGCAAAATAAAATCCAGCAACCTATTTGGTCGGCACAAAGGGTAAAGGAAAGCCAATAAGTGCATGGACCATCATCTGCTTGTGGGGGGCAATACTCCGCGAGGAAAACGAATAAAAATTCTTAATTTTATAGTCCATGAATTAGTTAAATTACATGTAAAATGATCCGAACACTCATATTAATCATAAAATAAAATATTTATTTTCATCTTTTTTCAGGAGTGACCGCTCTATTTATTTTTTTTAGTAACAAGCAACAAGTATTCTATTAAGATAGATGAATACTAGTCTGGTTGTTTTTTATCCAGTCAACTTTAAAGTTAGTTTCACCCAAACCAATAAAGCCTTTGAAATCGTATATTTATACCAATATATATTTGTATTAAGATTCTTTATTTGATACCAGTATTGTGTAAAAATTAGATTTTGGTATTTATGTAAAATTCTAATATTGTATCGATATAAATAAATAGGATTATTCAGACATACGTTATTGTTCACATGTATAGAAAGTCAGTGCGGTGAATAAATACGGTATAAGAAGTATTATTTGTCTACAGAGATGGTGTTTTAAGCGACACCGTTTATGACCCCTCAAATCTTTCCTGAGAATTTACTTAGTAAAAATATTATTCATATAATGCTATTTTCATATACATTACCAATTCATAAGCAAAACAGTGATAGTTGAACAATTTATGGTGAATATAATGGCAACAAGGTATGAGATTAAAATGTACGAGAGGGAACAATTTCTATTCGTGGAAAAATAAATAAAGACAATTTTATGGAAAGATAATTGTATGGTAGTAATTGGAGAAAGGCTCATATAAATCATTAATAATGTTCACTGAATTGAGAAGAATGACAAAGCTAGCATTAGCTGACGAAGTAGTATCAAGTGTGACGAAGACAACCACGGCAAAGGATAATTGAGATTATGAATGTGTTTGAGAGTTCTTTTAGAAAATGTTTTTGAAAAAAAATATTTTTATTTTTATTTTAAATTAATAAAAATTTGGTGTTTTTAAATCATTTTGATATGTTTATATCAAAAATAATTTTTAAATAATAATAAAAAAATCATTTCGATGCATTTCTGAACGAAAAGAATTTTAAAAAACAACCATAACTACACTCACAAACAAACACATACCGACAAAGTTACACGAATAAGATCTTTTTAAAAAAGAAAACTTTACATGAAACCATCCCACTAACGAAACATTATAAGAACTCTATTTTCACAACTCACTATGTTGACTCAGCAAATAGAGGAAAGTGAATGTGTAGAACTATTACTTAAATTGTCATGTCGTATACGATCAACTCATTATCAACTTGACCAATAACATCCTCATAATCTATTTAGTCTTCGATAATGTTGTTGTAATCGTTATCTTTGAAGAAGAAAATAGGCAAAAGAACAAAGGAGTGAGGATGAGTAGTTCACACCAAGCAGAAACAAGGCATTGACTGACATTGTAATGATTGAACCTGTTCCATAACAGTTATAGTTTGATGGATCGAAAAATAATAAAGAAATAAGTTGAATTTTCATATACATTTAATCAATTTAAGAGATACAAATTGCGTTTAAGGAATTGTCAAAAGTATAAAATAATAATGATTGTGTATACAATAGCAAACAAGCTAAGGAAAAATTTCTTTTTAAAATTAATCTTAATTCTCTCCATCAAGCTTTTATTTCCTTCTGGTTTGTAAAGGTTCTAGTTCAGATATTCCATGACAAGTTCCTCTTTGTTGGTTCATTGGTATCTACAGATAATAAAATCAGGGCAACTGTGCAATTTCAATTGAAGAAAGATCTTTACATAGGTGGTGGTGGTAATTGTGATAAAAAAAAATAGATAGATTTTCCAGGATGTTCAAATGTTTGTGATATTCTTTATTTCTCTGTTGAAGAAAAACTAGCAAAATACAAGTCCTAACACATGAACGTGAAAAAAAATGACATTCAACCATTCCTTTAGGATTCTAAGTAGTTGAATCTCATCAAGAATCTTCTAGCATTATTATTCATCACCGAAGTGTTATTGTATTATTTTCAATCAAGCTAACTAATTTGAAAACAAGTCACAAAGGTAGGATCTTCTGCACTCAAAAGGAAAGATGTCATCACTGAAGTTGAAAGGAGAAAGGGAGCTTCAGGTTATTAGATTATTTCTTTCTAAGAATCTATGGTTTTGCTGAAGGTTTTATAAATAAAAGAGATGAACAAGCTAGGTATTAATCATAGGATTGATGAATAATTATGGATTATGGAAATCTAAGTAGCATGCATAAAAGCTAGAGCACACTTGGTTTTTCAAATGATGTAATTAGCCTTTTTTGTAATCTTTGCTTCTTGCCATATCATTTCTAAAAAAACAAATATCCATGTATAAATTAAATAAGAATAATAGCTTTTCATTACCAAACAAAGAAAGAGAAAGAAAGGTTAAGTTAAACATGAATAGAAAGATTTATCATGCTAAAAGTCTAAATTCAGCAAGATAATATGAGTCTAGATCGACCATAACAACAAGATTTTGCATATTCTATCAGAAGATTTAGTCTTGTCTTATTTGGATCTGGATCTAATATTTGCAGAATCAGTATGAATTTAGTTTGTATTAAGATTTATTAGAATAATGAACACTCCCATTGATTTGCGAATAGCCTTCAATTAGGATTAAGTTACTAGTTATAATTTCTTTCTTCTATGAAGAGTTCAAATAAGTAATTATTTGAGATCATATCAACCTTCAACCTCTGAACCTGAACACGAGGATTGTTTACCTGATGTCATGGCACACAGCATTACAATATTACCCTTTCTACCTCTTAATATAATTTTCACTAGTCTTGCATCGACTATCTGCAGCAAGAACCTCTTGTAGCATCAAACAGTAAGGTTCTGATGGAAATACTAATTCTAGAGCCTATAAAATTAGATTTCAGATGAATTTGCATCAGCGAAATAAAAGTTTTCAAAACACCTTCAAATGCCACTGTCTAAATTTTCCCGGTATATAGTAGGGTGCCACATGCTCCTTGAATATCAACTCAAGAAAAATTCACGGTGACAACATTTCTATCAAATTATAAAACTTGGTGCTGGCGTATTCCAAACAAAAAGGGATAGCCAATATCAAGCATAATCCATTCCCATATGCATTCCGGTTCCTACCCTTCACCACAAGCAACATCAAACAGCTAGTCTCAAATTACAAAAAGAGGTCCTACCCTTCCCTCAAAGGAACAAACCGTAATTGCAGATGGTATAAAAATACCATTAGCCAAGGATGATGCAACAAATAACTATAAAAATACACGACTACATTATTTCCATCACTATTTCATCTAAAAGGCTATCAATAACCAGAGGATATGAAAAATATAACCATGAAGAATTCTCCAACACCCACTTTTACATGCACAATCCTGAACTTCCAATTTTCTCTAATCGCTAACTAGCACTCCATCACGTTACTCAAATAAATCATGTAGCATGTTATCAATCAAAATCAAATAATCAATGGCAGGTCATACGCATGGAACCAAATCATACACTAATTCATATAAACAATGAGAATAATTATCAAAACATAAACTAATTCATATAAACAATGAGAACAGTTATATACAACACATGTACATTGCACTGTAGAAAAGAAAATAGTCACAAAGACTATATAAAACCAGAAGATTTGAAAAATATAACCATAGAGAATTCTATGAATACCCACTACACAATCATGAACACTCACAATTCTCTAACTAATACTTCATAACATTCCTCAAATAAATCATGCAGCATGTTATCACTAATTATCAAATCATCAAAGGTAGGCCATAAGCATATAACCAAACCATATACTGATTCATATAAACAATTAGAACAATTATATACAATTTATGTACATTGCATTGTAGAAAAGAAGATGAGCCATCAAGTTCTATAATATCCTTCAATTCATGAATTCAGAAATACCAGTTACCGAATTAGCACATGGTAGTCAATCTCAAAGGCACCGCTTTCCCTCTCTCAGTATCACCGATTCCATCAGCCACGATCCTAACAACCTTCTTAAACGCAAAATGCACGCAATTCGACAACGCAATCCAATATATCACCTCATAAACAAACCCATATGCGAAACCCGAAGACCGCGAAGAAAACCACCACGAAGGTTCATCCCAGTTGTGCCCTTCGAATTTATCGAAATTCCACCCTCTCCCGCCGCCGCCATAACCGCCCCCTCCGCCACCAAACAGACCACCACCATCACCACCGCAGAAAAACCCATACTCCTCTCCGAAACCACCTGAATCCCCGTCAGTTTGCGATCTCCGCCTGGTCCGCCTCCGCTTTCGGAGGAGAGTGCGGCGGGAGGTTTTCGACTTGACAGGCGGCGGGGCAAGGGCATCAACGATGACGGCGCATATATAGGAGGATTGATCTGCGAGGTTGATGCAATTTTGGCGGTGGAGAAGAAACAAATTTGTAGACCCTAGGGTTTGTTGTGTACCTATTGACACTGTATCGGCGATTAGAGAGATGTCCATCGGGATTCCTTTATTATTGAAAATTGAAAGAACTAAGAATTTGGTTGGTGAAGTTTTGGGAATTTGATTTCCGGGAAAATGGAGCGATGAAATTGAAACGTATGCGTTGATTGCGTGACGTGTTGACTGTTGTTGGGTGCTGGCTTGGCGGGTCTTGGGTCAAAAAACGGAATCCACATGAGAAATATCGAAACAGCCTCGCATGTGTGGTTGCGAAATTGAACGTGCTCTCTTTTATGTTTTCTTGACACGTGTTTCACTTGTATATTATTCGATTTTTTTACTAAGTTTTCATTAATTGATTCGATAATAATTCTTTAATATATTAAGAAATTATATATATATATATATATATATAAAAGCTTTAAAAATTTTGTATAATTTATTTATAGGCATATTTAAAAAGAAAAACAACATTCTTTATATCATGTTGTTATATGAAAGTTCCATACCTTTTTCTTAAAAAAAAAACCATCTTGTCATTTTTATTCAAAACAAAAGTTTGTTTGTTTATATCATAAAAATAAATGTGATAAAATGATAAAGTAAAAATATGCTAAATCGGAACCTAAAATCATCTTTTAAAATTGATTTTAACAATATAATATTGATTTTCTCTCTCTTCTCTTAACACTTAGAGACTGAACACGTAGAATTAAAAAATATAGGATCAAAACATAAAATCCTAAAACTTCAAAGACCAAAAAAAATGCTTCAACTGAAACTTCAAGGACTAAACTAAATCTTTCTGTACCTTTTGAATAGTGAGCTCTATTTTTTTTTTTTTTTTATTTTGATCCCTGTATTTTTATTTTTTTAACTATGGCCTAGAATTCAATTCTGTAACGTTGACAATTAAACTAACGGTCAGAATTTTCTTTCGCACCTTGTATAAATGAGAGCAGGCAAAGAAAAAAAAAATCTCAACAAATACAATCAAGCGAATATAACTTGAAATGATAAAATTACAAAAATTAAAACTTGATGACCGAAATTTATCATTACCCTTCTCGCTTCATGGAGAGGGTATTATGCCCATTTTTATCTAGATATAACATACCCTTGTTTTTAATTAATGTTGAGGCCAATTTTGTCAAAAGATAGAGCAGAAGCATTTTCTTTCACTAAAAAGAAATCAAAGTTGTGTGAGATTAAGGCACTGTTACATATGAGATTATAACAATATTTTAAACTCCGCTCATCAAATATTTTTTCCTTTAAATTTATTATTCTATATTATGCTATCTTGAAATTAAACTTTATAATTTATTTTATTTTATTTTATTTTATTTTTAATGTATTTATCATGGTGCTAGAAAAAAAATTGATCTTAGATTTTGCTTGATTTCACAAAATTTAGTACAAGACAAAAAAAGATTGGGAAACAAGAAGTCAGGGATAAATTTTTAGTACGAGACAAATAATGATTGTTTTTAAAAAGCATTGTTTTTCCAGAGCTTTTTTTTTGCCTATGACTTGTCAAAAAAAATTGGTTTATATGGTTTGTTTTTGTTCAATTCTAAGAAAAACAAAGGATCTTGGTCTAAAAAAAATTGGTTTATATGGTTTTTTATTTTTATCAATTTGGGTTAGTTTATAAACATTATAATAATATTTATTATATGTTTTTAAATAATAATACATTAAAAAATAAAATTTGAATTAAAAAAACACTACTTCTCCAATAATAAAAACATGATAAGTTGTAAATGTATTAGTTCCGTTGTAGTTGTTTGTTTTTAAAAAGCCCTTTTAGCAGGATAAGAAAATAAAGGGCAAGGTGTCCAAGCATGCAAGGCTTATATGTCTGGCCCATTCATTAAAATGGAGTGATTAAATGCTTGTTTGGGGCTGGCCTTTTTACTTTTATTTGAATTAATTTAAATAGAGTGATTTGATATAAGAGGGGCTGTCTAATTTAGCAAATGTATCAGGTGTTTATTTTTAATTAAGGTTAATTTAAGTAAGAAAATCATGTGATTTTACAATTAAATATATTTTATTTTTACTTGGGTTTCAAATAAGATTAGTAATGTTATTTCCCTTAATATTAGTGGACAATTTTCGTTCAAACCCTACATAGTATTTTTTTTTTATAAATTTTATTCAATTGTTTTTCGGTTAGTTTTTATATTTTTATTCACTAATTAAATAAAAAAATATTAAACTCAATCATATCTATAACTTTTGTTGTGTAATCATGCATCTTGATATTTTGAAATAGTCTTTATTTTGTTAGTGTATACTTCTTGAGTTAACTCTCTGTTTATGTAATTAAATATTTATATCAAACTCTTAATTTACAATTTTAAAACATATTATTTGTAGGCTTCATTGGAATCAACATGCCTGCTTAAATTAGTAGGTAGGCTTCACTCATTAACAAACTATTTGGTAGCGTGATTAAAATTGCTTTTAAAAATATTGTTCATTCAAAAATGTATCAAAATAATTTTTTTTGAAATTATTTTTTATATCAACGCATGAAAATGATCTAAGAATATAAAAAAAATTAATTTAAAATAAAATTATTTATCTTGATTGCTCGATCCATAGTTTTTCCCCGGCCAAATATAGCCTTGAAGTTAACATAGCTCGGTATTTGATACTGTTTTTCAAAAGTATTTTTTTTATTTTTTATTTTAAATTAAAAAAATTTGGTGTTTTTAAATTAGTTCTATATACTAATATCAAAAATAATTTTAAAAAATAAAAAATATCATTTTAATATATTTCTTAACAAAAAATACTTTTAAAAATAACTTTAATTATCCTTATATTCTTATCAACCAGTGAAAAGCAGCCACAACTTCGATTTTCTTTTCTTTGGTAGACGGGCAGAAATGCAGTGAGAATGAAACGACAACAAAAGAAGTGAGAGAAAGATTAGGTGTATGTGTGTCAAATAGTTGAAAGTTTGATGGTGTGTGTCAAATAGTTGAAAGTTTGATGGTGTGTGTGTCAAATAGTTGAAAGTTTGATGGTAATATTTCTCAACCATTTTATTATTCAAAAAATATTTTAAAAAAATTTACCTAGATCCTTAAAAATAACACAATTTATAAGTAAATCTTTATTTTTATTATTATTTTTCAACGATTCCTTATATACACACACCATTAAACTTTCTTATAAATCGTGTTATTTAAAAAAAAAAAATTAAGGATCCAAATATATTTTTTAAATATTTTCTGGTATGTTTAAAATTTGTTTTTTAAATCCTTTCTTTTATATTTCATATATTCCCAGGAAATCAAAATCAATTAAAATTAGATTGTTAAGAAAAAAATTTCAAGATTCAAAATAATATTTTTAAAAACATACGGTATCATCATGATGTAACTCTTATTTTTTGTTTTGTTTTATTTAAGGGTAATATGAATATTTTATTATTTATAATAGTATAAAAAATAAAAAATATTTCAAGGTAGTTAACTGTTTGCTGTTTAATAATAGGGATAAAAACATAATTTTCATGTAGAAAAAACCTGGAAAAAACTCAAGTGCCCCAAACAATTAGAAAATATCAACTGGTTCCATGTAAAAATTAAAATGTCCTCAAATCCAATAATTAAATTTTTATACATTGAAAAATAAAATAATAATTATACTATTACAATCCATATTAATCTATATCTATTGCTATAAAAAAAACCACACGGCTTACCTTCTTTTTTTAATATAATCTATTTATATGAAAAGTATGATTCAATAGTACTTAAAACTAGTTGATATTTTCAAACGAAAAAGAGGAAATGAACAATGACACGAATACAAACATTAAAATAAAAATACAGAGAAGAGCTTACTTATAAACTCAAGCAATTGTACCTTGCCGATCTAAATGCCTTTTTCGTGTTTTGACGAGTATAATTAAAGTTATTTTTTAAAATATATTTTGTTTAAAAATATATTAAAATAATATTTTTTATTTTTTTTAAAATTATTGACATCAGTACATAAAATAATTTAAAAACACTCTCTTTTAAAAAAAATTAAATTTTTATTAAAAACACTTTACAAACACATTTAAACAAATTTCGACACACCCCTTCGTAAAGTGCAAGAAGAGCCGTCCGTTCTTGTTCGGACAATCTGCTAGCCTTATTTTTCCCAAAAGAGCCCACCTTTTGAACGCTCCCAGATCTGGCCACGTAGGCTCTCGAATCTCGATGGCCCTCTCACTTATTTAAACCCCAAACCAACCATTCCAAAAATTCTTCCGTCTCTCCTTTCTCCCAACCAGAAAGTTCAACTCAGATCTAAATAAGAAAAAATCACCAGTTCTCTTTTTTTTAATTACTGATTTAAATTAAATAAAATCAATGGCATCATCAGAGCAATTGGTGGGAGGTGGAAGTGTCGGAGGTGGTGGTGGTGGTCCCCGATACGTAAAAATGCAATCAGAGCCATCAACGCCGTTACAGCCGCAATCATCATCAATCATATCGTCCTTCTTCTCTTTCCGTCAAGGGTCGACACCGGAATCCTGTCGGATTTTCGATGAATTACCGAAAGGCACTATTGTCTCCGTTTCTAGACCCGACCTCAGCGATATTAGTCCTGTTCAATTATCTTACACTATCGAAGTTCAATACAAACAGGTACAGATACGCGATCGGTTAACTAAATTTTGACTGGAATTTGTTTTTAGTTTTCTGAAATTTGAATTTGAATGTTAGGCCGTGTTTGGATGATGTAGAAAAGCTAGTTCAAAAATAAAACTTGAAGCTTAGATTCTGTTAACCTAAGATATATTACGTATTTAAATATATTATTGAATCCTCTAATTTGCGGAGAATATTTAATAATCATTGAATCCTCTAATTTGTGAAGAATTATTTAAGTAGAGTTGTTTTTCTTCTTTTTCTTCTTTTGCAATTAGCAGGGGCGTATAATGTAAAAATTTTAACGTGCAATTTTATTTTGGTGAATTTAGTTCAAGTGGACGCTGTTGAAGAAAGCGGCACAAGTGTTTTATTTACATTTTGCTTTGAAGAAACGATTGTTTATCGAGGAAATTCAGGAGAAGCAAGAGCAGGTGTGTCTCTGTATGTGGTGGATCACACTGATTTAGTTTTTGTACAACTGAGTGCTTTGAGGTTGCTATGTTGTTATTATGATTTTATATGCGAAGGTGTGTGGTTTTGATGCGGTTTTCATTGAAACATTATATTAAAGGTTAAAGAATGGCTTCAAAATCTAGGAATAGGAGAACATACACCGATGGTGCATGATGATGATGATGACGAGACCGTTCCTTTGCATCAAGATGAAAATGCCAAAAACAGGTTACGATCTACACATTTTTATAATTGTTAAACATGAATTATGGCCTTGTCTACAGTAATTCTCATAGTCCTTACAGGTGATTTTTCTATTCAGAGATGTTCCATCAAGCGCTGCTTTACCAGTTATTCGCCCAGCATTGGGAAAGCAGCATTCAATGTCGGATGATGCAAAGGTTGCAATGCAACAATATTTAAATCACTTTTTAGGGAACATGGATATTGTTAACTCCCGAGAGGTATGTTTGGACTTGAGTTTTTTTTTTCAAAGTTTGTGGCACCTCTTATTTTTTTGCTGGTGTTAATTGGAATACATATCCATGATTTGTTTGTGGACAGTGAAAGCTTTTGTTTCAAATTAACAAAGAGATCAAATCCAGAATGTAAATTTTAGATTAATGATCCAGCATCACTACTAGCTCCCATTAGTCTGAACTTCAAAGCAAGGACATGCTCGGCATTCACCTTAGCTCCTACATGCCCTCTTATTTGTCTCTAGTGCTCATATAAGTGCATGTGTTTATGTGTGTGTACTTATATCAGATGTGGAAACTTCGGTAAATAACATTGAAGACAACTTTCTTTTTTCCTCTTGCATGTCACTTGAGTTATTTTTTTAATATTCTATCATCTGACAATGATAAATTAAGCTCCACACTGTTTTTAAATTGGTTACAATTAGTTTGAGCCAAAAACAATGCACCAGGCATCTCATCGAAGCATCAATTTTCACACTTGCTCAATGTATACTCTAATCAATAATACATGTCTTCTATTCTTGTGCTGCCTTTGGTTGGGTTTAACTGCTTTATTTGCCTTTGCACTCATCACAAGCAAGCCTGTAGTTCATTTCTATGTGATTCATCAATTGAATTGTTGGGCTGCCATTCATCTGTACAACCTTTAGAAACACTATTACACTCAAATCAACTGATATCTATGCAGTCAGGAACTTGCTCTGTTTGTGTGGTGTGATGATGAACTGTGTGAACCTATCATAGAGAATTTGAACTACAGTTGCTTGCAGTTCCAGTTCAACCCATAATTCCATAGTCTTGGGTTTTTAACACCTAATGTTTTGAAATTTTAAATACTCTTTTTCTTTACATTTTTATTGCTTCTTGATTGCTAATTGGGATGCATTTTACAATAAACAATTTCTGCTGTAGGTTTGCAAGTTCCTGGAGGTCTCAAAGTTGTCCTTTTTACCTGAATATGGCCCTAAGCTGAAAGAAGAATATGTTATGGTGAAGCATCTACCACAAATAGTGAAGAATGATGATTCCAGGAAATGTGTTTGCTGTTGGTTTAGTTGCTGTAATGACAACTGGCAGAAGGTAATGCAATCTAGTCCCAAGACGAGGTTTGTACCTGGATTTGATTTGAAGATACGTTTGTCATATTTTTTGTGTGTGCACCTTTGTGCAACAATGATGGGTTTCTGTGTATGGCTCATCATTGCTTTTGGTTTTATTGAGACATTGTTGAATGATATTTCGAGTATTTTAACACTGAATCTTCTTCTGAAAACATAAATGAGACCTATCACTACAAATGAATGTTTGCACAAGCATATGCATTTGTGCAGTTCCTTGTTTTCTCTTTTCTTGATTTGGACAGTTTGGAATTACTTTTGGTCTATATCCTGATTAGGAAATTATTCAAAAGAAAGTCAAGTTTGTTGGGTAAATATGAATTCTGGTATAAAAGCACTTTCTTTATGCACGGGCATGCATCATGGAGCTCCAATGTAATATGGATGCCACATATGCCAGTTAATATATGCAGAAGTGACTAATAAAATCATGTCGTAATACTTTGCTGAATAAGACAGGGTAAATATTGGTCCTTCTACATCATTCTGCTTAGTTATAAAAAAGCTTGATAAGTGATAACCTTGACTGCCACATTGAGCATTATGCATTAAGTCTCACATGCTTTATACTTTATGAAGCTTATTCCTTTAAGATCCTGAATTCACAAAATTACAATTCTTTTATTGGATATTGCTGCAGTAGCTCAAACTCGATAATTGTAGCGAAAGTATAGATATAACATATATAAAGCTGAAAGAGAGAGATTACGAGTAGTGGCAAGGGAAAATATTAGTTCAGCAATGATTTATCATGGAGATGCATGTCACTTTTGTGGTTTAGCTGGTGTCTTCTTGATAGTAAACCAATAATAGACTGCTAACTCTCAGTAGGTTCCACAACAAGAGGAATCACACAACATTGTCCATGTTTTATGATTTTCTGCAGGTGTGGGCTGTTTTGAAACCAGGATTTTTGGCCCTTCTGGCTGATCCTTTTGCTACCAAACCTTTGGATATAATTGTTTTTGATGTATTACCTACTTCAGATGGAAGTGGTGAAGGCCGAGTGTCATTAGCATCAGAAATAAAGGAGAGGAATCCCTTACGGCACAGTTTTAAGGTAAACAGTGTGCATATTATTTCTTCTGTGGGATTTCTTTATTGTTCTTTTGTACAGGGAATCAATTTGACCTTGAGTTTCATCTTAAAATTTTGATGTTATGTTGTGCTAGCCCTATCCCAATACTTTGCTGGTGATGGTATATACTGGATGGTGTCAACTGCTTTTCTTGATTAAGGATAAGTTGCACACACAAACACAAGCACAAGCACATTTTTATCTGAGAAGCTATGATCATATTGCTGGTTGTTGATGGCAAGGCAAACTAGATGATAGCCATTACATTTTCAAAAGTGATATGATCCTTCCCTTGTATGTCACAGTCTGACTGATAACATGGGTTGTATTTTTAGGGAAATGTGTAGTAAACAACCAAAGAAAGAAATATAGAGGGAATTCATGCTAGATGCCTTTAGATACAACAGGTTCTTCGGTGGTATATATTCAATTTGTGATGGATATTCCTATTCATTACTGTTAAGTTTATTAATGATCCAGTGATGAGGAAATTGTATCAGAGAATTTCACTCACTAACAGATGATTGGAAACTTCAAAGGTCACATGTGGAAACAGAAGCATAGACTTGAGATCTAAAAGTGGTGCCAGAGTTAAAGATTGGGTTGCTGCAGTTAATGATGCTGGACTTAGGCCTCCTGAGGGTTGGTGTCATCCTCATCGTTTTGGCTCTTTTGCTCCTCCTAGGGGTTTGTCTGAAGATGGTAGTCAGGCTCAATGGTTTGTAGATGGCAGGGCAGCTTTTGATGCTATTGCTTCATCAATTGAGGATGCTAAATCTGAGGTCAGCTCCAGTGCATAGAGTCAGCTCTCCTCATTGTTATTTCTTCTGTGATTTAATTTCTACATTATCTCTTGGATTGATGGAAATTCTCTACAGATATTTATTTGTGGGTGGTGGCTGTGCCCAGAACTTTATCTACGGCGTCCTTTTAGTGATAATGCCTCTTCTAGACTTGATTCTTTGCTGGAAATCAAAGCTAAACAAGGGATTCAGGTGCAAATTGCTTGTTTATTGTTCTTTCCTGCTTTGATGCTTTCTTACTTATAACATTTGACTTGATATTTTGTTTTATTTATAATTATAAAATAATATTCACTAAACTTTTGAAGCTGTTTTTTTTTCTTTCTAAAGCATGACTAAAGGTGATAAATTGAGGATGTTCATGAGTCTTTTTTATTGGCACAGATGTTCTCTAGATGCCTTATCTTTTATGGAAAAACAAGGGCATGAACTTTTGTGGTATAAATAGAAAGCTTCTGCAAGCATTGCATTCCACTACATCTCTTTTCCACATGCATATGTGTTTTCTGGTTAAATGGTGCAATTACCCAATATAATTTAGGCATCGAGGAACCTTGAACTATATTTTCAAGTCAAAATAAAGTTACAAAAATCTTTGGGAAAGCCCTTAAGTGGTATGTGACATATAGTTTTATCAAGATTTCCTTGCAGGATTTCTTCTAACTGGCTTTGGTTTTGTATGCATGACCGGTGGTGTAATCTTAATTTTTCACTGCAGATATATATTCTTCTCTATAAAGAGGTGGCTCTTGCTCTGAAAATCAATAGTGTGTATAGCAAGAGAAAGCTTCTTAGTATTCATGAGAATGTGAGGGTACTGCGGTCTCCTGACCACTTTTCAACAGGTGTTTACCTTTGGTATGCATTATTGGACAAGCTTTAAGAGTGTTGTGCAGAACTAAATTTTGAGTTATCTTAACCAGAATGGACCTTTCAATTTCTGATATATATTTTGGTTATGTTTAGGTCCCACCATGAAAAGCTTGTCATTGTGGATCACCAGGTTTGCTTCATTGGAGGACTTGACCTGTGCTTTGGCCGTTATGACACATTTGAACACAGAGTGGGCGACTGCCCTCCCCAAGAATGGCCAGGAAAGGATTATTATAACCCAAGGTAATTAATTTGTTTTTCTCTACTGAAATGTGATTTATTTGAATGTTAAATGAACATATTCTGAGAGATTGAAAAATACGTAAATGATTCATTACCGTGGTCATTTTATTTATCTCATCTTGTATCTGATGTCGCTGTTTCAGTGGTTTCTGCTGTTTGATTAACTGATTATATTCCTTAAACCTTTTTTACAAGATTTTTCAAGTTGACACAATGAAGTCAATGGAATTTAACACACACAAACATATGCTCAATCAAAGACAATTCCTGGAATTTAATATACAAATGTATGCTCAATTATAGATAATCACCTAAAGTGTTCATGCTATGTTTTTGAAGTAGAGGGAATCTTACAACAATGCAACAATCTGCAATAACCTGTTTTTGCAATGTTAAGTGGTTGTTTGATAATGCGGTGTAGGTGCTTTTGCAAGTGTGTAGATGCTCTTTAATGGTTTTGAAGATGTCAAAACCATCCAAAAGCACTAAAAATATATAAATTTTGTGCCCTTTTCATTTGTAATGCCCTTTATCACTTCTAAACGCATCACAGAATGTAGAAGTCAGGCATAAAAGACTTCTCAATGAGTCATCTGAAAAACGATAGAATGGTGTGATGTGCAAATTGGCATAGTAGTTTGATTTGAGGCAGAATTTGCATTTTCTGGATTTATGAAATTAATTTTCACCTCATCTTCCAGGGAATCTGAACCAAATTCATGGGAAGATATGATGAAAGATGAACTAGATCGTAGCAAATATCCTCGAATGCCCTGGCATGATGTCCATTGTGCTCTTTGGGGACCGCCTTGTCGTGATGTGGCTAGGCACTTTGTCCAGCGTTGGAACTTTGCCAAGGTCAAAAGTTTAGCACCAATTAGTATGGTGTTTGTGCTGCGGGTTGGGGAAAGCTTTTAATTCTAACATGAATATGTTTTTTTTTCTTTTTTTTTTCCAGAGAAATAAAGCTCCATATGAGGAAGCAATTCCTTTACTTATGCCCCAGCAGCATATGGTTATTCCGCACTATATGGGGCAAAACAAAGAGAAGGAAGTTGAAAGAAAAGATGTTGAAGATAATGTAGAAGGCATTGAAAGGCAGGATTCGTTTTCCTCTAGTTCATCTTTACAAGACATCCCTCTTCTTTTTCCTCAGGAAGCTGATGGGCCTGATGGCTCTGGTTTAGGCCCAAAAATAAGTAGGCTGGATTCTACCCCTGGCAGAAGCCACCCACATGCTTTCCGGAAATCCAAAAGTGAACCAGTTGTTCCAGACATGCCAATGACAAGCTTTGTAGGTGACCACGAGTCCTTGAATCTTCATGTGAAAGTGTCTCCAGATTTAGCAGCACAGCCTGGCACCAAAACTTATGACTCGGAGTGGTGGGAAACACAAGAAAGGGTTGATCAGAATGGTTCTGTGGATGAAAGTGGGCAAGTTGGTCCTCGTGTTTCTTGTCATTGTCAGGTGGGTTACTGCTCTTGATGTTTCATGCAATTCTTATATTTGTAATCAAGTGTAAGAAACACACCTTTAGTCATCTGATGATCTCAGTCCTCCATGCCATCAGGGGATCATATTTATCATGGTTTGCCCAGATTTCTTACCTTTTCATGATCTATGTGAAGATTAAGCATTGCACGCCTTATGGTTAACCCTCGAGAGTGTCTTGTTCTAATTTTAATTTACTTAATGCAAAACAATTTTGGAGGAACTGAAAGGTGTGTCCATTTATTGAAAGAAAGGGGAAGAATCGCAAAAATCTAAAAAGGTGTCAGCCTTGATTTCTTTCATTTTCAGGTCATAAGGAGTGTGAGTCAGTGGTCTGCTGGAACAAGCCAAATTGAAGAGAGCATTCACTGTGCTTATTGTTCTCTTATCGAGAAAGCGGAGAACTTTGTCTACATCGAGGTATAAACTGTTACCCATTATTTTTTGTATCTTTCTGTGATTGGAACCACTGTCTTTTGAACAAGTAACTTAAGGGAAAGCTCATCCACCTCAATTCAAAAACATTCCTTGTTGGGAATATATTTTGAAATACTCAGTACAAGTTCTTAAGCAGTTATTTTTCCTCTCACAATTGTATTGACTCCTAGTGAGTTTTTTAAGAATGTGTTTGTTTGTGAGGTGTGCATGAAATACATGATTTATATGAGGTGTGTGCCACACAGCACACCTCACAAACAAACACACCCTAAGTCATAATGAACAGCTGCTTGTAATTACCATCTTGATATATATGGCCCGGCCTCTCCCTTGAATCGCTGGCAAGGAAGAGCAGCATGAATTTGATTCAAGACATGAAATGACAAAGGAAGCTTTACACTATTAGAGGCAGCAAGTATTTAAAGAAATGGTTTTTTTGAAGGGCAAAATTGCAAGAAGAAACTTTTATCAAACATAAATGTGTTCAGGCTTTGTCCGGGAGTGTAGAGGGTTGCTGGTTGCACAGGGACTATCCCATCATTGAACTACCCAGCTGAGTGTAGCACCCTTCACCATCTAAGCTATGGCCCTATTCCAGTTTTATTTGTTTATGTCAGAGTCAGGAGTTGATTTTAGATACTGTGATCTTACTCTTATGAACTTGCTCATTCACATTTACCAAGAGTGCATCCTGAAAGATAATACTAATATCAGCCTGGGCCCTGGGAAGGCTAAGAACAGGAAAAGTAGAGACTGTATACTGTGGCATAGTATGAGTGGTTTAGGCTAGAGGAAGTGAATTCAGTCAGTTTTATAGGTTGACAGGGACAGTTTAATGTATTTTAGAAGCTATGAAGTGATTGCTGTTAGGGACAAAATGAAAGAATCTCTGTACAGAATAATAGCTTTTCATCTATGATGAATTTGGAGGGGCAATCAAGGATGTAGTTTTCAAATGATTGCAAATCGTTTTTAATTTTCTCAAAGGCATCTAGAATGATTTACTTCAAGCTTTTAATAATTTGGTTAAAATATGGTTTTGTGAATGAGTAAAAGATTTTATTTCATCAACTGTAATTGTTCCTTATATTTGCTCTCTTTCTAATCAGCATGGAAGTTTTATATTTTGATGTTAAGACTGACTGTGGAAGTCTGAAGCTATTCATTTTGCCTGGCTTTTTCTTCATTGCTGGGTTTCCCAGAATCAATTTTTCATATCAGGTCTTTCAGGAGATGACATTATACAGAATCGTGTGCTAGAAGCATTGTATCGGCGTATTATGCGAGCATTTAATGATAAGAAGTGTTTCAGGGTTATTATTGTTATACCATTGCTTCCAGGATTCCAGGTTCTAATTCTTTGTTCATTACTTGAAATTTGAAATTTGGATGTTCCTTTTTTTTTCCTCGTCTTTGCTGGCTCAAGTTTTAGTCTCACAGGGTGGTGTAGATGATGGTGGCGCAGCATCTGTCAGAGCCATAATGCACTGGCAGTATCGAACTATTTGCAGAGGACAGAGTTCATTATTGCACAACCTTTATGAACTTCTTGGTCCAGAAACTCATGATTACATTTCTTTCTATGGCCTTAGATCTCATGGCCAACTTATTAATGGTGGTCCTGTGGTCACCAGTCAGGTATGCATAGATATCATGCAGTTCATTGCTTCGTCTATTATTTTTCTCCCCAGCCTTTGACAAATGCTGTTTATAGCCCTTCACCTCAATCTGTATTGATTTTATGTACAGAGTTTCTTTGTATTGAACAAAATGCTTATCTATCCTTGTTGTGTCTGCAGGTGTATGTCCATAGTAAAATAATGATAGTTGATGACCGTGCAACCTTGATTGGATCAGCTAATATTAATGACAGGAGTTTGCTTGGGTCACGAGATTCTGAGGTATCACTTTATTCCAGGTTTTCCTATAAGATTTTCTGTTTGAAACTTTGATTCTCAAAGTTCATGCATGCCTGATACAGTTAGGAAGTGATGATCTGTCAAAGTAAACTCTAACCAGGCCTTTATACAGTTGTCTGTGACATGGAAAATCACAAAGATAAAATTGGATCTATGATGAGTTGTGATTACAAGTGAAAGGGAATAAGAATTGAAACCATAGCATATGGCGGTTAAAACTTCTAATGATTAAAGAATGTTATTACATTGTTTCTTTGGTACAATTTTGTAATAGATTGGTGTACTTATCGAAGACAAGGAATATGTGGATTCGTTAATGGGAGGGAAGCCCTGGAAGGCTGGAAAATTTACTCTTAGTCTCCGCCTTTCGTTATGGTCTGAACACCTTGGTCTTCATGCCAAAGAGGTTAGTGTACATATTGACTGCTCCGCAATTATGAAGTCAAATCACTGATAGATTACTGTTGCTTTCCATCTGACACAGCACATTCCTTTTCTTTTAATATCAGATCCCTAAAGTGATGGACCCAGTAATTGATTCAACTTACAAAGACAGATGGATGTCAACTGCAAAGGTGAGAACAGAAATGATTTTATTTTAGAAGACTACTTCATACAGCACCTTTCTTTTTCAAAGCTTTGATTCAATGTGAAGAACAATTTGGAATTTCTGCCTGCATTCAAATATCCAATGTATATTGTTTGTTTATGTTAAATGATGAATCTGGAGGACTTCCCATATGCTTTGATGGCAGAGTTCAAAAACTTGTGTTAATAGGGTGCAAGTTACTAGGCATTGTCATATGAAGTTACTAATATCTTAAACAAAAGCTAGTAAAGGAAAATTCTATATCTACATAGAAATTTTTTTCAGCTGAAATATCAACATGTGAAGAGACCTTGTTCGCATTAAAAATTGTTCCTACATCTGCTGATATAGATGGAGCGCTTTGAATGGCCAAATTACTATCACCTTTTGCTTACAACTTGTTGCTCTCGTGTTTGCTCCTTTAATCTTATTATATGCTCATTGGAATTGTTGTACGACTTGCCGTTTCCAGTACAGTACAAATGTTACTAAGCCATGACCTCTTACCCTGGCCCTCTCTTTTCTTGGTCGATTTTTAAACATCGGTAGAAGAGAGTGGTATGTTTTTGGCATGGGTGTCATCCTGAATGGTTTGAGGCAAATACTAGAGCATAGTTATGAAGTTATAGCACATATTCTACTGCATAAAAAACTTTAATCTGCTCCAAAATAGTCTGCCTGTGCTTTTTTATCAACCAGATACAAGGGGTATAAATATTCTCTATATAGTAAATGCTCAAACATTGCATCTTTTGCATGAATTTTCTCCTGATGGCACTTTTGTGTTCCCGCCTCGAATCTGGCCTACAAACTAACAATCATGCATTGGTGATTCTCATTTGACAGACAAATACCATGATCTATCAGGATGTCTTTTCTTGTGTGCCCAATGATCTTATACACACCAGGTATGATACTTTCTCTTCACCTGTCTTTCCTGGCCTAATGATCTTAACCAATTGTTTTATGCCCCTAATCACTTGCAGAGCTGCACTCAGACAGAGTACGGTGCTCTGGAAGGATAGGCTTGGCCATACCACCATCGATTTAGGGATTGCCCCTCAAAAGCTTGAATCTTACCAAAACGGAGACATCAAAAACACCGATCCACTGGAGAGATTACAGTCCGTGCGGGGGCATCTCGTTTCTTTCCCTTTGGACTTCATGAGCAAGGAAGACTTGAGACCTGTGTTTAACGAGAGTGAGTATTATGCATCCCAAGTTTTTTATTAGGTTTTAAGAGTAGAGGGTTGTCACAAGTCCCAGTGTTTTCTTTGCTGGGTAACACGGTGGCGACGGTTCCTGATAACGTTGCTGGCCATTGTTTTATAGCATTCAAATCATTTCATTAAAAAATCCCCCCCCCCCCCCCCCCCCTTTTCTTTTTTTTCCAGTCCTGGTAGGTTGCATATAAATACGAGATAGAGATAGGGACAGGGGGAGATCTATTGTAATAGGCCTATTGTACTCACCAAATACAAAATATATACGTGCGTAAGCAGCATTGCACCTCGAGCATTTTTAAACTTATCAACTTGGGTTGGTTTTAGTCGGACGTGATAATTTTGTGTTTAAAAGTCTGGTGACGACAGCTGTGGGCATTCCAACTCTAATAATAGCGTATATTTTAGATTGCAGCTAAAAACTAGTAGTTGAATCATAGTTTAGCATGGCCAAGGTCCAGATTAATATTGATTTTTTTTTTAAATAATGGTTGAATCTGTTAGGCTTGGATTAGTTGATCAACTTGAGTTTTTAATGTTAATAGTTTATATATATATATATATATATAGAGAGAGAGAGAGAGAGAGAGAGAGATTGTCTTCTTAGAAGAAATTCTCTTCAGTGCTTGCCTCATATTTCTAAGTTAATTTAACCCAAATAATTAGCTAATAATTTTTCTAATAGTATAATAATCAAATCACAACCGCAAGTCATTATAGAATATACTTTTTTTAGTGATGCAATCAAAATCTATTTTTATTTAATATTGCAATAATTTTTCAGTATAGTTAAAGAAAAATAGAAAACCTTTTTGAGTCCTGATTTAGATTTGTGAGTAAAATGTGCATGTAATAACTTAAATTCTTGTCATTTTATATAGAAAAATTACAACATGATTTCTTCAATACAAATTTAAAGCAATTAAAATAGAAGTTTGTTGGAATTGAAATGATTTTTTTTATATATATATTTCCTTAGACTACCCTGTTTTTGTTATTCATTCAGGTTTTTTTTTTCTTTTTTATCAACATCTTTTCTCACCACAAATCTTAAAGCAATTTAAATACAAATTCATTGGAAATAGTAACCTTATAAATCTTATTTTCAACTTAAAAACATGTTTTAATTACTCAAGAATTTGATAATCAAATTCAACTAAGAAAAAATTTATGAGTCATGATTTTTTTTATATTAATTAAAGATATAAGAACACCAATAGTGATATACACCAAGCATTTTTTTTATGGCCTTTTGTCATTTTTCTCTCTCTCGTAACCCGAGGACTAACACATGATGAAAGTAAAATTTAAAAATTAGAAAAATTAACAAGTTGTTTGAAACTAATTTTTCTATTGTAATTGAATTCAGTTCAATTTGAATTCAAATAATAGATAAGTTGAATTCACATGTTTGAAAGATATACAATCCAATTCATTTTTTTCTTAAATATTATCCTTATTCATCTTATTACTTCATTCGTCTCTGAAAAAATGATGATCAAGTATAGTTTGCTACTTTTTAAGTTACAACTCTAAATACTATAGAGGAATAGATAAAATTTCTAATATTTTATAAAAAGTATGGATAATAATATGATCTTTAAAACAACACCACAACTGTTTAAATAGATTCTAAAATATGATCTTCATATTTGATGGGTCTGAGTTTTCCCTTCTTCCAAAATAGAATCCTGTCAAAATCACATTGAATCTTCTGGCAACCCAGACGATCATCTCATGCTCCAACTCTAAAATCGTCTCCCACATTATTTTCCTGAGTAAGTAAGATCTTGGCTCCCTTTTCGTAATTCTGAAACAAGAACCTAGCTAGCTGGTAGATGGGTTATGGTCCCTGATTGGCTGACGTACATGTATGCGTATGCATGCATCATACATCACCATCGTAGGGGTCACCACATCGGCTGCGTCGCTAAATTCCAGTGCCTTTCTACTAATAGCACCTCTTGAAGATAATATACTTTTATAAATCCCATTGCTCTCCTAGCTAGCCAGCCATATGTTTAATTACAGTGCTGAGAGCTAATCGTTCATTACTTTATATTTTTGCGACCGACTTCATATAAAATATACTTTTAAACTACTAGTTTATATATATAACAATCAAATCACGATCAGTCATGACATCAAATCAAATTGACGATGGGAGCATGCCCTCGTTATATATATATGAATGGTTTGGCTAATTTATTTCTATTGTTTAGTGAAATAGACTGCTCAACAGAATTTAGCTTTGTTGATTTGAAGATGTGTTTGATTGTGGTTAAATTAATAATATAAATAAAAAAATATTAAAGTTTGACGCATATAGTTAATAAATGAGTGTCCTTTTCACTTTATTGTTTTGGATTCAACTGCAAAATATATAAATCTTAAAAAAAAACGAGTTAAAAAAAGAGAGAATAGTTTGTTGTTCAAATATAATATTTCTTCATTTAAAGCTATTCACTAAGATCTAATCAGCAGTAGACATCCTTGAACTAAAAGAATGTCCAAACTGGCCATGACGTATGTCTTAACCTCGAGGAGTTGTCCCGAGAAAAATCCTCCCATGAAATGTCCTAAGAGCCCATTACTTGAACTCAACATGGAGCAAAGGACAATGGCATGACGGACATTTCCTAATTGGTAGCTTACAGCTGCTGTAAAGCTATAAATTACTTGCGTATGAACTGCCAGGTTGAAAGAATATACAAATTTAAATGGAGTATAAGCATCAAGCAGCCTTTGAATATCCAAGCAATACACGTTCCGGTTGCCGGAGTGACATCAGATTCCGGCCGGTGATACGAGATATCATTCAGGCTAGTAGTTGATCATTCCGTTTGTGAACCAGCATACTTTACGAGGTTTAATTTCCTCTCGATCACTTCTCTTTCATATTTACTTTTGGATGCTCATAGAGAATTTCATCTTCTTCTGCTCCACCTTTCTTGAGATAGTTTGTGTCTAAAAGACGTGCATAAGAACACATCATTAGGTGCTCTTGGCTGATAAGAACATATCATTAATTAGGTGCTTTTAGAAATTATCTAGTTACAGTGAGGTTAAATAAAGAGATATGTTGCATGATTAGGTTGCCGAATCAATGGTGCTTTTTCCATCTCTGCTCGATGGATTGGCTAGAACAGTATCGATCAAGAAAGGAAGAAAATCTCAAAAAGATGCAGGAAAGGAAGCTGCAGAAGCTTTGGCAAAGGATGCGAGGAAGAATGAGTTGATGCTGAGTTCCTCGGGCGTTGTTAAGTCTAACAAGTCAAATAATCTTGCCTCGGTCTGCTCCAAGAGAGGGCAGAAAGGAACTAATCAGGATTCCTTAGTTGTGTGGGAGGTATGAATGCACAGCTAATTTCAACATAAACCATCATAAAAGATTCGAGTAAAATTGGAGCCTTTTGGGTTGTTTTTGTTGCTGATTCTTGATACTGAATATTAATTGCCCAACATGGTTTTGGTTTTCTTTTTCAAACAGGAATTTGGATGCCAAGAAGATATGATATTTTGTGGGATTTTTGATGGGCATGGACCATGGGGCCATTTTATTTCTAAAAGGGTTAGAGAATCTATACCCTCTTCATTGCTATGCAACTGGCAGGAAACTCTTTCGTTGACATCGCTTGGCATGGACTTCGATATGGATTTAGATAGAAACCTCCATCAATTTGATATTTGGAAGCAGTCCTACTTGAAAACTTATGCTGCCATTGATCAAGAACTTAAGCAGCATCCCGAGATCGATTCCTTTTATAGTGGCTCAACAGCTTTAACAATCATTAAACAGGTATGGTGCTTCTCAGTACTAACACAGCAGCCTAAGCTTTTATATTGAATTTATTCTTTAACATGGTATCAAAAACCTGTTAATCACAAGTAAAAATCCCTTTTTTCCCCTTAATGTTTTTCATGGAGCCTAATACTTTTGCTGCGATGGTGTGTTCAGGGTGAGCATCTAGTAATAGCAAATGTTGGTGATTCTCGGGCTGTATTGGCAACAAATGATGATGATGATGGCTGTTTGGTGCCCCTTCAGCTTACCATCGATTATAAGCCTAATTTACCAGGTCAGCTGGCCTTTCCTCTCGCAAGTTATATATTCCTGCACAGATACATAACGATATGAGCATCGATTATTTATGCCTCTGCTTATACTGATTGCAGAGGAGGCTGAACGAATAACACAGTCCAATGGTAGAGTGTTTTGTTTGCGGGACGAACCCGGCGTGTTCAGGGTCTGGATGCCAGATGGTAAAACTCCAGGACTATCTTTGTCAAGAGCCTTTGGTGACCACTGTGTAAAAGATTTTGGGCTCATTTCTGAACCTGAAGTGACGAGAAGGAGCATCACAAGCAGAGATCAGTTTGTCATTTTAGCCACTGATGGGGTATGTATTTTCTTGATTCCAATCTTTCTTATGATCACAGAAGTATCACTTCATGTTAGTGTAGAGTAATGGGGACGATGAGAGAAATAGCAGAGAGAACTGCAGTCGATTATCATGGCAACTCTACAACATTTGTAGTGTCTGTGAAGAGATAAGAATCTGTTGTCCAGTTTTGAAGTGTTTTTCCCATTGTTTTTCATAGGTATGGGATGTAATCTCTAACCAGGAAGCAGTGGAGATTGTTTTTTCAACACCTGATAGGGAAAAATCAGCTAAAAGACTGGTGGAATGCGCAGTTCGTGCCTGGAAGTGCAAGAAAAGAGGCATTGCCATGGATGATATCTCAGCCATCTGTCTCTTCCTTCACCCCCACCATCTCAGAAAGTTGCCCCTTTGACGATCTCAAAACAAGCTGACATGATCAAGACTTTTTAAAACAAAGCTACAGCCACCGACTGTAGTGATTGCCGTTATTGTATTAACGCGTATATCTCGACTAATCATATAGATTTTAAAATTAACGATTATATAAGATTTTAGTGATTATTATACGGACGAAAAAACATAGCTCTCTAAATATCTTTATTGCCTTGGATACTGCATGTATCATTAAATTGATCTGCAACTGCATAGTTAATACAATTTTTTAGTGCTTCACCTAAATATAAATAATTATCATATATCATTTTTATTTCACAGTTATAATTTCTTATGATGGTATAAAAAACATTGCAAATAATTATTTTTAAAAAAATTAAAAAAAAATGTCCACGCCATATCAGAGTGGGGGCACGGAATATTTATAAACGGGCCTTTAGCTAAATTGCTCTTTATGAACATTGTTATGCCTGTCACAGTCACCTCTCTTTTTATTTCTTAAAAAAGCCATGGTCAAATTTGAAAAAACCAACATGCAAGTCTTCCTGTTTTAAAATAGGTTTATTTTTGGATTTTAAAAATATTTTTGATAAAAAAATAAAAATAAAATTCCTGCTTTAAATTAAAAAAATGGTATTTTAATATTATTTTGATATGTTAATATCAAAAATAAAATAATTTTTTTTTATTATTTTAATGATTTTCAAATACAAAACACTTCAAAAAATATTAAACCGCACTCCTTTTCTTTTTGTTTTTATACTTTCAATAATTAATGTTTGTGTTGTGATTTTGTTATGTACTTGTTAACTAAAACTAAATGTAGTCTTAACTTTTAAGTTGATTTAGCACCTTTATAGTGTTGATTTTCGAGTCTTTTAAATAACTAATTGAGCAGTTTTTATATTATTCAAAATAAAATATGTCCACTTGCTATATTTAAACTCAAACATAAAATACACCTACAATATTAAATACTACAAAACCCATATTAGTTATATAAAAAAATACAATTAATATTAATTCATTTTATTTTTTGAAATTAATTAAAATATTTAAATAGGATTTACAAATTTAAGGCCCCGGCATTGTACTAGTTATAACATATTCATGTTGATCTAATGAACTATTAGGCTCCTTAAAAAAATCCAAATCTGCTGCTATGATGCAACTCTTTGAAGCCTGAAACTCTTCACCGCACAAACCATCGATGAGATTACGTGACTCACTGGAAGAATGATTTAGGTTGTTTTTTTAATTGATTTATATTTAAAAATATATTAAAATAATACTTTTTTATTTTTTAAAAATTATTTTTGATATTGAAAATGATTTAAAAACACTAAATTTTTTTAATTTAAAATAAAAAAAATATATTTATTTTAAAAATATTTTTAAAACACAATAATAAACACCATGTAATCCTTAGAAAAATATCCTTGTGAATGGTCCAAACCGACCTTGAGCTGAGATGTTCATGTTTATATCCTACTGTTGCTGACTTGCTGTAAAGCTATCTACACTTCTACAGTGCTTGCCAACGTCCGCGTTTATCAAGTTGATCGCGAGTTGAAGGAGAAAGACAAAAGTGCACTATATATATTGGAGTATAAGAAACAAGTAGCCCTTCAATATCCAACTACTAATTTGGGACCGCTTGAGTGATCACATCAGATACCGGCCGGTGATCAGAGGAGATATCAGGCTGAAGTCCCACCTTAATTTCAGGTTAATAGCTAGAACTTACTCTTGTGAACCTGTAGGGATCGAAATGATATAACAAGGTTTTTTGTTAGCTTTTCTTCTTCTCTTATTTATTGGCCTTTTGTTATCCGACTACATATCTTATATTAATGGGTTCTGTTTGGTTGCCTGGAAAATGTTGAAGAAATGAAGTTTTAACTTTAGGTATATATTGTAGGAAGTTTTTCATTTCACCATTCGGGACGTTGAGGAGGTTTTGTTTGTGATGCTTGTTAATTTCTTCAAATGGGAAAAGAGGAGGAGTCCTTTAGTTTATTGCATGTAGATTTCAAGTTTGATGATTGAAGTTTGGAATCCCAAATATTAATTAACAATATGTTTTTTATGTTCTGTGTTTTTTGAAGTGTGCGTGAAGAGCTTGAATATTGTTTGTTCAAAGATAAGTTACAAATAACTTCTTTTTTTCTGTGAGATTAGGCTGTAGAATCAATGGTACTTTTCCCATCTTTTCTTGATGGATTGTCCAGAGTAATATCAACAATCAAAGGCAGAAACTCTCAGAAAGATACTGGAAAGGAAGCTGCAGAAGCATTGGCAAAGGATGCGAGGAAGAAGGAGTTGATGTTGAGCTCCTCCGGCATTGTTAAGTCTAGCAAGTCAGATAACTTTACATCGGTCTGCTCCAGGAGAGGGCAAAAAGGAACCAATCAGGATTCTTCTGTTGTGTGGGAGGTAAGAAATACTTGGCAATGGATTCAATATGCAGCTAACTAGTTTTATCATGATTCATCTTAATTTTGGCTCGTTCCTTGTCATATAGGGGTTCGGGAGCCAAGATGATATGATCTTTTGTGGGATTTTTGATGGGCATGGACCATGGGGCCATTTTGTTTCAAAAAAAGTTAGAGAATCTTTACCCTCTTTGTTGCTGTGTAACTGGCAAGAAAATCTTGCACTGACATCGCTTGGCATGGACTTCGAAGTGGATTTGGATAGAAACCTTCACCAATTTGATATTTGGAAGCAGTCCTACCTCAAAACTTACGCTGCCATTGATCAGGAACTTAAGCAGCATCGCAAGATTGACTCCTTTTTTAGTGGGACTACGGCCGTAACAATCATTAAACAGGTGCGGTGCTTATCAGTGAACGTGTCTCTTAGTTCTTTACAGTAGATATATATACTGATTAATCATGTCTTTCTGGTGTTTTTCAAAGCTGTTCATGTCTTCTTAAACTGCTGCTTTCTGGTGTTTCTCAAAGCTGTTCATGTCTTCTTAAACTGCTGTCCCTGGCCGACAAACTGCTGTCCAAGTGTAACCCTTAGGGCCTGTTTGGGAGAGCGGTAGCGGTTGCGGTTGTGGTTGGGAAAATGGAGTTTTGAAAATGGAGTTTTGAAAATGGAGTTTTTGAAAATGGAAAGTGTTTGGTTAAAACTGTGGTTGAGTTGAAGGTTGAAGAAAAAGGAGTTTTGGTGTTTGGTTACCAAACTTTACAAACTGCTTTTAACTTGTGAAATTACTTTAAAGGGTATATATATATATATATATATATATATATATTATTTTTATAGTAATGGCTGATTTTTAATTTTATTTTATTTTTTAAAATATATTTTGACATTGATATATTAAAATAATTAATTTAAAGATTTATTTTTTTGATTTTTTTAAAAGCAAATTTAAAAGCACGAAAAATAATTGTGTTTAATTATTATTATTTTAATTATATTAAAAAAAATTATAACTTCTACAAATAAATTTAAAAATAAATAACAATTTATATTAATGTGAATACTTCAAATAAAATGGAAACATAATTTCATTCTCCCATCAAACTATTTGCAATGCTCTCGCGCACAATATCCATACGAGAATTTCTGCCCGAACTCTGACTAGTTTCACATGCTACAACATCTGGTAATAACTCATCTGGGATATAATCGGGATTACGATCATATTCACCAAAAACATCATCATGTTGCGATCTCCTTCTAATATAGTTATTGAGTGCCATCGATGCAACAATAATCTTAACCTGTGTTTTGTAAGGATAAGGTGGCATGCACTGCAAAATTTTCCACCTTTGCTTCCATACTCCAAATGTCCGTTCTATCACATTACGTAGTGATGAATGTGCACGATTAAATACTTCGCGTCGTCCACTTGGTTCACCCCGACGTTGAAATTCTTCTAAATGATACCTCTCCCCTCTATATGGACCTAAATATCCATACTCATTCGGATAACCGGCATCAACCAAATAGTATTTTCCTGAAAATAGAAACAAAATGCAACTTTTAAATTAATTCAATAACAAAAGATGAATAGTAATTTTTATAAATTATCATATCTGTAAGAGAAAAAAAATTGACAACCTTCAGGCGGTTTAGGAAATTGGATACTCGTACTGTGTATAGCGTCGAGAAAAATACGTGTATCGTGTGCACTACCTTCCCATCCTGCCCATACAAATGTGAATTGCATGTCAAAACTACAGGCCGCCATGATGTTTTGTGTTGGGACACCTTTCCTACCAAAAAAAGGAATTTGAAGTTCCGGTGAAATTGTTGCACGAACATGTGTCCCATCAATTGCACCAATACAGTTCTACAAGTATGAAAAGAAATGTATTACGATATAAATATTGAAACAAAATACTCAATATTGGTGCAAACTATCTTAAATGTAAACTTTAAAAATTACCTTGAAATGTGGCATAAATCTTCGATTCATCGCAATTTGTATCGGTGTGTTGGTAAAGTCTGGATCAGTTGGTTTGATGATATCTATAGCAAACATACATAATGCTTTGAGGACTTCTTTCATACATCTACTTACAGTTTCACCAGAACGCTGAAATCTTTCTTGCACATGTCGATTTGATGCCCCAACTGCAAGGGTAAATAGGAACATTCCTACCTTCTCCAGTACGCACATCCTCCGTGAAGGGTTTAAACCATAACGCGTTTCCAATTCATAACATAGGCTCAACAAAGTGTCTCTGTCCATCCTAAACATGTTAACACAGCGTTTCCAATGACCTCTTAAAATGTCATTCAACCAACGCATCCCTGTATTATATGAAACCATACATGGTTCTTTATGAATATAAGCAATATAATAATGGGTTAATGCGCCAGCCGTGCTTAAAATTATGTTATCATCATCATATTTTCTTTCTATAAAAGTTACGTCATCTTCGTCGTCGTCGTCATCGTTACCGTCTTTGCTACTGTCGTCATTGTCATCATCATCGTTGTCGGTCCCAGCTGTTCCATCATCAACGTACGCGTTGTTGTTCCCTTCGTCGGCATCATAGTTAATGTGTTCAATAACACGATCCATAACATTGTCATACTCACCTTCAAAATCCCCGTTTAATAGAGCATTAAAATGTGCATCATCCATATCTACAAAATAAGTCCAAACCTGTTGACATAATCAATATGGTGAATAATTGAATATTTTTAAAATATTTGGAAAACATGCGATCAACATATTACTTATGACGTTAGAATCCAAGTCAAACACAATATGATAACCAATTATTCAAACAAAGTGCTAGAATTGCAGTTAAGAATTAGGTGATTGTGCGATGGAATTTCTAAGCCAGCGGTATTTTTGATGTATGTCATTGAGGCTAGCCCACATTTCTCTATTTCTTCGCACTTGTAGAAATTGCATGGCGCGGAACAAAAAAGTATCGTCATCTGTCGAACCAGGTATTGATTGGAGCTCAGCCATAACTTGCGGAATACTACAGCCTGGCAAGTCTTTATTTGCAGACGTTGAGTCACTCCTACTAGATATGCTGTCGAGAAGCTGTTGCTGAATTGAAACTAGCTGAGCACCAATTCCAGGTGACTTTTTCTTTCTAGATCTTCGCTCCGGAACATCTCTTTGTTTTCGTTTACCACTGCTCCTGGTGTTACTACTAGATGATATATGCTCCCCCCCAACGCCTCGAGAATTTTGATAATTTTCATAATTTATATCCTCATGCTCATCTGAGTCCCCGCTTCCTTCCTCCAAATCAGCACCTTGTAGACCGACGTTTATTGCATCCAAATCCTCGTCACTGCCAGGTAATGTGCCCGACGATGGTGCCCATGCATGTTGTCCGGTAGCGGTGACTCCAGAGAACATTCTATCAAATTTGAACTTCAATGAAGGCTCAATTCCAGCAGTTCTAAATTTTGAAACTTCTTTATTTTCCTACATAACAAAATTAATGCTCTTGTCATTGTCTTCACAGAACATAATAACATTATAGAAAAGTAAGGAAAAACAAATACTGACCTGAATTCGTGCTCGCCACCACTCATCACTAGCAGCAATCGTTTTCAATTCATTACTCCAGCCCACACCAATTTCACCAATCAACTTATTCCACAAACGCCAGTTTTTTTTACAAGAATCCCATTTATTTTTAAATTGACCTCTTTTGAACACTACACCCGTTTGCTCTGCAAATGATTTTGCAACGTACATCCAGCCGGGTTTATCAAAATGCGTAGTCGGTCGCATACCCATATCAATTGCCCTAATGCATATATCACAAAATATATGCAAGTGTTCTGGACTCCAACTAGCTTTCGCAGAATCAGCCATGATATGTTTTTAAACTTTGCAAAAACACAACAAATAAACATTACAAACCGGCACTACATAATGAGGGTTTAAAGAAACAACCTAGTCACATGGGTTTATAACCAAAAACTACCTTTAATTAACATAAAAACTCAAGGTTTGATCTTTTGTTTAACATCATTCAAAGCTAAAAACTTACTTGTATCAACCTTACAGATAGACAATGAGATGGTAGTGATCCAAGCCTGAACAAAAATAACAGTGATTTCAGCAACATTTCAACTTTGCATAAACGAAAAAAAATACCAATTAGTTACATGAACTGTAAATCTACATAACCTAAGGGCAAATGGGAGCATGGAGGGAAAAATATGGATGCACCTATTACCATGTTGATTGAAAAAAGAAGAATGCACGTGGTCTTTTATGACAACAGTTCAATCCAAATTCTGTCCTTGAAAATAAACATGGTAAATAAAATAAAATCAAGCAAACCTTTACCGGCAGAAAATCTCCCATTCCTCCTAAAACTAAAACCATGCAAAAATTACACTGAGATAATCTCATATGCTTAAAAATAGAGCTTAAACGCAGCAAATGAAGCTTCTAAACTGACATATCACAATCACTTACAAATTCCATCAGCAAGCACACACAGTATCTGCAATTAAACAATCATCGGCTCCCAGACTCACATTATCATGAAAAAATAATTGAAATAGCAGTCCTATAATCAACAACACAAGTGAAAACACTATGTGAACGGGAACTGTCAGTATTTATACTGGTTGCACCAGTCCTCCTGTTGGACAGTCCCTGAAGAATTTATTTAGCAGCCATAAACATAATGCTCGACTTCATTTTGAAAAATAAAATTCCAAACTACGAAAAAGTTTAAAATGAAAAGAAGCTCAGCAAGAACATGAGGCAATTCCTCCTATAATATAAGACTGTATGCAGTGATGAAGGTAAATAACAACCAGAGACTGCAGTAAGAGTGTATCTGTGCATGTCTTCAGGGGATCAAAAACAAAAAATTAATATAGTAGATAATGACCACTAGTCTTACATGTTCACCATAAGAGCAGCTCCATCAACAATATATCTCCAAATACTTTTAAGAATGATAAAGCAAAACCCACATTCATTTCTTAATAAAACATTTTTTTTCTGGAAGTCAACAAAATTTCCAAATTCATTACTTCCTGGTTAATTCTTTCTTCTCAAACACAGACTTCCCAGAATAAGATGGCAGTAAAAATGCAACGACATTCCAAAACTTCTAAAGCTCCATGCACTTAAGATTTTGAAATTACTTGATATAATCTATGGATTTCAGCCATTTTTCCTTTTCTGTTTTCATTCTAGGATGTAATTAGAAGTGAAGATGATTTTCATCCTTCTAGAAAGAGTTGAAAATTGAACCAGGTCTGGGACAATGTGGAGTCAAAGAATATAAGCTCTTGGAATGACCTTCTTGGTGCCCTGATTGTTGGTGTTCGTCAGCTCGGTTTATCTGGTTGGAGACCAGAAGAATGTGCAGCTATTGGAACTGAACTCCTTGCTTGGCAAGAGAAAGGTCTCTTTGAAAAGGAAGGTACTTGTCAATTTGTGTCTTCCACGGCTGGAAACGTTTCATGTACAGAGAATGTGCTATTTAATTTCATTTTCTTGGTTTCTTCTATTACTATAAAGGAAGTGAAGATGGGAAGATAATTTGGGCACTAAGGCTCAAAGCAACTCTTGATAGAGCAAGAAGGCTCACTGAGGACTATTCTGAAGCACTTCTTCAAATATTTCCACAAAGAGTGCAGGTATAACCACCAAGGTCTGGGATTGAATCATTCCCTTCCTTATTTATGCTCTAGAACAAAAGGGATACGAGTTGTTCTTCCTCTAGCTATGTTTACATCTCTTTCCAGTGAGGAGATCAAAGAAATTCACAAGAGATCCTTGCTAGTCAAGAAACTCTCTAAAGAGAACAAAAATTGTGGAAAAAATATAATCCATAACATACTGTAGGCACTGCAGTGACAAATTAATAACAAATTAACACCCTCTAGACTAACCAAAAAAATACACATGATTTAAAGAAAATAAACAAGTGAAAAAAAAACTCACCGAGATAGACCTGTAACAGAACAAGAAAATAAATAAGGCTCCACTGGCAAATCAAAATTCATTTGCCAGAGGAGCCTTATTGCAATCACCTATCTTCCAGAACCTAGACCCAGTATTACCTCTCAAAAAACTCTCTCCTTTCCCTTCAAATCACAGTTAATAGACCTCTAACAGAACCTAGATCTCTAACATCAAAAATTCACCCATTTCAGTTCATAGATCTCTAACATCATCCAGAAATAAATATTGATTCACAGCAAAAATTCACAAAACTTCCCACAAATTTACACAGAAAATAATTCTCACCAGTTTCACCCACTTCACCGAAAATTAACTACAATAATTCTCATCAATTTCACCCATTTCGCAACAAATTAACCGAGAAAAATCACACCAATTCCAACAATTTCACATGAATCTTCACAGAACAAACTCACCAAATTCATCAAAACATTCTCGGCAATTTCTCAACTATTTACAGTGCAATTTCAACAATTAAACATAAATATTAATTCATCAATTAAACAGAAAAAATAATTCAAAATTCCTGTTAAACAGAAATTTTCAAGTTAATTCTCTAAATATTCAACAATTAAAATACATATTAATTCAACAATTAAACATAAAAACACCAACTACAGAAGGGGAGAAGTGAGGCAAATACCTGGATTTGTGCAGAGAAGGAGCTGAGGTTGACTGAGTGCTGGATTTACTTCGGAGCTGTGGGATAATTTTGAGCAGATTTTTGTGGGATAATTTAGAGAGAGTGTTGTGCAGAGAAGAAGGGGTCGACGAGAGGTGGATTTAAAGGGGCTGTGGGATAAGGTTTTGTGCAGAAGAAGATAAGATTTTCGGGATTTTTGGAGAGAGGGAGGTGCAGTGAAGATGGCCCGTGAAGAGGCTTTTGGCAGAGAGAGATTCGTCTTTATTGAGGGTGAATTGCAGTCTGAGAAGATGCCCCTGAATCAGTTGGCTTTTGGCAGAGATTCCTTGCAGAGAAGACTGATTCCTTGGTGAAACCCGTGAGCTGTGATGGGTAGAAGATGACGGGGAGGTGCAGTGAAGAAGAAGAAAAGGAAAGGCCAGAGAGTTGGTTTTGAGAACGGGAAGAAGAAGATCTGCGAGGGAGGGTGTTTTGAGAAGAAAAAAAATCATGTTTTGGGTCAGGGACGCCGTTCCAAACCGGCGTTTGAAAAGCACCACCTGGGGTGCTTTTCATAAACTCCGTTTGGAACGTTAAATTCAGTGGGCCCCATACCAACAAAATGGTGTTTGGTTTTTACCAAACACCATAACGGCTCTAAACCATCATCCCAGATGGCAAACGGGATTTTAAATGGTCTCCCAAACGGGTGCTAAATACTCGAGAATTTCTTATCTTTCAATAATCATCAGGAGCCCCTCTCTTTTGTGTCCAACATGGTTTCTTCAGGGTGAAAATCTTGTCATAGCAAATGTTGGCGATTCTCGGGCTGTGCTGGCAACCATTTCTATCGATGATGGCAGTCTGGTTCCACTTCAGCTTACCATCGATTTCAAGCCTAGTTTACCTGGTCAGTTTCTTCCTCAACTCGCTCTCTCTATATATATATGAACACATATAAGTGAGATAGTCTGTAATTCAAAACATGTCTGCTCATGCTGATTGCAGAGGAGGCTGAGCGAATAACACGGTCGAAGGGTCGAGTGTTTTGCCTCCGTGACGAGCCGGGGGTTTACAGGGTCTGGATGCCGGACGGTAAGACTCCAGGACTGTCATTATCAAGAGCCTTCGGAGACCACTGCGTAAAAGATTTCGGGCTCGTTTCGGAACCGGATGTGACTCGGAGAAACATATCGAGCCGAGACCAGTTTGTCATCTTGGCGACTGACGGGGTAGGCATTTTCTCAGTGAAATTCTTTCGGATTCCATGATTGAAATGATAGAAACATGCTACAGAGATCAAATCTGACAAATTCTTGCTGTTCTGCGCAGGAATGGGATGTGATTTCGAACCACGAAGCAGTGCAGGTTGTTTCTCTGACATCAGAGAGGGAGAAATCGGCTGAAAGACTGGTTGAATGCGCTTGTCGTGCTTGGAAGTGCAAGAAAAAAGGGATTGCCATGGATGATATCTCAGCCATATGTCTCTTCTTCCACCCTTCACCGTCTCCACAAATCGACCCTCCACTCATCATCTCCTCCCACGATGAACGCTTTCTAAAACAAAGCAGCAGCCCTCAACTACTCTCGTAGTTGTTGTGTGTCGAATTATGAAGAGCGAGATTTTTACAAGTCTGAGAATTGAATAAAAAAGCATAACTCGTTCAATCGCATTACCTATCTTCTATTGCCTCTTTTTGTGTTTAAAATCTAATCCGATTTGACTTGAGATTTTATCTATTTAGAACGGTAACAAAAATAAGCTTAAAATATATATATAATAAATAAAAACTTAGATCATCCAGCTAATAACTAACTTGAGTTAATTATGTTATCAGGTTAACCGGTTAAATACATGATTATAATTTACTGGCTATTTATTTTTATTTTATAAAAAAAACATGATTTTAATTTATATCATAATCTCTTAAATTAAGCATATGTATTAAGAGAAAATTAATAAGTTATTTAAATAATAATTCAAAATTTTAAATTATGCAAACATTCTTAATCATGACGGTCCAATGTCAAAGCCAGTTTACATTCTGCAAATATGCGAATAAAAAATATATATTAAACAAGCTCACGTGCGATGCATGTGAAGAGCAATAGCACTTCGTTTCCTAAACTATCCCTATTAAGTAAGAAAAACCCCAATTAAACCACTGGAGCTAGACGCTCCATCCTGTTCCTGGCCTTCTCCATCGCCACCAAAATTAACACCTGCCATGCCATGATTACTTCTCTCCCCCTTCCATTCCTTCACTCTCCTCGCTCACGTGCTTCTCACGTGCAAACAATTCGCTCTGCAATCTCCTCCTCTTCCTCGCCTCTCACATACAACCTCGCCGCACTCCCCTCTCTCAGTCTCCCTCACTATTCCGGCAGCCGGATTCCTCTCCGGCGACTGTATCCGATCATGTCCTCTGCGATATCCCTTCCGGAACCGATCGAACTCAGAGAAGATTCTGATTTCCGCAACTATCTCTCTTCGCCCGACTCCAATATCATCTCCGTCTGCGGCTTCGGTTCTCTCCTCTCCGAGAGAAGTGCAAGAAGTACATTTCCCGATCTACTAAACTTTAGAGTTGCAAGATTGAATGGATTTAGACGCGTCTTTGCTCACGTAGCTCCTATTTTCTTTGAGCGTGGTATCGCCAAGCCTGAAACCAAGGTCTTTCTTAACTCTTCACCACAGTATATATAATAATAATAAATTCAATTAGGTTTGCTTTTCTTAATTCGATTTTTTGTTAGGTTTTAATTTTAATTTTTTGCAGGAGATTTCGAGCTTGAGTGTGGAGCCGTGTGAAGGTGAAAGTCTAGTAGTTACAGTTTTTGAGATTGAAAAATCAGAGGTACTTTATTTATTTATTTATAAAAAATAAAAGAATTGTTGCTGAGGTCTTGTATTTTCATTCAATTAATTATTTTGATATTTGGATAGTGGAGAAAGAAATATGTGATTATATTTGTTATAGCAATGAAGCTTAATTGAATTTGTTGCTTCGTGAAGTTAGATTCCAGCTTTTATGGAGAGGGAGCTCGAGTTTCGATTTCTAGCTGTAAGTTGTTGGATGACTGGCTGTTATTGATAGACTTTGTTCTGATTTCTTGCTGTAAGTTGCTGAATGACTGGCTGTGATTGATAGACTTTGTTCTGATTTCTAGTATCTATCTTGCATTGTTGATCTGTGGCAGGTTGTGCCTGAAACCCTGGATGGCAAGCCATTTGATTTTCCGGCGGTATGTGGGTTTGAAACTGTAAAAAATGTTATTATTTGATTTTGTTTGCATGGCAAGTTGGTGTTAACAGATTTGCTTGATGGTTTGGGAATTGATGCAGGTGCTTTGCGCGCGATATAGTGATGACGAGTTTTTCCAAGTCAGATGCCAAGGTTTGTACAGGATTTCACTTACTGAGAATGGAATGGCCATGATTAGCAGTTCTGCATTTCATGATTATATTTATATGGCCAGCTTTCTGTGTTTTTTTGATAAATGAGAACTATTTCTTATTTTCATCCAAGGATGATGTTGATTGATTGTGTGCAAAGGTTGCAGCACCTCAAAAATCTGGAATTTCTAACATTTTAACTTCTGAGAGCTGCCTCTATTTAATCAAAGAGAATTAGAAATAATTTTGACCATATAATGAAAAGGTTCGCCATTCACCACGAATATGAATAAGCGATAATCAATTTTCACGGTTCTCTCTTGTTCGTTATTGTTTGCTGTAACGGATGGGATCGTTATACCTGCTAGCTAATTTCATGCAGGAAGCAAGGAGATTTATTTTCAGCATTATGGAAGATATAACATTGATAAGATCTGGAGAGATGATATCTTACCTTGCCGTGCTTATCTTCGTCACTGGTAAGTGCTTTTTTTGACAAGCCTGCATTGTGTGCTTTCAAGTAGTAAGCATTGATTGACTACCTTCAATCAGATATGAAAAATCTGGTGATCAAATGCCTGACCCTTTACATGTCAATAAAGAAATTTGAATGGTTTTTAGCTGGAGATGAGATGATTGCTTTGAATTGTTCACCAAAGCAAGTAAAGTTGAAGCAATTCATTTGGCTTAAATCCTGGAGGCCAAATCTTTCCATTACACTCTGTTTTACCACCACAACACAAGTATTGTTCATATAAATTGAGGGTGATGATACGTTTGTGCAGTGTGTTGGCAGCGAAGAATCTCAGCGATGCAGCTTACGATAGTTTTTTGGATCACACTTTCCTTGGAGACCGCCAAACAACCATTCGTGAGTACCTAGCTACAACAGGAGCGGGCATAATGGAAGAACAGCCCCCAGAGTCCCTCAAGACACGTTACGGTGGCTAATATCAATAAATTGCTGCGCAAAATATCTGCGGTCTATGAAAGGTATTGATTTTTTAAAATGGAAATCATCTTAAGATTTCACCTCCGTTTAGGTATAGATTGAGCAAAAGAAAGCTGTAGCTTGTAAACACTCGAACATATTCATATTAGTGTTTGACAAATTTCTTTGTACTTGGAAATGTATTAAAATATTTTTTTAAAATTTTATATTTTATATTAACATATTAAAATAATTTAAAATAAAACCTGTTAAGTCACCTTCATGTGGGACCAAGAAATTCCACTACTACAGGTTGGAAGGGGTTGATCATTACATGAGTAAGCATACAAGTGGGACTGGACCGGTGAGAGGATGATTGTCGGAGGAAATGCTCCGGTGATTGCAAGTGTCTGGGTTACTTTTACAACAAGGATATATCCTAGTGTTGGATTGCTTACGATCTTCATACCTTAACTAGGGTTGGAAATTCCACTCATGTAGGTTACTTAACGGTACCAAAATGACACTTCTCGAACTCCATCCTGAGTCACGAGGTTGATTCTCAGGTTTTATAACAAATGATAAGATGTGACACTGAAAATTGGAAACGTATTCCAACGTGTAACATTTCTCAAAAATATGAAATGTCGGTGATTAATGTGAAACGTGTTTTCTATTATATATATTTAATCTTATGACATAACATGGCTACAATCTTCATCATTTTCCAGTTCCTGGATTAATAATTCCATCATCTTCTTATACATAGGCATGTAATGATCGTTGATCATCGTTCTTGACAGTCGGATCTTACTATACAGTTCTCTGGGAGTCTCGAATAAACCTACGTGTTCCCCCGTGGGTTCTCCAAGTTCTAAGTCAGCAGTGTCTGATGAAGGAATGGAAATGACATGCATGATCCTGCCAGGAGGATAGAACAGTTGGCTCTCCGACAGATCCTCTGAAGTGACGGGAGTTTTTGCTTCAGTTGCCTTAGCAAGATCATTCTCTTCTTCAAAAATTTCGTTTGCTGCCGCGGCTTCTTCCTCCTGCGCTTGGATATCAACTTCTTCAATCTCTTGCCTGTGTAGCTCCCTCTCCAGTTCATACCACAGTTGACCTTCAGTAACCTCTTCTATGACTGATGAAGTCATGATCCTATCATCAGATAAAAATGGCTCATCTTCCCCGGCATCATCTTGACCTGAATCACAGCTTGAATTACCCTCGAGTTTGATCTGCAGCGATTCTTTTGTCTGGATTTCCGTCACAAGAGCTTCAGAGTTTTCAGATACTATGGTAGCTTCAGGCAAATTCTCCGTGTTAGAATTTACTGGTGAAGGGCCCACAGAACGTCTTCGTTGCCCCATACAAGACCATGATGTTAAAGATGAGCGTGTCTTGACAACGGCTTGGGCAACATCATGTGCTCGCTTCATCACAACCTATACCAAACAATTCTCAAATTCAGAAAAACCCTATATTAATCCTCTGATTCAATTCAAAGACAAAATGTGAGGTGCAGGTGTTTTTACTCGTCCCAAATAGAACTAATAAGCAGTGGCTTGATTACAAGTCTCTGGACCATTATTCACAGCCACAAGCATGTTACCTGAGTGCTGCTGGAGACAGGTCGCAGAAGCGCTCCTGCACCAGCAACCCTGGCTTTCGCACTAGCTATCGATGGTAGACGGGATCCCAAGGCAGTAGCAGAGCGATAAACAACATTTAGGACTCTGGTATGCTCGACCTGATCCCTCAAATCATTTAGCCATGAAGATGCCGTGACCTGGTTGACAACCATTTAAAAGTTAGGAGTTTGAAAGTGGATGGCAAAGAATGAACATCTATGTTTGACCCTCTCAGGAACAAATTTCAGCACCTCAGTGCGAAGATCATCAACAGAGGCAGCTGAAAATGTAGGGACCAGATCAGATCCATTGATGACAGTGGTAATGAAATGCTTGCCTGATTCTGCTAAATCCCATGTCATACATGCAGCTGCAAATAAAGTAATGAAAGGCATTTAGAGAACATATCAATGTAACCCGGAGGTGTACCCTCTTTCAACCAAATAAGATCTTCCATAAGAATCAAAGTGCAAAGAGCATTTCACACATAATGACAGCAAAATCTAGGGGTTGATCCTGAAATCAGAATAGTGCACCTACAGCACAAAATCTCAGTTTAGAAATTACTATTAGTATTCAAATGCAAACGACAAGCATGACAAGTATCCAATCCAGTACAAGCTGTACCAGGTAAATGTCAAAACAAAATACAAGGTCACCAGGAGTCAATAACACATGCCTGGGGCAAATGTGACACAGGTACTAGAAGAGAGCTCCTTTTGTTCTCTAAGTATATAGGTTAATAATGCTGCAGTACCACCACCAAGTGAATGCCCAACAATCTGTAAATGATAACTGAAAAGTTAAGAGAGTTAAAAGACAGGTAAACCTAACTACATGAGCATCTTACACTAATACCATGTTAGTGTATACCAGAGACATAAATATGAATAAGATGAGTCCATGCCAAAAAAATATATTCAATTACCTTAATTTTGTGGTCAGGATATTCACCAAGTACCTTAAGCAGGCAAGGAGAGCTCATCTTGGCAATCCATCGAGCCGCAGCAACCATTCCACAGTGTGCATAGCCTAAAACTAAATTACTCATCCAACCATCAAGTAAAACCGAATGGTGAAAGGGGACCACTGCACCAGTTGCTGCTGTTAGTGTATCTTTGATGCTATGAGTACCACGTATCAGTAGAAGGAATTGTTTTGAGTTTTTATCATGTATAATTGTGAAAGCAGGCTTCAGAAGCTGCATCCAAACTTGTGGAAATTAAAGGAGCACTCATTTAACATTTCAAACAAAAATAAAGCAGAATGTAGGATCCTAAAGAGATTACAATACATGGGAAGAACATCATATAAACAAGTTCTTCCAGAATACTGTTACAATGGAAAACAGTTGCACACCTCATATGTTGATGCTTTAAACTGAGTTGAATCATGAAAAAGAATCTTAAGTATGTACAATGTCATAACCTTTCTGGATCAATTAAATCTAAGAGGAAGTTGATAAGAAATGGTAACAGTCTTGATTTTTAGGCATGCTTAAGATTTGGGGTCCATTCTGCATCACCAGTCACCTGTGATGCTATCCAGTTTAAGTCTCTTAGTTGGGGCATGCCAAGTAGGAAAGACAATGTCTTATAATAGGGTACCTTTCTATTTCTTTGCTTTTCAGAAATAACAGACACAAACAATAATATAAGGTAATTAAAATCAGCTTTTTGTTTCCAGACTCCTTTGTGAATTTATTCCGACAAGGAGCACCATGTAAGGAATCTTCTTAATGGTGAAAAACCAGGACGTTTCACCTATAAAGGAAGTTGCTGTGTATGCACACCGTTTTAGAAAGAACAGACAAAACTAGAAATACAGATAAATCTACTTAAAATTGATAACAACCTGTAATGCAGGCTAAACTATATCTAAAGATCAAAGCACACAATAACAAATTGCATTATAGATGGTCACCTACCCCTGCTTTTGGCTTCTGAATAAGAACATCCTCCTGAGAGAATCCAGCCAACTCCAAAAAGACCGGAAATGGCTTCTTGGAAAAATACATGCAAAGGGTCAACAGTCTCAATAGATCGTACATCTCTGCTATAATTAGAGGGCCTTTCAACTGTACAGAATTACTGCCAGCATATGTACTTGCAACTTGCAAATTACCCTACACCAAAAAAACAATCCCTCGATTAAACACATTAACCAAATAAAAGTTTTACATTAAGGCATATTATCTTCACATAGGGCTGCTGCATTATTCCCCTAAATGTACAAATTTGAACAAAATAAAAAACTCATTAAATTTGATCTTAAACAAAAGGCCAAGCAGTATATATAACCAATTACAGTAAAGTACCAGTCTTGACAGCCATCAGAACACTAATTAACTCCTTTTATCTTAACTAAACAACAACTAAAAAAGCAGTAAACTCTAAATTCTTACACCAGAAAGAAAAATATAACTAAAAAAATCTTCCATTAAAAAGCCAAAAATAACTCAAAACA
This sequence comes from Salix caprea, assembly GCA_964035475.1. Taxonomy (NCBI): domain Eukaryota; kingdom Viridiplantae; phylum Streptophyta; class Magnoliopsida; order Malpighiales; family Salicaceae; genus Salix; species Salix caprea. The sequence continues at coordinate 15,517,141 of OZ037757.1, forward strand.
AAAAAAAAATCATAAAAAAAGACCACACATTTTCAACAAATAATTGCTCATTAAACTAAAGCATCAGTCTTTACAGCAATATCAACTACCTCCTTTCTCTCTTCACAAGTAAATTAACTGAAATCACACACAAAAATTAAAACTCACATACTCAATGAAAAAGGACTAACACTTAAAACCCAAATTTAACACAACCCAATATAAATCAAAACATAGTTCTTAATATATACCTGTCTCCTTAAGAGATAATTGATGCCAAAAGCCAAGTCACCAATGGGCCATTTTCCTAAAGTCTCAGAGTAAGTGAACCTAAGCGTCTCTGATAATGTTGTTATTGTTTCTAGCCAAGTGGCAGGTGCTTGTACCGGTCTTCTCGCAATCCTCCACCTCCCCGACCTCGATTTCGATAAATCAACGCCCTTCGCAGCCGCCAGTCTCCGGATTAATATGTAATACATCAGCACCGCTGCTCCCGCCGCCGTCGCCACTGTCGCCGCCGCCATGACTAAAAGAAAATCACGTTTTGGAGATCATGCAAATGGGTTTTCAGAGGAGAAACAGCTTTCAGGGATTTTGGAGGAAGAGGGTGGATTTGAAGGGAGACAAGTTTGTAGACAGGGAAATGTGGAATGTTGAAAGCGAGAGGTGAGCATAATATAATATTGAAATAAAGAAAGATTAGGTGTTATATACTTATATTACTATTAAGTGCGGTGACGAGTGGGTTGGGGTTTTGCATGTGAATTTACTTATATATATAGTTTAATGCTGGAAAAAACAATAATAATAAATAAATCATATTACATTTCAAGTTTTTTCCCCACATATAACAAATAGTTTTTTGAAATAGTATTCAAGTGAATTTCATTATTAATTTAAAACTAAAAGTTTGAAAAAGAATTTGAGTATAATTTATAATATCATTATTAATTTAACTTCTGATTTATACTAATAATTTGAGTACTTTTAAAATGTTCTTTTAAAAAAAAAAAAAAGAATGTAATTGCTTTGTATATTAAAGAATCTCAATCCTGAATAAATGAATTATTAAAGAGGATAATGAGAATAAATTGCAAGGAAGGGGTAGAGTGTGGGAATATAGTAACCAAGTAAAAGAGTGCACGCACGTTACTGCGAGCCAAATGACTTGCGGGGAATTTAGAAACAAGTTTTATAAAAACAATATTATTATATATTTAAAAATAAAGAATATTTTAAAAATATTATTCACTGCATTCTCGAATAGACACCACAACTTTAAAGTTGACAACATGTGTGTATAGTAAGATTTCTATTTTCTATCCAGTGATAATGTATTTGCAATTAAGTTTGTTTTCAAATAATTTTAAAAAATAGATCTTCACATATATTTATTTATTATATTTAGAAGAATCTAATATGTTTTTATGAATATTAAATATTTATATCCATGAAACTAAATAAATACAATGATAGATTCCTTCAGTTGATTGGTTGATTGAGTTGATTGGTTGATTGACTTTATGAATTAGGTTTCCTATATGTTTGGGAATTTGGTTAAAATTGTTTTTTAAAATATTTTTTTATTTAAAAATACATCAAAAAATATTAAAAAAAATAAATTATTTCTGATAGCAACACATGAAAATAATTCAAAAACACCAAAAGAATTAATTTAAAATAAAAATAAATTCAAAAATATTTTTGAAACACAGTGTTAAACACATCTAATTTGTATAGACTTTGTTGAATGGTGCTCATAAACAGTATTTATATAGCTTTTCAAGTGTTTATATGGTAGTGTAATAATTTTTATAACTATAGGTTGAAAAGGTATATTATATATTATAGTTTTTTTTTAATTAGTGTTTTAAGAGAAATTCTTGCAAACTCGTGCAAAAGTATAATATAATTATTAATCAATTAAAAACGTTAAATATATAGTTTTGACAAAACACAAATTATATCATACCGCACCACAAAAATAAACAATGTGTTAAGTATAGTGTTTTTCAATAATAATAAAAAATATATTCTTTTATATATAAAAATCATTAAAATAAATATTTAATTAATTATTATTTAAAAAAAAAAGATACGCAAGTCCATCACAAATAATCATTGGTGTGAAAGAAAGAAAAAAAAAACAATGATAAATGTCACCTCCACGATTTGACGAAGAGAGAAGTGAAGTCGAGAATGTAAGAACGTGTGCAGGAAAACAAGAGACGGACGGCGATCGCAGAGATCAGGAAAACGTGTTGGACTGGAGACTGGCTGGATCCAGCCTTCTCCGGTCTATTTGTATTCCTCATCATTGGATGGCCCATGGACTGCATTAAATAGGAAAAATAATTTCAAAAAGTTTTTATTTATATTTAAAATATATTATCATATATTTTTAAATATGACATGGAGTGCATTAAATCGGGAAAATATGCTATCATATATTATCTTTTTTCAAATTTGCTGTAACGGCTACTATAAAACAACTCTTTAATCTTCTACCTAACATATATTTTTGTATCTGTATTTTAAAAATATATTAAAAATATTATTTAGATACCAGTGCATTAATATCATTAAAAAATAAAAAAAATACAAATTTAATATAAAAAAATCACGCGTCTAATCATAGTTTCGAACTGCAACAAAAAAAAATCATAGTTTCGAACATGACATCTATATCTGCTGTAGTGGAAAGTCACCAACTGCTCAAGACTTTTACTTAACTACTATATTTTGAATACAATAATAAAGTTAAAATATACTAACTCTATCTCTAATTAAAAAAATAAAAAAATATATAGGCTTTTTTTAATTAATTATGTAATATAGGGTTATTCCCTTGTTTTCATATTTTTATATGCTTAAAACACTATTAGCATAAATAAATTACTTGAAGTTTGTTAGTAATTATTTTTTTGAAGTTTATATTTATTGATCCTAGCTATCAATTGCTAATTAAATAAAAGGTGATGACATGTTTACGATAATATTTTATTTTTTAAACATCTACAACATAATTTATTTGGGTAAGATTTAGAGACCCTTTAATGAAAAAGTCAAAGATATTTAATAAGAGACTGCAATAAATAAGAATGAAACTTAAGTTCGGAGAAAAATAGTTTTTGTTCTTAGCTTTGCGTAATAAATATTCTAAAAATAAAAGTATAAATAATTAGATAATAGAAAAAAATAAACAGATGATTTAAGGGGTATGTATAGTATCTAAATTCTATCATGTTACTTGAATAAAAGAGTTGAATTTTTTTTTTCTAACACTTTTAATAAGAAAAATATATCTTAAACAACATTGATAAAAAATAAAAAATGAATTGATAACTCCGGGTAAGAATTCTCTACGACAGCAACAAAATATGAAAAGAATTCTCCGCGAATGTCAGATTCTGCAGCTCTGATTCTACATTTCTGTATGGATGAATACTATTCAGTAGGATTATGAATAAACCCAAGAAGCAGATTCCTTGAGCATTCCTCCATCTGATCTCATCTCAAAAACTGGGAAATCATTATACGATCTTCCTTTTCCATGGCCACCGTACTTGTTCAATATATCTCCCCTCTTCAAGTCTGGGAAACTCTCCGGTCTCTTGTAGATCCGATTCCTGATGTGAGGATAGCCTTTGAAAAGGTAGTTTGATGGATCAAAAACAGGGGACTCGGCCTTCTGTGACACCCAACGAGTGTTGCTTTGGAATCGGTAATTCTCTGATGGTTTGAAAAGAGGTGTTTCTTTCCTGGGCAGGCTATTAGCCCTCAAACAGTTCTCCATCACCTTGATCTCCTCATTGAATCTTTGTTTCATTTCTTTTACCCGATTTCGAAGCAATCTTGCGCGATTTGCAGATTTCAGTTCCTCGACAGCTTTCGATGTTTGTGATTTGCTCAAATTGTTGGAAAATGCGTATGGGATTCTGTTGCACTTAATGCAGAATCTCTTGCTTCTTTCCAAGTTGAAGTCTCTTCTCTTTATATCATCTGAGAGATATGAATAAGCCTGCCAGAGAAAAAAGCATTATTTTTCTGAGGGATGCTGAAAGGAGCAAACATTGAGCACAGTACAATTCATATTGCAAAAATCGTGCTCGGGCCTAACAAGGGCAGAATCTGTTACTGAAACTTTGATGTCTGAAACTAATCTCTGGAGTTATTCTTTAATTAATAAACGAATGGTGAAGATCATGTGCTTGTGTGTTATAATAGCACGCCAATCTGGCAGTCCCTTATTTGCACTCCGACAACTTCATCTATCATTTCACATATTCATCTGATCAGATCTGTGACACCTTTGCTGCATAAATCCTTAAATATGGAAAAAGACAGATGAAGGATGTCCGAAGAAGGTGAGTGCAAAGAGCTGCGAAAATGGCATCCTGTATAGTACTGAATTACTTACATCACGAATTCAACTTTAACAATTCAATTTGTTTTGTTTTGTTTTTTCTTTTATTAAAAAAAGGAAAAGAACTGTCTCGTGGGATTTTATGTTGATTCTTAATTACTGAGAATGGTGAAGGGTTTTGTTATAAAATTTCATTCTCATGACACCCCAACTTGGCAGTTCCTGCTTCGCACTGATTATTTTTAACAAGTTCATCAATCTTGTCTCGTATTCCTCCGATCAGCCGGTTTATGACTTCCATGAATGCCATTGCTGCGATTGCGGCAAGGACATTCAAGGCAGCCATAGATTCTGGAAAGTGGAACGAGATTGATGGAAAGCTATCCCAGAAAGAAATGGTGCAACGTGAAATAACAGAGCTTGGTATATTGCGGGTGACAAAAAAATAAAAAGGGAGAGAACTATCAAAAGATGGAAAAACTAAGAAGAAGAATACAAAGTTTGGTGAATTTTTCTTTTGCAGGGGAAACCAGACGGGGCCCCTTCTGTCACGCAAACTCTGCCATGGCTTTATGGCTGTCACACGGGGCTACCTCTCATAGTATCAAATGTTGCATTTCATCCTCATCAGCATTTATTTTACAGGCTGCTAGCTTTACTGGTGCAAGTTTATCTACTCTAACAATAGAATCAAAGGGTAGCTATCTAAATTTTGGTTTGAAATTAAATAACCAAGTTCAGTCCGTGCCCACAGATGGTCCCAAAATGCGAATGATTCTGTGTCATCCATTCATACTCTATATTTCTTAAATTCAATTTGATTTAAATGATTATTCCATCATTACTCCATAAGAACTATCTAATATCTATCTCATCTGATTGATTAAATAAACTAATTTAAGCTATAAATCTTCATCGAAAAAGTGGTAATCCAAGCAACTATACATACCAAATTCTACCCGTATCAATAATTATAAAAAGAAGAAGAAGAGAATAGCCTATCTAACCTCCAAGACAAGCTTGAAGGCAATGTCAGCTTTAGGATGGTTGTTCTTATCTGGGTGAAGTTGCAAAGCTGCCACAAGAAATCAACAATCCTCGCCACAAATGGAAGGAAAAGCACATCAGCGTTATATGTATTTATCAAAAAAACTTACAGCAAAACATACTTACCAAGTTTATGATACCTCCTCTTCATAACTTCTAAGCCTGCATTTTCATCTACCTGCGAGCAAGTCCATGAACACATTCAGTTAAAATATAATAAGACGACAAAGTAATCAAGATCAAGAGGATTAACACATTACGTACTCCAAGAATGCGATACCAATCAATAAAATGCGATTCTACAGGATCACAGCTGCTACTATGATGCCTGTGAACACAGGAAACCAATAGGGTTGACAAAGAACAAATCTCAAACACTAACTGGGATTTCCTGGTTTCCAATTCCAATCCCATTTTAGAGAGAAGAAAGAATAAAGAACGGAATTGCTATATCAAAGTTTGAAGGAGAATATATATAAATATAGACTCCTGCTGCTGCTAAATGTGTGTTGTATTAATGCTGGTGTACGTTTTGTTGGTCTTTAAGGAGAGGGAGTGATTGCAATGGTGGAGCAGTTAAGAAAAGAGAGCAAAGTTTGCGGGAGAGATTTTTCAAAGTGGATCAGTTGGTGGGAACAGAAGAGATGGCGAGGTTAACGTTGATGTTTGACAAGGTTAATGAATATTTGGATTCTGTAATAAGTCAAGATTTTGGCTCCCATATCCATCCCCTAATCCCTATTATTTTGGGTTGATTAATCCCTTAATCCCTACTAAGATTTTGGCCCCGTTTTTAATTTGAAGCCTTATTAACTGAGTTGGTTATAACATAGTATAATACAATCCCTATTCTTGAAAAAAAAAATAGTTTTTTTTTTTTATCTTTTTCATAAGAAAATTAAGAGAGCAGCCATTATCATGTGTCGCCGCACCTGCATTGAGAAATCTTAGCCAATTTATGGTTTTTTTTTTTTTTTTGTATTTGATGATGAAGGTGTGAATCAGATAGTATATCAACTGAGATCATGTGCATTCTTTGAAAATTAAATGGAATTTAATAAATTTTACCAAGTTTTGATCTTGAAATTTGAATATAAAAGTTTTGAAACTGAGTAAATCATCATTAACCACTGGACCGATCCCTTGAATTTATGGCGGATAACCTCGGTTATAGAAAGCATTTTTTTCCCATGTAAAAAACAACATTTACTGAAGAAAATTCTCTAAAGAATCTGGAAAGCAAGAGGAAGGAGACAAACACAAAACTCCTCAAGAGTCAAACAAAACATTTCTCAGTCAAAATATGACCATGAAATGAAATTGGGAATCACAAATTCATTGGTAAGGGCGTAGGGTTAAGTAGAAAATATGTGTTCTTGGAGCTGTGGCCCTTCTCGATGTTAATTTTAAAAATAAAACATAATATTATTGGCATTGATTTTCACTACACATAGAACTCCGAGGAGTAGTGTGTTGTAGCCTTGTAGTTGTAGGGGGGTGGAGCTACTCACATTTATGGCAGCTAACAATGATTTCAACAGCTGTATGTACACTCTTGACGTGTATAGAATTTTGTGTTCTTGGCATTATGGAATCTTTGTTTAAAAAGCTAAAAATCATCCTTTGTTGAATAACTAAATATCACGTGATGGTATTGAATCAAAGGAGGAATTACACGTGAAGATGGAGCGTCCAGATGCATGACCCACGAAGAGAATGCCTGGTTGAGACATGCTATCTATTTTGGAAATACGTTTGGTTGTTGTTTTTTAAAATATTTTTTATTTAAAAATATATTAAAATAATATATTTTTTATTTTTAAAAAAATTATTTTTAATATAAACATATAAAATTAATTTTAAATAAAAAAATATTTTTTTTCAAAAAAAAATTCCAAATACATTCACAAACACCACCCACCTTACTAGGGAGGGATTTAGAGTGAGAGCCAAGAGCAGGTGAGAAAGCAGGTCCATAGCCCCAGTCCCTGCTATACTTTTTATGCATTGAATGGCAGCTCTCCTATATTCTAAGAGAAAAATGCAGCTGATACATCTAAATTCCATTTGAATAATGTAGAAAGAAAGAAAAAACATTTTTGGTTGAAACAATGGGAATAAATAAATTATAAAAATAAATTTGTTTTTATAACAGTTATGTAGTAAATCTTGCCTGCCACATTATCCTGATCTTTTCTGTCTCACTATATTCATGGTTTTATGCAGTCGCCGGTAATTTTAAAGAGAGAAACAAGAGGAAAGAAATGAAGCTGATGATAATCTTAACATGATGTAACGTCAAAATTGTTGAAGTCATATTTTGATCAAATGCTTGGACAGCTTGCCAAGTCGTAACATAACAAAATTTCAAGCTTGAAAGGAGGAACAAAAATATGATTCTGCTGTGACACAGATCGGCAACAAGGTGATTTCTCTGATGAGCAGATGCTGTGCATGTCGACATGATTTATGGAAGAGAAAGATAGATAGGCTACAGTACATACTATAACACCTTTTCCTTGCACCTCATTTCAGATTTGGATCCACTCCAAGCTTGTCCTTTCGTGGTCGAGTTCAAATTAAATTCAACCAGTGTTCCAGGAGCTGATGTGCTGCCTGTACTTTGTGATAGTGTGTCGTTATAGTGACCGTCAACGGCAAACGATTTAACCTTCATTTGCTGGTTGCCTCTTTTCAGGTAATTTGAGAGTACCACTGTCTATCAAGGGCTGCAATTCTTCCTTGGCTAGTTTCCTGACCTTGGCATCCGAGGATTCCAAGAAAGCACATATTACCTTAACACTGCAGGGCGTCAGGAAAGATATTAACATCAGAAATCAAAACTATGCTTTGGCTAAATACATTCTACTTGCAAGGGAGACTTGAATATTTGCCTAACCTGTGACCTTGTGTCCACTGCTCACATTTGCCTTTCAAAGCTTTCTTCCATAGAGTGGTGGCAAACATGGAGCTTTCGAAAACTAGTTTCCTAATGGTCCGACTGGAGTGGAAATTTTCAAGGACATGATCCTTGTCTGATTCCTCAGATTTAGATTTTGCAGCAAGAGTTGCTATAGCTTCATGCAAGGTGTTCAACTTGTCACCCAAAGTTTCTTGGAGAATACCACCAGAACCCCCAGTCGCAACCTTCATTCATCACCAAGATAGATCAAATCAAATGATCTGATGGGTTAAGGCAGGTAATTTACAAGGACATTTAGCGCCTGTTTGGTAGTGTAGTGTGTTTTTGAAAGTGCTTTTCAAATTGAGTTTGAACTAAAAAGGCATCAAATTGGTATTTTTTGGGAGCTTTACGATGATTGGGACATGTCAAAACCATAAAAAAGCATCCGAAAACACATTAATTTGATGCTTTTTCAGAAGCACCTGCATCGAATTATCAAACGCACTCTTAACAAGCATGTGCATGCATCCTAAACCCAACAATCTAGCAAAATAGCAAGTTCACACTAACAGACTCCAGAACACAAAGGTGAAAATATCATAACAGATTTCAGAAACTTAACTTCTGGAGGTTGAAGTAAATAATTACTGTAGCAAAAAATCAGATGCAGGTACTTACCTCATATAAGACCTCTTTACCAAAATTTGATCTTAGCAACTCTCCAGCATTCTCGATACATATGTCAATGAGGTTCTGCAAAGCACAACGGTATAAAAGCCAGGAGTCTTTCTGATACAGAGACACCATGGAAAAGAACTAAATGAATTTTAGAGATCTGTATGTAACAAACCTCAGCAAGGCCACTGCCCACCAGCAACTCTTGCCTTCTAATAGAAGGATCTTTTTTGCCACCCTCAATGAGTTGAAGAGTTTCAGGACTTGTACTATCATCAGGCTTTTCCATTGTAACTTCCCTCCCATTGTTGTCCTTGACACTAGATTCCTCGTCCTTTAAAGGCTTAGTTTCAGAATTTATCTCCAATTCACCCTGCTAATGGAAAAGAAAAATAGTACATTCAAGCATAATTGCATCAGTGATATAAGATCGTTCAGGGTCCGGAAAATGATAAATGAATATCCCGTTACCATGGCATTGAGAGAGGAAATAGATAAGCTAAGAGAAGCCATTTCATCAGGACTGAAATACCGCGTACAATTTGGATTAAGGAGCTGCAACAAAGGACGTCTACCATTCTAGTAAACAATGGAAAGAATCAGGAACAAGTTTTGTAAGGGTAAAACAAGACAGTTAAAAATATGTCAATATAAAAAAACCAAGATAAAATATCTACAAAATTGATTGATAAATAAATACGTTGTATGAACCAGTTCCCAACTTTTGTTAGCAGACGTGCCCAAGGGGTTTGATGATATGTTGAATTACTTAATAATTAATAGTCAGTCCAGTTGTGGCATTCCAAATTTTAATAAACTCTTGGTGACCATGTTTTACATTTAAAGCCTACAACACCTTTTACTGTTATATATGTAACCAAAATTACTTCCAAAGTGCAAGAAGAGTAGAAACCTTATCCAAAACAAGCTCCTTTAAGATCGATTGAAGCTCGCGAATGACAGCCTGTAATCAGAAGAGTTTGATAAAACTCAATCAGAAAGACAGTTAAAGGAAAATTCTAAAGAGTAATAGAATGAGCATCACAACTAGAAACAACCTTTGTTACGAGCTTTGTGTCATCGATAGTTGAGACAATGCAGGCAAGTACCTTAAAACATCCAATACACAAAAAGTTAATGGTCAGAGAACACCACAGAACAAAAATATGATGACACAAAAGCAAGGAAACAGATGAGTCTTAAGATAATGCAAATGGGCAGAAAAACTCAAGATGCTAAGATATAGTCTAAAGCATATACATAGCCACAGGAAAAGAAAAGAGCAAAGAGTCGATTTACAACAGCAGAAAACAATTCAGCAATATATGTAGATCTGGAGAAAATTCTGTGGTGCAGGATCTACCCAAGGAAATACAGGAAACATAAGAGTGAACTCAATTGGTAAAACACAACATCAAATACATGAATGAAACTTTATAAGTCAGAAGACCATGTCAGGAAGGTAGCAGTAATTTTTCTCCAGCCACAACAACAATAAAATAGTCAAGCTACAGAGCAGGTAGAGATGAAAAATGAAATCCTTACCAAACTTCCATATTGAAAATGAGCTGTTTTGCCTACTGTGCCTTTCAGTCCTTTGACAATCTTCTTTCGCTCCTAGATATTAAACAAAAGGAAAGGGAAAGAAAGATTAAAGGGCAATTGTCAACAGATGGAAATTAGAATAATCCATTTCACATGGTTGAATTAAAAAAAAAAAAAATCTTTGTTGATATTAAAGATCAAATCAAATGCAACAAACCTTAGCACTCCCATGTTTGACACATAGTATCCCAATCTGAGATCCATCCTTTGTATGGATCATTCGAACAAGAAGTGGGCCTGACAGCTGTTGAATTATTTCTGCTGCTGAGGTCTAAAAACAACCCTAATTTAGATAGACAACAAAGTTGCAAAGAGAAACTACAGTAGAAAATAAAATGCTTCAAAATTTGTTCTTTTGAATTTTTTTTATGGCCTCAAAATGATGTTTAACCTTGCCAGCTATGCTGAGGTACTCTATTAGAACCCTGTGTATAATAGAGTGATCAACAATTCCTTTCTCCAGAATTGGTTGAATGACAGAAGCCATGTGTCGTAAGACTGAGCCTTTTTGTAGGTTCAGCTTCAAGATAACATCCGATAACCTGAAAGACAACCAAGGCATCGACAAATATTCAACAGAATCAAGAAAAGCAACATGATCATGGACTACTAGAATATAGGGAACATTCTTGCTTGGCAATTACTAGAAACAACAAATGAGTCACCTGCTTTCTTTCATTGATGAAAGATCCTTGAACAATTGAAGTTCAGTGGAATACAACTCCATCAGAAGCTCTTGTTTTTGAGCTGCGTTTCCCAGCTGGTATGCATGCTCGATAACTGAAAAAGAGTTTTAAAAAAATGTAATCAGTTGCATTCTATCTTCAATAGGAAACCTTGATCCAATTCATCAAACTTGAGAAACAATATTTTCCTGAAAATTATAGATAAAAACCAAAGGAAACCATAATCTAAAGAAAAAATCAAGGGAATAGCCCATTAACAAGGTAATGTTTTGCATCAAGTATAGGGATGGATCAGATGTAGATCAACTATCGAGTCTTCACAACTGACAAACCACCAGAATTAAATTCAATGAAAATAGAGAGATTTAGAGTGAGTAACAGACAATTAAGCTGAATCACTATATCTTTAATCAGAGTATCAAAGAGATCCACTACTCGAAAAAAAAACACTCAATGTATAGCATACCAACAGATCCAACTGTGTGTCGAAGAAGAGAAGCAGCATGCCCACGGAGGGAGCTGATGAAATCTGCTAGCTGCTTTTTAGAAGCTGCAAACAAGATACAGAGGTTTAGATGATGAAAGTAAAAGGATTTTACTTAAGAGAATAAATATATCGTATAGGAAATGGCATTTTGATTGTCCCTCTAGTTTCTCTTCTGATTCTTTCAACTCAAAACGTACCATTATCTAACATTTTCATCACAAGATGAATTGCATACTTGTTGGTCGCAAAGGTCAGATAATGTGGCTTAAGCTCGTCAAATACAGTATCCCTTTCAGCTTGTGTACAATACTTCACACAAGTCTGAAAATGAAATAAAACGGCATAAATGAAGGATACAATAAGCATTTACAAACTAGCAAGGAAAAAAACATATCATGGACAAACAAAAAGGAAGCGGAAAATCACCTGCAGTACACGGGACGAAACATGGGAGCTTGCAATTTCCGGAATCTTTCCCTTCATTTTTAGTATAGCTTCAGAAATAATCCTTTTAAGATGATTTAACAGGGAAAATGGTTAAGAGAGAGAATGACAGAAATCCCATGTACATGTAATCATGAAGTTAGAAAAAAGTACTTGGATCTCTCTTCTTTGGCAATGTTACGCTGCCTCATCTTTTCCCAAAGACGTGCAAGCTCCTGTATGAAAATAAAAGATATTTGCTCAAACCAATAATCACAATAAACAAATTCATCTTAACTTTTCCAAAAATGATAATTTGGTTCCTAAAAGGACATGTTAGTCCCAGATAACTCTTTAAACCTGGACTCAACGTCAATTAAAAATGCTTCTTTTCATTAAAAAAACAAATATTTGACTTCAATGAATCAAATTGGATAGAAAAACAAATAACAAGAACACGCATACATGTTCAAGGGTGTAATGTTGCTTCCTTCTCTTCTTCCTAGCTTCCGTCAGTTCCTATAATCAAACAAACAAAAACACTCAGTACGCAAAAAAATATATATATATACATAATAACACTGCATATATGTATAAATAGAAAAGAAATAACCTTTGCATGTATCCTACGCTCTCTTTTTGATAAAGGGGTGGTCTTCTCTTCACCAGGTTGCGACTTGAATTTGCTAAAATTCTGCTTCTTAAATGGCTTGAAAGGCTTCTTTACTTGGTTGTTTTCAGATTTTGAGACAGCAAGCTTCGGTCGTTTAGAAAATGAGCTATCTGTGTTTGCCTTAGCATCTGTGTTTTGCTTTCTCTTGTTTGATTTGTTGTTACTCTCTTGTTTCTTCGCCGCCATTGAAGTACAAGCTTAAAGCTTTTTGTCGCTCTCGTGCTTTTCGGTTGTTCTTTGTGGGGTTTTTTTAGGGTTTTGGTCATGTTAGAGATGATAATAGATGAATATGTCCTCCTGTGGGCCAATTGCCAATTATGGACCCAACTTCAGCCTAATGAGCTAATGAGGTGATCGGCCCATTATCTATATATGTTTTTTATTTTCAATTAAGCACATAAACTATATGGTGTATTTTTCATTGTAGTTATTGATACAATTTACGGTGGAATGATATAGTGAAATTGTAATTTCACCCTTGACTAGAAAATAGAAGATTGATGACAGGTATGTTACTTTGGAAGCATCAATGTGTCTTTTTACATATACATATTTTGTATGCATATGTATTAATATCTGTGCTTCCCACACAATGCTCTTTTAATGATATTTTTACATATAAAAAAAAGTAAAAAGAAATTAACTTCTACTATCACGGTGGCCTTGATTTCTATTAATTGTGCTTCTGGTGGGTGGAACAAACTGAAGCAAGCCTGGATAATATCTCTTCCTCTTACAAATCTCTATACACCAAATATTGTTTCGATAGAAAATTGTAGATGTTACCAGCTCCAAGAAATTGTAGAGCAGGACGTGGTTTATGGGGGGCGACAGCTGAATTCAGTGTGTGTAGACGTCTCTCTCTCTCTCTCTCTCTCTCTCTCTCTCTCTCTATATATATATATATATATATATAAAGATCAATTTCCTTAGTAAATATTTGAATTAAACCTAAAAGCACAAGCCATTGAGGACATCAATGGAAAAAAGGTATCTTATCTCGTTGTTTGAAACCTGGATATTGAATCTAATTCGATATATAATTTGATTTCATTTCAAACATGTATTTGGGATTTCAATTACTAGATTTGGTGATGGGTTTGGTTAGATTTATTGGTGCACATTTGGCAGCACCATAAAAATTGATGCTTTTTTATCAAACATAGTTTCAAGTTATGTTTATTTTTACAATTCAACTATTTTTTTTTTAAATTAAATTTTATTGCTTTGATGTACTGTTATTAAAAATAAAATTTGAAAAGTATTGTTTTAATATAATTTTAAATAAAAAAAAACTTTTAGAAAACAAAATAACAATTTTGAGAGAGAGAGCGAATTGAGAAACAAAACAAAAGATCTCACTTTTCTGCTTGTGTTGCATTTTTTCTTTTCTTTTTCTGCTTCCGGGGCAGGAACATTTTGCAGAAGCAAACAAATTTGTAGGACGCCATGTTGTTTTTCAGGGGGGCTTGAAATGCTATTATTTTCCTGACAAGCATACCCACCACATAAAATCAGAAGTGCAAATCTTCATAGAATCCTCATACCAATCATCTATAAGATGCTCTTTTCCCTGATTACAAAACGCTAAACAAATCACACGATTCATGCAGTTCATGTCAACTAACACTGCTGGTATATTGATTCATATCCAATGAAGATTTCACAGGGGAACTATCTGATTCTGTGAACAAGGTTAAGGAATTTAAGAGAATACAGATCACAATACTCCGAATATTCAATTCACTTTTGTGGTTTGTTGCAATAACTACCAAAAATATTTCTTACACATGAATGAAGATATGAAGCTGTACAAATAATCTGCAGAATTGAACATGAGGAAATGCAAAACCAAGGGAATGAAGGAACAAATACTCTAGACTTGTGTCTTATTGAAAAGAATCTGACATACTTCAGAGACCATAAGCTGTAGAAGAATCCCTTTTTACCCCATATGCTGTACTTTTGAAGGAAAGGTATTCATAAGTCTGTGGATTTACCGTAGGAATTCAGGATGGAATAGCAAAATGAGGAAGAATTTGAATGTGAGCTCTTGAGCTCAGGGCATGGCTCCGGGGAAACAGACTCTGAATAGCCAACAACGTTTGAACATGTCCAAGAAGTTGAGGTGGAGGGAATCGTTAAGGCGACATTAAATAGACAGAGAGAGGTGAAAGGAGATTCAGCAAGTCCCGTGAAGTTGCCAGCCACAGTGATTTTTGAACCAGTCACATTTTGCAAAGTGATTTGATCAAGAATCGGGATGGCATTAGGATCAAAATTGTCATCCGGATGTGACCCACAATCACCACTGGCACCAAACGCCATGTTGATATTTTTCAATTCAACATCTGATATGATGATCCGTTTAATATAACCACCTCTGCCCTTAGTTGTTCTAAACTCGATGCCACTATATGAGTTGTGTATGCGAACCTGCTCAACATGCACATTAGAAATACCTCCAGACATCTCACTACCAAAGGCGATGGACGAGCCTGAGGTTGATTGAAGGTAAACCCTTCTTATGTGTACATCTTTTGTTGGCCTATCATAGGCAATGCCATATTCATCCCAGCCACTCTTGAGGGAAATCGCATCATAACCAACCTTGATGAGGCTGTCCTCTATGCACACATTATTGGAAGAATCTGAAAATGTTATAAAAACAGAGTCAGCTAAATTCTTGTCAGACAATGATTACAGAACGCAATTAAGGCAGTTCATCCATATCCAGTCTCTTCGCACATTATATTAATAAAGCATTCTTAGTTCGAGCAGATTATGCAACTTAAAATCTTGAGGATGAAATAGAATTAGTACATGTTTCTGTACTGAGGGAAATTAGGGGAAAACATGTTAGTTATACAAACACAAGAAGTTCCACAAACCTGGAACTATGCCGATGGTGTAAGGGGATCCTCCAGGAGCAGAGATCGAGATATTTTGAACAAGCACATTACTGCATCAGAGACAATTGCACACAAACCTAAGTCAATCCATCTATTTGAAAGTTGTTTATCAAATTAGCAATCACCTGGATCTTAGAAAATCTACCTGCAATATACAGGATGGATGTTATATGCAGGAGCATTCAAGAAGGTAAGATTTGAAACTACTACATGATCAGATGATGTAAATTCCACAAGGTGAGGGCGGCTGTAGTTCAAGGAACGGGACTCAAACCAATCCCACCAAACTGAACCCTGGCCATCAATGGAACCATTATCACCTGGACCAGCAAATAAATGTCAAGCAAGCAGCAATCAAGACCAGATAATCAGTGGTTGAAAAGGAAACAAATGAAAAACCCAAGTGCTTTTACCAGTAACTACCACATCAGTTAGCATATCTCCATTTATTAAACTCCGGTATCTTTTTCCAGGAAGCTCAATCCCACGACCATACGAGGGCAAGGGATCAGCAAGATCCCAATGCGACGGATCCTAACAAGCAAGGAAAGCATGCGTGAGAAACCCAAGGATTGAACATAACAATCCACACTATTTTTGCATTGTTAGAAGATTCTTCTGCATCTATCTCTTCTCTAGAAACTGGTCAAACAAAACAAAAGAGAAAAAACAAAAATGAGAAAGCAAGCAGTGAAAAGGTACCTGAGATCCAAGAATGACAGCACCTTTTTCCAGGAAGAGTGTGAGATGGCTGGTAAGACTGAAACTTCCAGTGAGCCACTTTCCGGGTGGGACATAAAGCTGAGCACCGCCCTTGTCAGTAAATGACTTTAGATAGAAAATGGCATTCTGAAAAGCAAGAGTATTCAATGTTTTCCCATCTCCAACTGCACCAAACTCCAAGATCGACACACTATGTGGCCTTGGTTTTAAACCTGGCTTAAAATCACACACTCCGCCACTCCCTTCTGCATCAATTCTAATGGCAATGCTCAGTGCCAGTAGCAGGAGTAATGCCACCTGAAAAATAAAAACAAAAACAGCCAATTCTCAGAACAGATTCCGAGGACAGAGATTCATATCTCGCAACAGTCAATTAAACAAGAAAGCAATAAAAACTCGAACCAATCATGAATTCCAATGAGAATTCATTGAAACAAGAACGAACAGACTCTTATTCTTCATATTATGTAAAAGTTTCGCAAACTAACAATTCCCTTGACACCCCGAAAAATATTGGAAAATCCTATTATGATGAAGCATAGCAGACAACTATTAGATTTTAGTTCACAAGGGGATACTTCAAGTGAAGCAATGAAATACATGAGATCATAATGGATCAAAATGAAAAACAATTTATAAACAATAAAATAAAAATAATCATATTGTATTTTCTAGTAAAACGAATTAGCCTCCTTATAATGTGGTAGTTGAACTGTGGTTTGGTGAATCCAAAAGAAAGGAAAGTAATGCAGTAAACAAATCAACTAATCAAAAGGGGAAAAAAACTCCAAAATTAAAAGGTAAAGAGAAAAAATGGAAGAAGAAAAAAAGGGGAAGAAAAAAATCTATCACGCAAATAATATCATAAAATAAAATCATCAGTTCAAGCAGAAATGGAACTTTATTATAATCATATTTAGAAAAGATAAAAGCATCGAATGCCTGTGAACTAAGATGTAGAAAAAATGAACTGAATTCACAGCCATACCTATTGTTGTGACGCACCAATACATTAAACAACAAAACATGAGAATCCCAGAAAGGCAATTAAAAAAATACTTGAAAAAAAACATATCACATAACCAATCAAATTGCAAGCTTTCCAGATTTGCAGGAAGAGAAGAGGAGAAAAAACACAGATATATAAAAGAAACGTACTTACTGGCATCTTCATGAAGAACTCACAACTTCTTCTTCTTCAGAAGTGTTAACCAAAAAAGGAGCAGAGAAAACAAGGTCTGGCTAGCTACTGCCCCAATAACAACAAACTGCAGAACAAAAAGAGAAGGGAGAAGGGAGAGGGAGAAGACGCAGAGGCAGAGGCAGAGGCAGCACAAAAACAGGGACAGCTTTGTGGAAGCATGTGTATTATAAGCATTAATTATATATAAATGACAGAGAGAACATTTTCTTTATTTTTTCTTTCTTTATTTTTTTATTTATTTACTTATCATTGCTTTCTACCGTCACTCAACTAATTACCATTGTTGAAGACCCGACAAGCCTGATCGACATCGAACCTAGCTAATTTAAGTGTGGATCAGTTCAGTTTATATATAAAAAAAAAATGGGTCATCTCGGTTTTAATCCAAATAAAACATGATCATTAACTTAGATTATAATTGATTAAAAAAAACTGGATCAACCTCGATTGTCTTTCTCGATCCTTAACTCAGATAAAACCATACTAATTACAGTTACATTACACGAGACTATATAATAGCTGAGTAATAATATGGTTTTGGCAAGTTAGGAAATGACAGCTTAATTTTCATGCAAAGAATAAAAGAAAAGGGAAATGTATTAATTAATTATATTAATGGCGACTAATAGCGTAATTACCCTCGACGTAAATATGATTAATAACGTCTCTCGCCGACAAATTTGTCTGAAACTGCCTTCCTACATTTAGAGAGGAAAGAGAGTGTATGATTGCGTACATTTTAGCAGTTGTAACACTGTTTCCTTACATTTTTTTTAATTTAATACTTTATTTTTTGAATTTTAAAAAACAAATGTAAATTAACTCAAAGTTGTATACAATTTTGGTGAACCGTTTTGTTAATTCATAAGTTTTCTTTTCAGGCAAGATGTGAAGGAAAAAAAACAGATTTTTTTGTTCCCTTGATTTATCATTACGGATTGCATTATTTATTGAACGGCGCGGTTCTTATTGTTTTTTTAAAAAATAAAAAATTATCCATGGACTATATATTTTTTTTAATTTCATATTTCATGTGATGTTTGTAATATTTTATATATTAATATTTTATTTTCTTTGTATATTCTTAAGAATTCAAGGTGTTGCTGTGAGTTTTAAAATTAAATAAAATGCTGATTTGGTAAAGTAAGATTTTAACTTATAGTGTTGAGAAAAAATAGAAAATAAATGATAACGAAAAGTAGTAGGGCTCCTAGATTTTTTTTAGAGAACCTTTTCTTTTCTTTATATTTTTTAATTAAGATTCATTGAATAAAATAGTTCAAATTATTTCTCAAAAAATATCTTATTAAACATCATTCAATTTTATTTCCTACTTAGATCATAACATTTTCAGGTAATATTAGCAATTTCTCATTGATTATTATGTATGATTATAAAAAAATCACATATATATATATATAAGAATAATTTATTTAATAAAATAAATATTTTTTAAAGAATTTAAATTATGATTTTTCATAAAAGTACATGTTTTAGCTTTAAAATAATTATATTAAAATAAAATTTAAAAATCACCCGCATAATCGTGTGATTAAGTAACCAGTTATTATCCACAAAGGTTTTGCTGAACTATTAGTGAATAATTTTAGTTTATATTATCATTTGAGATTTGTATTTTTCAAGAAATAAGAAAAAAACTTTTATATAAATAAATAATTTAGATATAAAAAAAGGATCAAAATGTACTCTAAAATCTAAACGTTTGAAATAAAACACACACATCAACGGCTAATATTGACTATTTGTTTTTGGATGAATATTTGGCAAATTGCAATGCTATAAAACTAGTTATAAGTGGCAATTATTTTTTATTTTGATAGGGGCATGGGAAATGGGTGAAACCACGGGTGAGGTGGGGGAATAAAAATAAGGGAGGAGGAGAGGTGCATGGGGTATTGAGACAGCATGTGGGTTGACAGGACAGGGAGACGAAGGAGTGGGACCCACCTCAATCATAGCAAAGATGCCAGCCTGGCTCCAATCACTTGACAGAACATAACAGAACACTACACCCCCACACACGCACACGTATACATAGAAGGAGAAGAAGAAGATTTTTTTCACTCTCGCACCCTGCAATAACTCTCGCTAATTTTTGCTTACCATACCATGTTGTGATTTTTGTTTTCGAACGATCATTCTGATATCTATTATTTATATTCAAGAAACAACTATACTATATATGATAAGATTCCCATAAATACATAAATCTACCTATGAATAATCTGTTTTAATTCCAAGTGGAAAATAAAAACCCTTTAATTATCGTAATCTACTGAAGTCACACAAGAAATGTTATTTATTAAGAGTTCAGATTGTTTTAGATACATAATGTTGTCTGCATATGCCAAGTTGCATGGTTTTATTTTCCTTGCATTTATATATATACATACATGGACTGCGGGATATTTTATAGTGGGAGTATTTAATTTTCCTGGTGGAGGGTCGGCTAAGAAAAGAAATGGAATTCTTGGTTGAGCTGGACCAATCAAGAATCAGGGTGTCAAATTGGTGAGCTGCTCCCTGAAAAAAAAATACTATAAATTGTTATTGCATCGACTGCTTTAAAGTATTCACATATGAAAAGGAATTAATTACTTGTAAATTACAGCTCACTTTCACATTTGGCGCTGCTAGGGAGCATTGACATGCTTTCCAGTGCTGAAATGTAAACAATATATCTATCTGGGACTGCAAATTCTTATAATAATAATAATAATAATAATAATAATAATAATAATAATAATAATAATAATGTTACAATGCTCCACAAAAAGAAAAAGAAAATGCCGAATGACTCTCCTCAAAAACATTAAGCTATATGTAAATATGTATGTTTTTTTTATTGATTTATTGAATTTCCAATATATATATATACACACACAAACTCAGGGTTAGGTTTAAATTGAGCAAGATTTTAGGCCAAGTCTAATAATTTTTGTTCATTACCCATGAGTTTAATAATGATACAGAGAGAGATATATATAAAGACTCGATCTCATGTATATCTTGCTACCTTGAAAAGAAAGACACGTATGATTAACTATGATTGGAATTAAAATAATGGACACAGGTTAATTCACTCTTAAACCCTATTTGATATTGTATTTCAAAAATATTTTTGATAAAATTGAAAAAAGTTATTTTTTTTTAATTTAAATTAATATTTTAATATTTTTAAATTATTTTTATGTACTGGTATCAAGAATATTTAAAAAAATATTATTTCAGTATATTTTTAAATTAAAAATAAATCAGTATTCATAATATCATGAAATTAATCAGGGTGAAATAATAATGATTAAAAAAACACGATTTGATTTGAGTGCGCTCAAATATAAGATTTTTTTTATGGAAGAATTAAGAGAGACAAAAATAAGAAAAATTACATTTTCTAAATCTCAAGCTAGACTTTTCCTTTGGATGCTTCAGTACTCTTTGCACTGCCCCCACCGCGCAGCCTTGGATTTAGACAACTTTTGTGCCGGTTTATTTGAAGTTGTTTTTTTTAAATAATTTTTATTTAAAAAAATATTAAAAAAATATTTTTAGATATTAGAATATTAAAATAATTTGAAAGCATCAAAAGATTCAAAACTCTTTCAATTTCAAATTAAAAAAATATATATTTTTTTAAAAAAATATTTTTAAAACACAGTATCAAATACTATGATATTAAAATATCAGCTCAGCCCATAAAATTATAAATATTCCCAGCAGCCAACTCTCATATCTTTACCATGTTTTTACTCTGCAACATATTTTCCGACCAGCCAGATCACTGAAAAAGCCATGAAATTGTGCATTACCCTTAAATAATTTCTTTCCGCCGGGGGCCTTGGCCCTTGCACGTTTGAACACTCGGCAGCTAAATCATGAATTCAAGAGAGCAGGCCACGCAAGTCAAGATCACAAAAGCAAAAGGCTATGAATGCTTCCATGCGAACTTCACAATCTCATCTGGTCGGATAGTGATGGCCATTTTCTTTTGGTAGGCTTGTCTTTGTCAAAAATTACATGTTACTCGAGCTTCAAAATAATTGACAAGCTGTGTGAAGAAAAAGCTTGGTGAGATCGCCAGGTTTTGGGCTTTTGAAGTGATTATGCATCTTATTTTATGGTTATACGTTAGCTTCTTATTATTATTATGTAAATATATTTTTACTATTAATAAAAAAATAGTTTTTCTTTAATGTTTATTTGATATCATATTAACAAATTCAATATTTAATTTATAAATCTAGAATAAACAAAAATATTTTACAAATAAAATTATAGAGTTGTTATAATTATGAAACTCTTATTACTTCAAAGTATTGTTCCTAAAATGTTCATGTTCGATACTCTCTTAAATATAATGTATTTATTAGAGCTATAGAGATTAAAATATATTACGTGTCTTGTATATGAAAATAAACAATTGTTCTTATAAGTTGACATCTATGAAATACCTAAAACTAATATGTTGGTGTTTGTCATACAACATGTACATTGAACTGACCAGCATTATGAAATATTGCTGGATGATGCACTAGAATATATTAATATGAAGAATAAGAGTCTGTTCGTTCTTGTTTCATGAATGCATACCTAAAACTAACATGTCAATATGAAATGTTGTTGGATGATGCACTATAATATATTCAATCGAGGGATTTCAATTCTAATCCTAGAAAAATCAAGCAGAGACTTGATTAATTAAATTTATAAAATTATTATTAACAATTTTTGATTCCTTATAAATATAAAACCACATCTCTTATTTTTCAAGAGGATGTTTGTTAGACAAAAAACCATGTAACTCACAAAATAACGAGCTAAAACTCTAGCTATAACAATTTCCCTTTCTTTCAAACAAGAATTTAAGAGATATCCATTGGTGGTTGATAAGAATTGCAATTAGAAATGATATTATTAGATAATTTATAGTTTGCAACAACCTAATCTTTAAAAGGTTATTCAAAACCAGAGATTATCAGATCTTCAAATAATGCATTCATGAACAACTCTAGATATATCGAACAAGATTACAAATAATCTTTCATGTACAATGTTAGGAACCCAACAAAATGTGCAATGAAGTCACCAATATCGAAGGGTGGCATTAACATTTTCAGCAAAAAAATCAAACGATGCAGGGCATGTGATCATTAAAGCCATCTGCGATACGACACCTAACCTAGAAGTACAACGTGATTGCTTTCACCGTGGCATGGCCCCGGATCTAATTAGGCATATAACAGCTGCATATGCCTCGCAACCACCTAGCAATTCAACCAGTATACTAATTAGTTGCAGTGTTCTGAGGCCAGCACTAGATTTCCTAGCCTAACATGTAACGAGGCCGTGTGCAAATCTCGCAAATCATACCGAGAGACCGAAGCATCCAATGCTGAGCCGAGGCTCGAAATCAAGCTGGTAGCAGCATCCGATGCTGAGGCATGGGTTAAAAGTCCACCCAAGATTTGAAACGTTTTTCTTCTTCGTGGAAGAAAACACTCAAATGAAGGGCATGCATGTCCCCACACTCAAACATGCCTCGCTGGAAGCGTAATGGTGGTGAACAGTAACAGTAGCAGCTGATCCACATCTTCTTCGAATCGTGACAAAAATCCATGGCAGCGAAAGGCCCCAACCAGGCGTGTCCCATCCCTGCACAGTGACTGATCATTTGAAAAAAATGGTAATTAATTTGGGAAAAAGTAATAACTCTACAAGCAAGAAAGAAAAAAACAGCCATGCAATTGAGATGTTGTCACTGAATCATATCGATATATCCCTAGCTAAGATTGTAACATGCCATGATTGACGGGCATTATTCCATAAAAAAACAAAGTATTTTCTATTCAAGTACAAGAATTCCACCTTATCATCACGTGGCTGTGCTTTTGTTTCGTTGAACCATTACAGTGCAGCAGATTAAGGAGAAAGCAAGGGAGGAGAATCTGGGCCTGAAAAAGATTGATTCAGGTGAACTTTGACATTAATTGGAAGAAAATGAGATCTCTAACTTCACTTCTAGCTAGCTACAATCAAATTTGGCCCTATGTACATCATAAGCACATTCGTGTGCTAGCCATCATGACAAGATCACAGGTGGTTTTGATGCTAGCATGTTTCAATTCCGTGGCCTGGACAAACATTGTAGGATTGGCTGAAATTGTGGGTTAGCTTTAATTGTTGCTGTAGACAGAAAGCTATTCTCAAATCACTATCAGAAACGGGGAATTATTCCCAAATCTTCATAATCCAAGATAGATAGCTTAAATGCATGCAGCGGCACTAAAGTTTTACCCAGAGATTCTTCATGATGACAACTGACAAGAGTTCCACGGGAGAGCTGCAGTGCCAGCATCGTGGATGGCATCAGCTGAATATAATATTACCATTTATGGATTCAGGCAAACAGGATAGAAGTAAATTGACCTATATAGAGGATGATATTTCGCAGTAAAATCTCTTGGTCTAGTAGATATATATGGATCCATGCATGTCTCTCCTCAAACATGCAGTTCAGATGGCTTACATCAGACAACCTTGTCAGTTTCTTGAATTATTGTAAAGGCAAACAGTTCCAGAGCACGTACTATGGCATCTAGAGAATCTTTCACGAACTGCATTTTATGCTGTGAATGGAATAAGTTTCAATCAACTTTCTCCATGCTTGTCTGTTTACCAGCTTACTGTAACTATCAACCTTTGCTGATGGGTTCTCTTCGTACCTTGTCATTGACATGTGGAATGAAAGAAAACCCTAGCTAGGGCAAGATAGAATACCAGGGTGCTCCATCTCGAAGAATATTACGACGGTAAAGACTGTGAAGAAAATCTTGAACTCTAAGCTCCGAAGAAATTATGGAGTTCAATAGTATTACTCTCTTAATATATCTCTTCATCTTCTCCAAATAATACATTACATTGTTTGTATAAGAATTTAAAACTACTTGTATATGAAAACCGACTACTCAATCTACGACCATTGATAATTATGGATCATGGTCGATTATTATTATCAAATATGGTCTTCAAAAACCTTGTTAATTTGCCCAGATTTTTTCAGGCAGCTTCTTTTTATACACCTGGTTCATAAATATAAAATTAATTAAAGTTTTGCGTCAGAATCCATCTCATCACCTAAGCTGCTGCAATGGAGTTCTCACCCTCCCAGTTCAATGCTCTTTACTGGGTATAATGGTAAGACTTCAAAACCTCAAATCAATTCCCACACCAAAAAGGTTCTCATTTAATTCATTCCTATTTCTGATTAAATAATAGCAAAACAATGTGTGTTGTTGCCACTCTTTCTCCATCTGGCTTCTGAAAAAGGCAGGGAAGAATATTATTGGATGATTTACAATGTGTATACTGAGCATATTTTTTAAACTCCAACTCGTTTGAACTGGGATAAGTTTTATGACTCGAGTTGACTGGGTTAATATTTAAAAAAAGAAAGATAATATAACAATCAAAAACTACTATAAATATAAAGTACCTAAGGTTGTGTTTAATTACAAAAAAAAACTATTATTTATAAAAAAAATAAACAATATGTTCATTTGTTGAAATAATCCTTTTAAAATTTAAAATTTAAAATTATTATTAAAATGACATATTTTAAATAAAACTTTCTCATGCTTTTTTACTTTTTTAAAAAGTGCAAAAATTGCATTAAAAAACTATGAAAAACCTCTAAACATATCTTTCAAATTTAATAAAAAAAATTAAAACAAAAAAAAATCAGTGTTTTAGATGAAATAATATTATATTTAAATACAATTTTACAAATATATTTGTTTTTTTAAATAAATAAGTACTCTTTTTCCGGAAAATTTCTAATAATTTATCGAACAAGTTAATTGAATGTCTTTTTTTTCTTTCAAAAATACCCTATAAAACTTAAACTAAATAATATTAATAATCTTTATGTGGGATAGAGTGTAAGACCTTCACAGAGCCCATAACAAGATAGCCCTCCAAAAAGAAAAGGCCCATTTAAGTCTGCTTTTTTGTTATTACGAGCAGAAACAAAAAACCAAAACAAAAACTAAGAGAGAGAGTTGAGGAAACTCTAAAACCCCTAAAATCCCAGTGACCGACCTCTCCCCCCTTCCTCTCCCCGCCGCTTCAAAGCCGTGGGCTACACCGTTTCAGGTAAGCCTCTGCTTCCACACTTCTTCTTTTGTTCTCTTAAACACGTAGTGTAAAAGAAACCGTTCTAAACTTCAAATTTCTAACTCACTATCCCATATGTCAAAAAAGTCTTAATCTTCCTTCAAATTCATGATTATAAGTTGGTATTGGGTGAATGGGTTTTGAGAGGGATTTACAATGATTCTCATAAAAGTCTGCTGGGTGTGTTGGTTTGTGCTGAATGGTTATTTGTTAACTATACAAGCTATTAGCTAAGATAATGAAAAGGTTATTAGTACAGCTTGTCACTTCAAATTTTTTGCAGGAGTATGGTGTCCATGAATATCAGAGACCTTTTGACATCATTTAGTCCTTCATTGGACTACTTAGCAATCAGTTCGGGAGATGGTCGAATAAAGGTATTCGAATCCCTTCTCTTTGAATTCTACAAATGCCAGGGCTTTTGAAAATTGAGATTGATAGTAGAATATGTTTTCCGAAAATACATCATTAGTGAAATTTTGGCAAACTTAGTGCTGTTTGTGTGATAAAATCCTTTGTCTAATCCTTAGTAACACAACTTAGTGCTGATCTTTTATTTTCCTTTCAGATTTGGGATACACTAAAGGGCCAGGTGCAAACTGAGTTTGCAGACATAACATCAAGTGAAGGAAATTTGTATGCTAAACCTGAAAGAGGACACCTTTCAGTTGATTATAAATGCATGAAGTGGCTGTCTTTGGATAAAAAGGTTAAATATAAAAGTTGCTCTGTAATTGTGTTACTAAATGTTTGATCTTTTCTTCCTCCTATCTGAAATAATTCTGTGCTCAAACATGATTGCAGAAGAAAAGGAAGCTAGGAAGCTCATTGTTAGTGTTAGGAACAGGAAGTGGTGATGTTTTGGCACTTGATGTGTCTGCTGGTCAGTTGAAGTGGAGTGTTAGCGATTGCCATCCTGGGTGAGTTCCTTGCTGAATAATTATGTCGTTGTCATGCCTTTTATCATTTACGAATTGGAACCACACTGTTCCTAGGTTCTTGTAAACATCAGTTTTCAGAATTGCCAAAAATAGAAAAAGAAAATTAAAATTAACTTTAGATTTAATTGTTTACTTTCTCTGATGTGCAGGGGTGTCAGTGCTGTTTCATTTTCTGCACTTGATTCGTGCATTTACACATCAGGTGCTGATGGAATGATTTGCAAAACTGATCCACAAACAGGAAATTCCTTGGGGAAATTTAGAGCTTCTACAAAGGCGATATCATGCATGTCTGTTTCATCAGGTATTGATCATTTACACCATTTATGCTACTCTTGCTTTATGGTTGTAGGGAAAATGAACATTTACTTGCTAATTAGTTCTTTTTATGACGTGTAGAATCTGGAAAATTTAAGCCAAGATATACTTTGGTAAATTAGTTGTGAATGATTCAATATAACTACACTCGGGGCATTTGGTATTTTTTGGGTTGTTAATCATCAATGAAAGATACTCTCTTTATGGTGTGTTGGAAGTGAATGCTTCATGAATATGGTAATATTTACTGCTTTCTCATACTTTTCTGGGATTCACACCCTGAATATCAGATGGGAAGATATTAGCAACTGCAGCTGCACAATTGAAGATTTTCAATTGCTCTGACCACAAAAAGCTGCAGAAGTTTTCTGGTCATCCTGTGAGTGTTTCCGTATTCCTTTTGCACCATGTTTCTGGCATAATTACATATTTCATTTCATTTCCATTCAGTTATCTTCCTTGTCTGTCTATATTCAGCTAAATCAGTCTCTCTCAATATTGACAGGGAGCTGTTCGCTCCATGGTCTTTAGTGATGATGGAAAATACATCCTCTCATCTGCTGTTGGTGAAAGATATGTTGCACTGTGGAAAATAGATGGTGGAAAACGGCAATCAGCTAGCTGTGTTCTTGCAATGGAGCACCCTGCTGTATTCATTGATTGCAGGTGCTTCGAAAATGAGGGAGTTGATGATGGAGGCCTGTATGTTTTGGCCATTTCAGAAACTGGTGTTTGTTACACGTGGTGTGGAAAAAAAGTTGAGGAATTACGCAATTCCAAACCCACAAAAGTCTTACTATCTTATGAAGAATTTCCCAAAAAACACAAGGGTGCATTACCGTCAGTATTGGCTGCAAAATTACAAGGCACTGCCAAACCTACAGCTGCAAATGTGTTTATTGCCTATGGTCTGCCTGTAAAGCCTTTGTTTCAGAAAATATTAGTGCATCCTGGGACAGATGTTAAGTTAAATAGCTCTCAGGATGGAGTTCTGCTACCACTGAGCCAGTCTCTTGGCAACTCTAAGAAAGGCAGAGATGTACAAAATCGAGGTAACACTTGAATATAACTAATTTGTTATTTTGGATAAGTCAAATATATTGTGAGCTATTGTTTTCCACATGCTTTCCTGGTCATCTCTCTGTTGACAAACTCTTCTGATACTGACATGAAACTCTGGGCAAAAGAATTCTAAAAATCAGCTTCTGACTTCTTTGATACATTCAATTGAACAATGATTTTTTTTTTGCCTTGTCTGACTGTGTTCTTAGACCATTTCCTATATCCTATACAGCCCTTGTTTACCATGTTTGCTGAGGAGGCAAACCCTTGTGGTGGAGCCCTCAGTCAAAATGTTCTTAGATTTATATTTTGTTGATTTCAGTAGTTATGGTTTGCCTAGACAGTTGATGATTTTTGCATCCTTATAAAATCTGCTTCTTCAGCTGTTTCCTAACATGTTCTCTTCATTATGCTAGCTCTTGCTTGATGATATAGATTCCTCTTTTAATTCTAATGTCATTTTGACGTGGATTGTTGCTCTTGCATGTTTGCTAATTAATTCTCTTTGAATTCAACAGTTACTGCTTTAGACCGTGCCAATGTGGAAGATGCCTTGCTTCCTATCCAAAAAGTTTATGATCTTCATGAGAAGATGAGAAATAGGAATCTCGTTGACCATGATGAGGTCATGGAAGAATCTGTTGAGAACAAAGGTACATCAATTATTTAGAAAATTCTGAGTAGGTATATGAAAGCACCTATGTTGATTCATCATTTCATCTCTCTATTGTGAACAGTAGTTTTTTTTAACCTACAATATGCTTTCCCCCTATTTTTCTTACCTTGCATCTTGTGATTCGTTTACTTCATTTCATTAAGCATTTATCTACTATATGCTTTTTCCTCATCACATGAGCCATTGAGGAGACTTTGCAACTGAGTAATGGATAGCTGTAACTTAATATATATATGTGTGTGTGTGTGTGTGTGTGTGTGGAGAAAGAGGAAAAAAGTAAATGAAATGGATGCAAATTGTCAAGTGAGAGAGAAAATGAAAACAATGAGCAACTGATCGCAAGGCAAATAATATTCAAATAGAAATGATTTGAGAGAAAGGAACATAAAGGTCTATTCTCAAGAATCCAAGAACTCTTTTGAAAAGTATCACAAGTTTTGTGCAATGATTTTGCTTTTCAATCTGAAAATGCGTGTGCTAAATATCAATATAGTTTTATAATATTTAATGGGTAACACAGCATTATATTGAAATTGTTCTATCGCCATGCTGGCATAAGTAATGTGAAGTCATACTTCTGCTTCAGAGTTACAACAGTGAAGTTCTGGTCTAACTTGAGTTGTTTTGTCAATTCTTCTGTGTTCTCTTATCTGTTTATTATGCTGATTTCAAAAGATGTCATGGTAGAGGTTGATGCTGTAACAACTGGCATGGAGAAGCAGTTGAGACAATTGAACATACTTGGTAGTAAAGATGATGGTAAATTGAGCCCCACTCTTGATTCTGCAACCCTTAAGGGTATTGACCTTGAAGCCAATATCCCGCCAAAGAAGGTTTGTTCTTCATCTAAAGGCAGTTTTGGTTTCCCCCATCCTAATTATGCTCTTGTTTTCCTTCATGTATATTCTTCATTTCTTATAGTAGCTAATGATTTTCTTTTACCAGATGAGGGCAGCAGTTTTGTCTATGGAACCTAGCAATGCATACAAGTTACTGGAAGTCTTGGTGGCCATGTGGCAATCAAGGTTTGCTCTTACTTTTCTATAATTGTGTTGACTCCCTACTTCTAATTTATTCTTATTGTAGATTTTTTTAATAGATGTAGAACACAAGGTTTTGCCAAGAAGAATTTGTTCATTGATCTTGTTACATCCTATGATATTTATGGACTTGTATTCTAGGAAGCCGTCATGTATCTATTCACTAATTATGGAGGGATTTCAAAACTGTGTTTGTCTTCAACAGGTCATATAGTGGAAAGTGTGTTTTACCGTGGATATACTGTATATTGGTCAATCATGGTCAATATATTGAGGCACAAGAAAAATCAGAGTCCCAGATGCTTAATTCCTTATTAAAGGTATAATAACTTGAATGTGTAGGCATATCATCTGTTTCTCTTTTCATGCTTTTCTCTTTGCTGCATCATAACTTGAAGTGATCTTGTTTCGGCTGTTAGCTCCTTTTACCCCCTATCTCTTTCCCTATGTGCCATATTCATGCTAATACTTTATTTCTTAAGATTATATGCACTAAACTTGGTAGCTTTACCTTTGTTTACAGATGCTTTGACTCATATATTGTAATTAACATTAGTATTCAAATTCTTGTATAACATGGCTTGTTCTGTTAGTGGCTCTAACTTCTAAGATGAAAGATGTCAAGCCAAAATAGGTTGTGATAGGCTGAGGTGTCAGAGACAGCCTCGTTGTTGTTGTGGTCTAGACTGACTTGGGCCATTGTAACATGTAGACCAGGCCAACTCCAAAGCTGATCTTATTTACAGGGACCTTGTAATAAACATTCTGGTGAAGATACATTGAGTGACAGAGCTTTGTTATCAATTGGGGGGGGGGGGGGGGGGGGGCGCATTACCTTTGCCATCTATGGTTATTCTCCCATGATATGTTTGGTTGGAAGGGGACAAGCACAGGGCAAAAGAGGGAAGAGGAAGAGATGGATACTTCCACCATCTCTTTGTAGAGAGAAGGGAAAAGTTCCATACAGGTCCATCACATGCAATTTGTCCATTTTAAGCAACTAGAAATAGGGCGGCTTTCATTTCCAATCCCATCCCCTTTGCCCCTTTTTTTTCTTTCAAAGGTCCCAGTTCATACAGACTGTTAGAAAAGGTGTTGGATTATAATGCTATTGCACCAGATATTAGTGCTTTATTATTTGCCTGGCAGACTCAAATTGAGCTCTATTATCTCAGATCACCAAATCAAGGGCGGTGGCTGTTCAACCTTTGTTGCAATTAGCAGGTCGTTTTCAGCTTGTAACAGCGCAGGTTCAGAACTTCTCTTCGCTGCAATACTTTGATGGTTTTAAAATGGTCTGGTTGATATTTAATTTGTTGTTTGTGCTCTCTTGACAGATTGACAAGGTTGCGCTGAGCAAAAACCCTATCTCATTGCATAATGACCAAATGGACGAGGACGAGGACGAGGACGAGGACGATGATGATGATGATGTCGATGAGCATCTTTATGGGGAAGAAGATGATGGATCCCAGTTAAGTAGTGATGATGACAGCTAGGTGCAATCACCATACCAGGTAATCATTCTTGACAGATAATTTTACTTGTCAACCAATGACCAAACTTTGAGTGATTAGAAGTTGACTGATTGGATGGTGATGATAATATAGAACTGCACAATGGTTACATTATTCGGATGAGAATTTACTTCTTTGGGAAGAAGCACAGCTAGTTATATGTACGCTCATGTTTAAAGAATCTCCAAATGGAGTTTTCACAATTTGCTTAAACTTCCAGGTTGATCCCAAATGGACTTTTCACATCACAATTTGCTTAAACTTCCAGGTTGATTATAAAAAACTGTAAGATCTTTAGTTCTCAAAATTGTTGGTGGAGATTTGGTCGCTTTGACATTTACCCTTAAATCTGTTATCATGAAGGTTTCCCAGTGAGCATAGCAGCTTGTTACACAGAGAGGCATCATTTGGCGCGGGCTTCTATCGTTTTGGTTCAGCCCATCCAGAGTTTTTTGGTGCCTATCCGGAACTGTTCTTCAACCTTTTTAGAGAATAGCAATGCTTGTTTCCTTCTGTACCTTCTTATTCCTCTTATCTTGCTTTTGCATTTATGTTTTTGTTTAGAAATGATCATATGCTAAGCTTAGGTGTTATGTTTTCTAATCAACTAGTTTTAATTTTTTTCTCTACATTAACTGCCCATAAGTTTTTTTTTTCAAATTTGAATGTATTATACTTGTAGCATGTAAACAGGCATTGGCTGCTATGCTTCCTTTTCTGGTACTCACTGCTGTATAACCTGGTAGCCAAAGTAGTTGAGGTTTCATCTCTTTTAGTTCTTCATGAGTTGTACATCTGCATCTTGTTTGCATCTGTGGCTTTCCATGCCGACGGTCTGACGTAGAGAGCAGTAATAATACACATCGCATAGTTTAGAGTTTCTGTGTTGAAAAAAAAAGACAATTTTTGTGGTTGGAGCTTCTGATCCATATCATGGACAGCAGCTGATTAGTTTTGAACTCAAGTAACAAACTATGCGAGCATAAATCCTATCCGAATAAATAAAATGATTCAGTACCAGACTCCAGTTCTGGAACTTCCTGTTCCAATTATAAATCTGTATTTAATTTAGTGATGTGGTTAATTTTTATTTAACTGTGACAATAAAAATAGATATTTGAATTACAGGAAAAAAATATTTTTGTAGTCATTTTTCTATTAAAAAATAATGGTTTTTTAAAAAATAATAATAAAGGTAATCAGAATATAATAAAAAATACTGGAAATGATATTTTTATCATCATTAAATGTTCATGAGGGGATACTTTTTAATTTATTATATAATTATTTCAAAAGGTAGAAGTTAATATTATCTTAAGAGCTACAATATTATTTGAAAGATATGGTATAATCGGATTATTATTCAAATATATATCATTTGAATGAATTATTTTAAGGGCAATCCTATTATAAAGTAAGAAAAAGTTAAAAGTCATTTCTTTATAAGAGACCGGCTGCACACCTAATCAAAACCAAACCATGTAATTTATTTCAAACTCAATTAAAAATATAAAATTATTATTTTGAAGAACAATAATTTTCCCAATTCTTCTGGTTTATTAGTAGTTGAATAGTCCCATTGATGTCATATGATTGGACATGGTGTATAGAATTAAAAGTGGAATGTTCATCACAGTATATGAGCAGTAATATTCCCAGCTTGTAAGGCAAGGCCTGAGCTTTAAGAACTTGAATGTAAGAAAGTCATGTTGGACGTGGTGTCTAGAATTGAAAGTGGAATATATTGAGATGCCGTGTAGAGAAGCACGTTTTCTTTTTGGTTGACGGGGAAGGCATTTGAAAGCATTTTTTTAATTTCCTAGTATCCCTAACGCAGATGTAGAAGGTGTTCAAGCCACGGAAATTGAAACTACTGGTGGAATACTGTTTTTAAAATGGAAGACCGAGAGAATAGTTGTAGAATTTATCATCAATTCTTTATAGTGATTAGCACAAGGTGTGTTTTTCTTCTTAGAACTTAGAAGTGGAATGCAGAATAAATTCTTCCCGCACAAACAAGCTTGGAATCTCATTCTCCTCTCAAACGTGTTCACATGCATATTAGAAGATAATCGGTGCCATTGGATTCTGTTTTTTCTCATATGAACCTCCCTCCTCACATTATTCGGCAAGCATTTGGATTTTCATCGCTAAACATGGATGTAATGTTTCCATTGCTGCTGCGACTGTTGTCATGGTAATCCTCGTCGTAGTGGTCCATCCTACTGTAAATTGTACTGTGATGTGATGGTGGTCGGAGATATTCATATTCAGTGACATTAGGTGGTGGCCTGTATGTGTTGTAGCTGTGAGTCACGTAGACGGGTTTTGGTGCCGCTTGTGGGACTGCTTGGCTTATAGGGTGTCTGTTCCAGTTACCGCCATAGTTATGACCATAAGCATATCTGTGGCCAAAGTCAGGTGGGTGATGGTATATAACATGAACCTCTCCTACATCTTTAGGTCCAGGGGGCTTTTCTGAATGACGTGCGCTGGTTTCTTCAGCAACAGGTGATGGTGATGGATTCCCCCCAAGTGGTGGTGGGTTCTCAGGTTGTGGTGGATCTTTTGGAGGCTCTGCTGGTGATGCTGCTGTTTCAGCTGGCGGAGCTTCTGCTGCGGGAGGATTTGCCTGTTCGGAGGCTGGAGGTGGCGGCGCCCCGCCTTCAGGTGCTTGTTCGGGTGGTTTTTCTGCTGTCTGAGCAGCAGGATCCTGCGGTTCAGTATGGGAACATATGGTTGCAATTTTCCTAGTTTTCCTTATCGCCTTGATAATTTTTTCGGGATCTGCCCACCCAATGACCGTCAACTTCTGCTGCGGGAAGTCAATGTAGAGATCATATATACCTGAGGAAAATGATCAGAACGAAATTAGATACAAGGAAGCTGAAGGAAAAAGCTTATAAGATGATAATTTGTAAGTGGGAGAAACCTGATTAGAGGATTCATCAGATCACACACTGATTGCTTACCATTGATGCCATGCAATGCCTTCTTGATCTTCTGCACACACCCATTACAGTCCATCCGGACTTGTATCTCTGTAACTCGAGGTTTCTGCACACGACAGGAGAAGAAAACAGAAATGGTCAGACAAGAAGATGACATATATTAAAGCTTAGATGCTAGATGCTCATGATGTTCTGCGCGGAGGTGTACCTCTAACTCTGGAACCATTAGGGAATGGATCGAGAAACCAAGACCTTGTATGAGATGGAGAGAGGGTCGATAGTAAGAATGAAGAATCAATAGGTGGCATTTATGTGTGCCGCAGAAGGGAATATTTGAAAGGCAAAAGGGTGTGGGACATGAAAGGAATCTCTTTTTCCTCTCTGGGAAAGGAAGAAGATAACATTTGCTGCATTGTTTACCTCTTTAGGAGTCATTGTCAAATGGTAGAGATGGGAAGGGAGAGAGGGTGTAGGTTTCAAGAAAGAGGAGGCCGGTGTTTTTGTAGGGACCTTGCCCAAGGGAATTTGCTTTAGCATGGATGGCAAAGATTGATGCCGACCATGGAATTGAGGGATGTGTATGCAATCTATAACAATTGAGGGATGTGTATGCAATTAGGATCATATCCAAGCCGACCATGGAAAAGATTTACAGCAAAGAGCAGTTGATCTGATCGTTTTGGTGTTCATCGTCAGTAAAACAAAACCATCGAAGTAGCTTTTCTAGCTAGGTGTTGTAAGGATATCCACTATCAAGGAATCCTTGAGTCACAAGAAAAGATGACTTTGGCAAACAAAAATGACAATCTTTCTTGTTTATTATCAGGGTTGCAAGCCACCTTTCATTTTTGTCGTAAAGGTTGAAAGAGATCATTGAATAGCAGATTCCCTGGACAAGTGCCAATATATAGAGTGGGTGGTGGGGTATTCCCCTTGCACGCATCCACTCTTTAGTCATTCATCGCTCGTTGTTATTAATAATTAAATAAATTAAAACTTGAACATTAGTTAATTTTTAAAAAATTATATGGTCATCCAATTGTTTATACTTGGATCTATATCTATATAAAAATATGCTGTACAAGAATTTCCATCTCAAGTCATCCCTGCAAACTTTTGATTGTAGTGCTAAGCTTTAATGGGAGGACCAGTTTGACTTGTCGAGGACCATCCTATACCAGCTAAATATCTGTAGGAAATTGAAAACAGCAAATTTTATATTCTCTGGTTATTTCTTTAGTGACTTTTGCCATGGTCAACAGCCACCACCACTGTTTGAAAGGGCAAGGATCTCGACCAACAGCAATATAAAAACTCAACTTGGCATGCATGGATCAAGATATTGTTTTGAGGCAGATTGGTGGATTGGTAAATACAGCCTTAGTGAGGTTTTATGGCAGAGAAGATCTTTCAATTTAAGTTTTTATTTTATTTAGGGTTATTTTTAGGTAATAATTGATACTCTAAGGGTGTTTATTAGGTATATTTAGATAGAAATAGATTGACAAATATTTTCATATTTCTAAAATACCTCAACTTGATTTTCCAGGCCACCTCTTCGGTGGATAGAAATTGGACAAGCAAACGATGTCTCATCTACCTTAACAGATGACATATCATCTACCTTAAGTTGAGACTCTAGCATTTTCTAATGTTAGCAATTACATTCTATGCAAAACCTTTTTATGTTTATGGTCATGAGTTTCATAGTGATAAATTACTATATTAATATCATAGTGTAAAACACACCCACACACATTTATATACCTACACATACACTTAATATATCAATATTTGTCAACTAAAACTGGTGTATCAGTGCCGTCATCCGTGTCTTCGTTTTCTTCTTCCTCCACGAGCGGATGAAGATTTGCATTTGGATTATAGTGTTGAATCACCAAAACAGATGTTGTACCGGAGAAGTCGGAGGATGCCAAAAAGCTTCCAACAGGACCTAGTTCTGGTGTGTCGGTTGAAATCAACAAAGGAGCTACGGGTGGCATTCTTCCTACCAAGAACAGATTGCTCTTGCTCATTGATTTCAATGCTGATACAATGTCTGCCTTGCTCTCCACCAATCTTTCCTCGTGTGACACCGAGTCTTGCAGCTTTTTGGCAGCATGCTGGATGAATTCAGAGAAGAAGAGCTCGCTATCAGCCTCGCTGTCAGAATTCTTATCATTCTCAACCTTGATCATGCTGGTATCTTGACCTTCTAATGTCATTAGCGTCTTCCCTGATGGAGGCACGACTTTAAGGACAGTAAGCATGATTCCAGGGTGCTCTGCCATTCTCATCCCGTAGGCCAGGGCTTCCATGTCGTCGCGGCCTCCAAAGAAAGGGACTGCAATCTTGTAGGACACATCACTGGAAGAGACCTGGGCGGTGCCTCCGAAGCCACGGTCGATGAGAATACCGACGGAACATGGAGAATGGCGGAGGACGCGCTGGTTCACCTCCCGCAGCGATTGCCCCAGAGACTCCAAGCTGCCGTCCACTCTCTGGTGCTTGTGGAATGGGAGGAGAATCATGGCAGCACGCTTTTGGTGTGCACTGGTGCAGATGTCCTCATAGATAGTGTTGAGAGCGGAGATGGCGGTCATGGGACGGATGGTGACACTGCTGAGCTGCTGATAGGCTTCAAAAGCAATCACCATTTGATCTCTATCATCACGTTTCTTGTTCCAAAAAGGGAGCCCATTTTTGCGGGCTTTATGAACCATTGAGATGGCGGATGATCGCTCTGAAAGCTCCATGAGGTGCATGGCATACACGCAGAGGCGTCCTCGCTTTCGTGTTCCCCGGGAACACTCCACGAGGTTGATCGTGGTGGGAATATTGCGGCTGCTATGGAAGCAGGCCAGTAGTCGAAGCTCCGTGTCAAGATCCTTGCGTTTGACAGTACGGTTCTTGTAAGGTGCTCCTTTTCTGGCAGGCTTATACACTACCATCACGATTGGCGTGGTGATAAAGGTGGTGAACAACGCCATTAAAACTAAAACAGCAAAGGTCTGATCGTTGAGCACCTGCACAAATTACAAGTTGTGCGTATTAGTTGTCAGTGATCATACTCACTATACCTAGCTAGCTAATTAACTGGCTAAACAATTAATGAACACGAGTACTTGCTTTGCGATCCTTGCCAATATTGAGGACAATGAGCTCCACCAGGCCTTTTGTGTTCATCAGGAATCCAAGAGCCGCAGCTTCTCTGAAGGGCACCTTAAAAAACATCCTTGACACAACCATCGTCCCGATAATCTTACCGAAACAAGCCGTGGCTATTACGAGAACAAGCAAGCCCCAAGATTGAGCTCCACTTATGGTTGCAACGTTGGTCTTGAGCCCACTGGAGGCGAAATAGAGTGGCAGAAAGAGCCCCGCCACAAGATCCTCTATCTTCTCTATAAGAACCCCGGGAAAAGGACCGTCCTTGGGTACTAAAATTCCGACCACAAAAGCTCCGAAAAGTGCATGTATGCCGATGGTGTCGGTGACGAAAGCGGAAGCCAACACGAGTAACAAAGTGATGCAAATGTAGATCTCTTTCACCGGCTCGCCTTCAGGGCTACGCCGAGCCATAAGCTCCAGCAACGGTTTTATAACATAAATGGAAAACACCAGAAACCCCGCGCCACAAAGTAGGACCCACAAGGAGATAAGCGGAGAAGTGTTGCTGCCTGATAGAGCTATAGCAAGTGCAAGGAGAATCCAAGCAACAACATCATTGACTGCAGCTGCAGACATTGCTATGCGGCCCACATCGGTTGTTAGAAGCTTGAGCTCCGCCAAAATACGGGCCAGGACTGGGAAAGCGGTGATGGAGAGAGAGACGCCCATGAAGACAAGGAAAGGGGCGTGAGCGCTTCCTTTGGATATGGTGGAACGAAGAACAAATGAGGTGCCGATTCCTAAAAGGAAAGGAAGGGTGATGCCAGCGCCGGCTATGGCCAATGACTTCTTTCCGGTGCGACGAATGGATCGAAGGTCAAGCTCTAAACCCACCAAAAACAAGAAGAAGAGGAGACCGATGTTGGCGACCGTGTCCAGGACGGTCATGCTTCTTGCAGGGAACACCGTGTGAAGAAATTTCTCGCTTCTTCCGAACGCAGATGGCCCAAGCAGTATTCCTCCCTGCAGGACAATTTACGTGCATGTACTAATTTCAAGTTTTTTTCCAATCATGCAGTTAATCTGTTCCTACATTATTTGACGTCACCTTTATCAATTAATTATATATGTGCTCAACCGGCGGATATTTTTACATCCGGACGGAATACAAATGTCAATGACTTAATTTGTTGTTTTATCAGCAAAGCAATTGAATGATTTGCCTTATTTTATATGATCTAGATGGATGCATGCACGGATCTCTTACAAAAGACAAGCTAGAGATGCAGGATGATGATATTAATTCAAGAGTAGAAACTTACAATGATCTCAGCAATGACTCTGGGTTGCCTGAGGGGTTTGAGAAAGAATGCGAGGGTTCTTGTAAAACCGACGACCAAACATATCTGAAGGATCAACAAAGGAAGCGCAAAATCTAATGGATTCTCATGCTGAAATGCTCCATTTGATGTTGCCTTCATAGGCTTTGACAATGCAGCTGTTACATTACTCGTGTTGGTGGCCATAATAATAGTACTCCCACACGAACCCTAGCTACATAAACAGTACTGCACGTCGTCGTATACTGCGTATATATATCATGAGCAACAAAACCCCACAGGTTAATTATCAGAGAGGAGGAAAAACTGGGGTTCTCAAGAAGCTAGCTTGGAATCTTTTTGTGAAAAAAATATATAATCCAAGGTAAAACTATTTATAGATCATGCATGCTTATTAAATTGAGGGCTTGCTAGCTGTTGGGAAGAATGCGTGCGCATTTTGTGCTAGCTAGACCTTGTCTCCTTGTTCATAGCAATTGCATCTTAATTAGGCAAATACTTTGATCATTTAATTATCTATTTATGAAGTGTTAGCAATAATAGTCCTCAAGCGGGATCGATGCAGCTAAGTTAGGGGAGATCGAGTTAAGACCCAGGAGAGAATATTAGGTTGGCTATATATGAAAGGGCCGGGGAGGATGGATTCATGTATTTCAATGGGGTATGCAAATTGCAATCGCCGCCTTCTCTTAGTTCTCTATTTATTTGGTTTAATTCTAAGGGTTCATTATACTGATCAGACCAGGTTTGTGTGATTAGCTGCCCTGCAGGAAAATCTTAAAAAAGTGCAGGGGGAGGAGATATGTGATAACCCTTTTGAGGAGCTTTCATTCTATGTGCTAATGGTGTGACCCATGGATTAATGTCATTAAATTAGACACTAATTAATCAGAGACGATGACCCAAAAATCACGCCGGCCATATATGACACGATGCTAAATCATCATTGATCAAGCCATGAAACTCCAAAAATACGGGGACCCTTTAGGCAACTGAATTGAATGGAAGTTGATTGGGAATGGAGGTGGTGGTGCCTGCAAAACAAATCTCCTTAATTGTACAGGGAACCTTGATTAATAACGAGGGAGATGTGTAAGACTAGGAAAGATATGGAAGAGGAAGGTGAAAAAACTATCTAATTAGTTAGGCAAATACTTTAGATCATTTAATTATCTATTTATGAACTGTTAGCAAATGGAAGTGAATTTGGTTGGGACTTCTCTTTCAATGCATGGGGAACTACTCTATTTTATTGTGATGTGGAATGGGAAAATGCAAGGAGATTCCATTTTGATGCAGACTCGTTTTCAAGGGATCACACAAGATGCGAGACTCAATGCTCTTGGCTAATATCAAATGAAGGTATGTATGGGATGAATGGACAGACCGGATTTTGGGAATTCATGTATGATTGGCCAAACTGAGATGTACAATAGCCATGTAGGTAGATATAATACCTACCAACTATGTTGAAATTAATTTTCAAATAAAAGAGAATATTAGTCCCAAAACTTAGATGCTAGATCAAACAGAGCTTTGGTACCATAGAAATAACCACTTAACTCATAGGCCTTCACTGCTATGTAAATATGCTAAAGATAAGCTTTTTGCCTCTACATGCATGCTCAACATGAAACCTTCTATTAACATTTCAATAAAAGGGAAGTGATATATCTAAAGACTTGGCATGATATATCTACATTTCAACTTGCTTATAGCCTCTTCTTATCAAGTATTCAAAGACAACAAAAGTCATCATAATTAAAGACACAATTTCAAGTGGCATTGTTCTTCCCTTAATTAATACTTGTATAGCTAATGACTGGCAGGGATATTGGATTTCTTCACAGAGCTTCCATAGAATCCTCTGCTCCTACTTTTCTTTTCCAGCATAATATGTTCCTAGCAATCAACTTTATGGGCTTAAGCATGCGCTTATGCATTTCAGATCCCAACCCCCTGGAGGGAGAGGAGAGAATAGTTGTCAAGTTCAATGTGAATTCCATCCATCAAACATAAATGATATGAATTGACCAAGAGAACTAAAGAGCTTTTCCACATTCAGTAATTAACAAAATTACAGAGTTTCACCCACAAATTCATGCATAATCCACCACGAAGTTCAAAAAGAAAAGGAAAAAAGAATGCTCAAAAGTGACTGACTAATCACATTTCTAGAATTGAAGGCCATTTTCCCGAGCTGCATCTGCAAGGGCTGCTACACGCCCATGATAAGGGTATCCACCTCTGTCAAAAGCCACTTTAGTTATCCCCTTTTCTAAACAAGACTTTGCAATGAGTTCACCCACCTTCTTAGCTACATCCTGGTGAGAAAGGAAAAGGAAGCAGAAACAAAAGCTTAGCTTGCAATCAATGACAATGAGAAATAGTTGGCAAAACGGCAGCAGCACAGAAATGAAGTGATTCAAGGAGGGTTGTGGGCAGGGGGATCATAATTCAGTCAGCAATGCATCTAAAAGCACAAATATTAACTATTAAGGCTCCGTTTGTTTCTCAAGTGCGGTCTGTGTTTTGCCCCAGCCACTAAAAATTTGTAAGTGTATGGTTTACATCACAGTTTTGCTCCAAACTCTCTCTCGAGATCTTGGTTAAGAAAAATCTACAATTTGTAGATTTTTAAAAAGACTACCATAGAATAAGAATGAAGAAGTTGGCATGGCTAAAACTATGTAGCTGTAATAGACATTGGAG
The DNA here is from genome assembly GCA_964035475.1 of Salix caprea. NCBI lineage: Eukaryota > Viridiplantae > Streptophyta > Magnoliopsida > Malpighiales > Salicaceae > Salix > Salix caprea. The sequence goes on from OZ037757.1 coordinate 15,558,687, forward strand.
AAAACAAAACATCAAAGAAAGACTGTAGCGTTTGTGAACTTACAAGGGTTGGACCAGAAGAGTAATCAAAGTCCTGGGAGAAGGGCTTCTGCATGGTTGAAGCGGAAGCGAGCGTGTGCATCTTCGTATCATCAATCACTTGGACGTAGAGATGCTTGTTTGAACGGAAGACACACAATCTTGGCCTATCAGGAGTCCCTTCCACCTGAGACCAAGATTCACATCCAACTCAAGACCAGCCAAGACAACAATCCAAAGCATTAATTAATAATGAACAAATGTGGGTTTTTTATATATAAATTAAAGGAATTTTCAGACCCCATTTGAGGTGGGATTATCTAAAAGTCATTACATTACATAAAGAAGTGCAAAGAGAGAGAAACCTTCTTTCTGATACGAATATGGCGAGCAGTCCTGTCTTCGCGTCTAGTTTTGGCTTTGGCTTCAACTGTTACAAAGCTTAGACTTGGGCTGCTCCTCTGCTTGGCTGCCGCCACCGATGCCCAGAGCTGCTGCCCCCCACCTCCTAGGAACGCACTCCAAAGTGAACAAGTACCGCTGCTCCCCATTCTTCTTCTTTCTATCTTCTCAGATTCTTCTGTCTCACCCTTAAAACAATAACACGCCTCACCTTATCCTTCCTCCTGCAAAAAAAATTCTTTTTTCCTCTTACAAAGGAAGACTTTTGGGCCTCTTTAGCCCATCTCTCCCTTGTTTATATTTTTGATTTTTTAGAAATATATTTTAATTGTAATTCAAAAACTGAGATTTTTTTTTATTCTATTCATTGAATATATTGGATGCTTCTAAATATATAATTTCATAAAAAAAATTATTTTCTATTCTATATTAATTTTGAATAATATTAACGAAGTTATACTTGAATTAAATAACAATATCTTATATTAACTAAATTATACTTGTATTATATAGAATTCCATTATACATTAATTTTTAAATATAATTATATATTTGATTTAAAGAAAAGAAGCATCACTAACTCTTTTTTATTGTGATAGGAAAGGGAAAATTGACTTAGAGAGCTTGATGAAGAAGATTGTGTTTGTTTAGCCAAGACAATATTAAAAATAAATAAAATAAAAATTAGAGATCGGGTCTATTAAAGTGCATTTTTTTCTTTTTTTCATCTTTATGCTTTGTCTTGAATTATTCATGTGAGCACGCTTATAAGAACAATGCTCCCCCTCTTTATATATATCTTCAATGAACCAAGCACTTACAAGCTTTTAGTTACAAACAATAACAAAGAAATAAAAACTATTAATTTTTATTTTTGTATTTTATTTTATTAGTCCATATGGACTCGAACATATTTTCGGTAAAGCAATCCAAACAGATTTTCATCCTAGTTTTTTTAGATGTATAATCAAGTTGACTAGGAAGGTAAGTTCATGATTTATTAAATATAAAGACTATTGAAAAAACAAAAAGTGATGCATGCGTGTAATGCACACATCAACATATGGGTTGTTTATGCATTGTTCGGTAGCTTCAAGGGTGGCATTATTTAAATGTTCTTTTTTTTCAATTTATTTATTAACATCATGTTTTTTATTTGTATTATTTATATTAAATAAGTTTATCAAACTGGATCAAGTCAATAACCATAATCGATCTTCAAAAATATTTTATTTTTTAGAAATGCATGCATAGTCATAGCACTTTTTACGTTAAAAAAATTGAGGCCGTAGGAGGCAAGCATGGGCTTAAATCATATTATACAAGTAAATAATATTCAATAACCAAACCTCCACCACACATACGGCGGCACCACCAGTCCACCACCAACGTTGGAACACTCCATCTGCTCGTGCCTCTTATGTGTAGCAAATGGAGTACTAAATTTACATGATTCTATCCTTTTCTTGAGAATAATAATAATTCGATGAGTTGCTACCCAACACGTGCCTCTTCGCCAATTCCCAAAGTTGCTAAAATGCAACCTAAGAGAAACCGATGCTTGTTAGGTGTATACATAAAAACAGAAATTGTATATCAAAATATTTGATTCCATAAGAATATCTTTAAATTTTAAGATTCAAGATTTTATTAGTAAGTACAAATATATTCTTACCTTTTAAAAAAAATACTTAAATAATAAAAAAATACCTTTAAATAATAACAGTTCATAAAATTTCTCATGCCTGTATTTTTTTTTAAGTTCCACGCATACCAAATAAAATAAAAATCCGAAAAAAATAAAATTATATCAAAATTCAATAAAGTTATTAAATTAGACCTTTGTTTTTTTTTAGTGAACTTTTTGGTTATTTTTTTTATATTTTCTTTTGCTCTTCTAGGAAGAAAAATACTTTTGCCAAACTGTATTAACAATAAAAAAGACTCAGTTAAACGGTAGAATAAAATTTGTATATGTCTCATACATATTAAAACGAACCTTTTTTAAAATAAAAAGATTTGTAAGAACTACATTATAATCATGTTAGAATTTAGAATAACCTTGAATAAAATTTATATTCATATTTGTGACTTACATATTTGTGTTATATATAAGTAGTTTTATTAAAATACTATTCCTATATAGTATTTGATTGATTTTTTCTTTATTTCTTAAAATTAATTTTTATGTCAGTATCTCTAAAACATCATCTCATGATTAAAACATAGAGACATGGAAAAAGAAGGACAAGCCCGGTGAGGGTGGGGAGAGAACATAGTGGTCTAACAGTAATGGCCAGCAGTGTGCATTCGTTTTTCAATATATATGAACAGCTTATATTGAAAGACAAGGGAGAAGAACACATCCTCCTAAGAAAGAGTAAAGTAAAAAAGATAGGGAAGGGAAAGAAATCACCTCCTGGAGCTCATGAAGCAGGACTCCAAACAGGGTAACCAATCCCAGAGAAAATTCCCTAGCCAGAATTGATCCTTACAGAGTAACTTTTACTTCCTGGAGATGCTCACGGGTACTGCAAGAACTGCGTATCTCCAGGAGGTCTTTCTGCTGCGCGTAATGCTATTTTTTAACCCACCTGCTCATACGAAAATGGCACATCATGCAATGGGTGACCTTTTTCATTTCTCTCTATTATCTTTCGTGCAAGAAAAACTTGCTTCCCAACAGCAAAGATAAAAGCTTTCCCGTTTCCTCTGGCACCCCGGGCAGTCCTTCCAACACGCCGCACATATTCACTTGGATCACGCGGAAAGTCAAAGAGTACCACATGATCCACACCAGCAAAGTCAATTCCACGTGATGCTCTGCCACAAGTTTCAGAGATATAATTATTAATATATTAAGTTTTATCGATTATAATTCAAATGAGAAATGGTCAGATTATCTTTAATGCAGTGCAATTTCTCTTCAGTTTGCATGGGTGGTGCAAGGGTGTGGATTTAGTGCCGTATGATTGTTAAGCAGAGCTCAAGGCTGTATATAACTCATGCAATAAGCAAACACCGTACCTATCAGTGCAAACCAAAAAGAGAGACTCTTTGGGCCGAGAAAGATTCATGAACTCCTTCATGTTTGCAAGACGTGATTCTTGTGCCAGAGCAGCATGGAATGGTAGAACTCGAACAAGAGTCCCTTTTCTATCAGTACGTTTCAATGCATTCTCTACCTTTCTGCAAGTCTCAATCTGTAATTTTAGGAGGAGAAATTTATAATTTACCAGTTTCAACAATAAAAGGTTAAATAAGTCCCCCCATACATAGAGCTCAAATTTACCTTATTACAGAAAATAATTGTTTTTGAAACTGGGCTTTGCTCCACAAGTTGCAGAAGAGCAGATTTCTTATTGAGAAAAGCTGTCTCAGGAGTTTTTTCTGTATCATTTTCTCCACTGCAATCTACAAGAATCTACATAATGCACATGACCATGGAGGTTAACTCTTATCATATTACATATTCTAAAATGTCTTCATATTTATTAGTTATTTTAATGATCATATGAAGGATGCCTGCACTATATGGCACTTGATAATAGCTAAACTTTACCCATATGAACAGTCTGGCCACCTGCAGAGCTCATCAACAAGAGGGCTCTCGTATGTTATGAGTGGTGGTAAGGATGGGGGGAAAGAAAAATAAAAAACCAACCTCTTCAAGCCTGGCACTTGTACGATGCACAGCAGGTCCCATGATGACTTCACAATCAGGAAAGACTTCAATGAGTTTATTGCATACAGCTACAGGTAAGGTTGCAGTCACAAACAGATATTGTGTTGTAACAGGAGAAGAATTGATCAAGCCTTGCAGGGAAGCATCAAAATTCTCGTCATTGAACAGTATGTCTACCTCGTCTAGCACAGCACTGCAAAAATGAGGTTCAGATGAAACATTTTAGCACGGCACAATGTAGTGTAGAGAACTGATGTGACAAGCAGATGCATAGAGACACAAATCTGTGGTGATTGCAACCACTGCTGACAGGTTGCTTAAGCTGGCAATGGATGTGCATTCAACACAGAATGTTGTCGAAGTTATTGAATCATGCTAAATGTGCCTTATGATTCAACATCACAGAAAAATATTCCCTTATGAATTTATTTGGTGTATGCTTGTTTTTTGTTCCTTTTGGGTTCGGGTTACAAAAGGCATGCAAATACTGTAGTATTTTAAAAAAGGTAAAATTCACATATAGAGTAAAAATAATACAAATTCAAGGCATAAAAGGAACAACAGCTGAAATGAAATGCTCAAGGAAACCCAATGCAGCGCTTCTGATGCAAAAATGTTACTGCATATGTAGAGATTTTTTATGCCTCAAGATTTGGATCTTGCAATTTGCAATTTAGTGCACTAAATTGAGAATTTAAAACCCATCTTCACAATTCACAGAGTTCCTTACCAGAGGTGTTCTTAATGCAAATTGCAAGATCCAAATCTTGAGGCATCAAAAATATTTATTTCTCAGTATTCACTGGAGTCTGCAAGAAATTGGTTTAATTTCTTTACTCAAACAAAAAAAAAGGGAGAAAAAAATAATTGCGTTTCACTGTTCTGTGTCCAAGGAATTAAAAATATCTACTCTCCATTACTGATTCACATCCATCATTATCACCACAACCACTAACAACTTCATTTAAACTGAAAATAGCTGAACAGTCATTGCAACAACAACAAAAAATACCATTTTGAATTCAATATGCCATTAAGGTATTTGGATCCATTACAGCTATTCATGTCCCAGACTCCCGGAGGATCTTCTTCCAACCAGCTCTTGCTTCACATGCTTCACATGCTCGTAGTGCCTTTAACTAGTTAATAGCAATTGGTGTTTCTCATGCAAACCATATTTACTAAATTTTTTCATTGCATTTTAATTGGAATAACAGTAAACTTATGGAAGGCTTTATAAGATCAATGACAACAGACATTATTTGTATGTTTTCTTTTGTTGAAAGAAAAAATAGAAAATGAAATGAAATAGTGCATGCCCTTGCTGGACCATCCAACTTATTTGATAGAGGGGAAATTTTTTGCTTTCTCTGTTCTCATGAATTGTTAATCAAGCAAAGTAAAACAGGGTTGTTATCACCAGCGGAAAACATAAAACACAAAAAGCTACACCCACAAAAATGACAATCAGGTTCATCAATGTAGAGTTTATGCTTTATTTTTAAGAATAGGTTTATGATACTCCAAAAAGAAACATGAAATAGATAAATCCTTAATTATAATGGTCATTTCTTGTCAAAATTAAGATTATGACTATGACAACTGACAGTGATGGTAACAGTTATTGCCGCATCTAAACAGTTATCAAGGAAAAGAAACAATATTGCAGTACACATTAGTGGAGAATTCACTTTTAGATGCGCACCATATACCAATCCTTCATTAAGGCTTAGCATTAAGATGTAAAGAAAGTAAGCTTCAATGGAAGTAAGGTTACCATTTAAGATTCTGTAATTTCAAGAAGCCTTCTTTAATTAAGAACATGAAACGACCAGGGGTTGCTATTAGAACATCAACACCTTGTTCTAGATTTTCTAGTTGTGTCCTCTGTCGAAATCCACCTGTCACAACCATAGACCGAAATGGAACCCCAAATTTTGACATTGATCTGCAATTGTTCAAAACCTGCAAAAGTTACATCTTCTTTACACATTCGCCAGGTTTTCATAGAATCAGATGCCAATAGCATGAATATCTATGCTTTTTAGTTACATGAAAAGAAAGATATTGCTTTGCATTTGTGAAATTTGTAGGGGAAATAGTACAAAAATCAATAGACATTGACATCATATACAAAATTTAGGCACTGCTTATGATAAATGGCCTCAAAGTGGACGTTCCAGTACCCATTGTGAAGAAGGTTAGAATGGGAGTTCCTGCTCCTTGGAAGGTACCAAATAAATGACTTCTTGAATCGCCCGGTAATATAGTCTAATGCTGGGTAGGGGATTTTTCTCTTACAGCCACTTTCAATTAAGGTGTTTTCTCTTATCTACAATAGGTGCAAACTCAACAGATTTGATGGCAGCAGATTCGTGAACAAGAGCTGCCCACTCCTTCAACCACTAAATCCTGGAGGATGGCACTTGAATATATTCTGTAATGAAAGCTAGTCCTATTCCCACCAACCACTACCTTATCAGCTTCCAATTTTTCGCTGAGGGGAACTGAACTTGTTCCTTACCCCAGCTCTTACACTCTAAATCCAAACCTTGCATTGATAACTTCAGCTTTTAACCTGATGGTTAATTGTACTACAACTCAAATCCTTTGATGTTCAAATGAGTTTGGTTGTGAATGTGACAGAGAGATGGGTGAAAGAGAGGGGTTTTAGCTTTTAACAGAACATGGGTTTAATGCATTGAATACTCAAGTCATTGAACTTATTAAAAGAGAGAGAGCACTTCTCTTTTAAATCCCCAACAGACTTGATCCTCTTAATAATCTGAGGTAAATTGGCACTTATCCTTGCAAATGAATATAGGCATATTCCTTTCTGAACATGGACTTGGATCTTAACTGGATCTCACATGGCTTGGGATGAAGCCTAAATTCAGTATCTTTTACTAATAGTGATCAACCAGAGCAAAATTCAACCCATACAGTTATCACACATCTCTATCACGTTAAACTAGCTCAATTCATACAGAAAATAAGTTGTGCAACAACTGAGGACAGCTATAAGTCAAGCACATTATAACATTACAGTCAGAGCTTAAAAATATGCCAAAAGTTGGGTTGAAGCATTAGATCCCCCACACACTTTCAATGAAGATAAACCTAATATATTCAGGCCGTGCTTATAATCCAGATCTATATCTATGGTACTTAATTCTCTGTCTTTCTTATTTCAGAAGCTAAAGTTTATTCCATCAACTTTAAGATAATTTACCACAAACTAATGGAAGGTAATCACGGAAAGTTTACAAGTAAAAGCAAGAACCTAACACAATTGCCTATAGTTCAATTGATTGACTTATTTCATGGTCCATTTAACAAGGTGATGAACCAAATTGGAGTGTTGGCAGATGCATAAGTTGGTTACTTTTGTGCTAGCAGTCCAAGAATGGATGATAAGTGATCTGATTTCTTCTCACCAACACAAATGACTAGTTCATAAAAAATGATACGAGAAAAAACAAGTATAAAGTAAACTATGAGAGAGAGTTTCAAGACCACATAAGGTGGATTTCTATCGCCTTCAGCGTAAAAGTAGCTAACCTGTGATGCCAACTCAGCAGTGGGCACCAATATAACTACTCGAGGACTTTGAGGTGAGGATTGACCAAGTCCTTGGAGTTCTTCTTGCCTCAGACGTTGAATTAAAGGTATGAGATATGCCAAGGTCTTCCCTGATCCACTTTGGTCTGCTATAACACAGGTCTTCCCATCAATTACAGGTGCAAATGCCTTGGCCTGCAGTTATCCATGACAGTATAAATGTATATAAATTGCACCTCACATGAGTATCACTTTCACAAGGCACGGTGCAATGTTTCAAAAAATAAACACAATTCTGTCCATGATAAAGATCAGGAAAAAAAAAGTCCTCAGATTAAGGAAAGCCTCTCTGCTAGATTACTCAACACATGATCACCACTGGAACTTACATAGACTATAAATAAAGCAGAGAAAATTCCAAGGCTAGTTCACTTAAAAGAACCATTAAAGCAAATTAGTTAGAATGAGAGTTATACTCGAGTCTTCAGAGATGGAGCATTGACTGGAAGTGAGAGCAAGAGAAAAGGTAGTACACTTGAACAACAGGGCATGATATTATTGTACCTGAATATGAGAAGGGCGCACAAAAACCTGCCCTTTTAAAGACTCAATCATAAAGTCAGTGCATCCCAGGTCTCTAAATGACTTTGTACTAAAGAAGTCATTCTCATGTCCTCGTTGCATAGAAAACTGCATTGATCTGGAGCCGACTCCTCTACCCCAACCTCTTGAGTAGGAAGAAGAAATGTGTGTTCCAGCCGTTTTGGAATCAGATTTTCGAGGTTTGGTATCATGCCTTGATGTCCTATAAACACCACGGTCGTCTGAATTCCTACTGGAGGGCTCCTTTTCTGCCTCCTCCTCCTCCTCCTCTCGAAACTGTTGACGTTTGTGGAGTTGTTGCTTTGCCTTTCTGGCAATAAGTTTTAACTTGTGTGCATTTAGTTTCCCAAATCTTGCAGCTACTCCCTTAGTTTCAATACCTATGATAGTGCCGGTGCCCATACTAAAAATTAAATATATTATAATTGCAGATTGAAATTTATGCATATTCCACATTATTCTTAATTTAAAGTAACAAAATCGAATAAAATTGGAAAAAATTATATTCCAAAACCAAAATTAGATAAAGAGTAAAACAACAACAACAACAACATAATAATAATAATAATAATAATAATAATAATAATAATAATAATGTGAGAAAAAAAGAGATAAAGAAGAGGAAATGGAAAGAACCTGAATCATCCTTATTTGAAGGAGGAGAAGTGTGATGAACATCATCGAGAAGGTGAGAGTGAGAAGCAGAGGCTTGAAGGCGAGGGATAGCTCTAACCAAAGACAAAACCCTAGGACTGTTGCTATTCAATTTCAATTCAAAGTGGCTGTGGCTGTGGCTGTGGCAGGCGATGACAATGCTTTGGGGCCTCAAGCTTACAAGAAGAGGATGTGCCATTTCTTCTTTGGTGCTTAAAGCTTGGAGATAGATGCCGATACCATTTAGGAATAGAGATATTCTCTTCTTCCACTGCCTGTTGTGGTCGGGTGGATGGATATTCGGAGTGATAATATCTATGGATGAGTCTCCTTTTTTTTACTTTCTTTTTTGGTTTTCTTAATGCCTCTGCGTTTATTAAACTTCTACATCAACCGATATATTTTAAAAAAAAAAATATAGGATAGAAGTTGATTTTTTTAATTATAAGTTAATTGATTTGATGAAAACTTAACTTAACTTAACTTTACAAAAAAAATGGATTTATTTTTTTTTTTTAAATATTATTTTAATATTTTTTCAAGCTAAAAATATTGTAAAAAAAAATATATTAAACGGCCTCTAAACATAGAAAAGTAATATTCTTGTACACATGATATTATTTTTATGAATTTAGTTAATTACTTATTTTTCTAATTACACTTTACTTTTTAAATTTTATAATATTTATATTCTTATACTAGCATATTAAAAAATATTAAATTATTTATAGATTTATTATTATATTTTATAATTGTAATATTAATATTATGATTTTATCGAATTAAAAAAAAAAAAACTTCGTAGCGAATTTTTTATTTATTTTTTCCATGCCACAAGAAATTATTTTTTCCTTCCATCTCCGGCGAGCCCAGAAGAAAGCAGATATATTGATCACAACATCACTACTTTTAGCCTTACACCAGTGTAGATTCAAGCCAGCAGTGGAAACCCAGATAATTTTATAAATTTTGAAATGAATGACTAATTACTATTTTTTAATGACCTTAAGAGTTGTGAAATTTAAATCTCAAGTGACCCTAAAAATTATATATATATATATATATTCACTCACAGCTGAGAAAAAAATTAGCAGTATTGGAAAAAAACGTTGGAGATTCTTAAAACAGAGAAATCTAAATTGAAAAGAGAAATTATAATATATTGTTTTTTATATATTGTACATGTATTTTGGGTTTTTTTCATTTAAATTCTAAAAATAGATCGATTCAAGAATAATTTCTAAATAGAAATAAAGCCAAAAAAACAAGCAAAGAATGGAAGACTCATGCAGTTAACTTTTGAACCCTATAATTATAGCTTTATAATTAAACTCGAAACTCCTTCCACAACCATTACTTTGTGCACGTCATAACTGCTATCATGTGTATGATAAAATACTAATTTTATTTTGTATGATTTTTAAAGAACAACCAGAAAGCCTTTCCTCGCATATCGCTAAACAATTATCAGTAACTTCCACTACTTTCACAAAGCAATCATCTAATGTTTGAGAACAACATCAAACACTTGAGGGCTATCCCGTTGCTCATGCCTGCTTTGCATCCACAACCAAAAGACTGACTGGAAAACCTATTTTCTACTTCTTTTAAGAAAGCAAACAAAGACCAGCTACATCTAACTTGGCTACAGAATCAACAAACAAATGGTGGCGTATAAAATGAGTTAAGAGTCTGATCAACCAAATCTTTCGATCCTTCGAAGGCGTATTTCTTCCGGTGTAAGGCCATTGGAATAGCGTGAAAATTCACGCGAGGACAATCCACCAGAACCCCGACTTGTCCCGCACATCTCGCATATACTTAGCAGACCGGAATTGTCATATGTACACACTTGGCATCTCCACACCCCTGACACTGTCCTACCCGTCTGCCTCCCACCAACACTTCCACGACCGGAAATCCGTCCTCGCCGGAATTGAAATAAATTCCTCACAAATCTCAGAGGCCACCTTATTACATCGGTAAGGGTCCTGATGGTTAGAGTGAGTGGGTCTGGACCTAAATACGCTCTCTTCAACTTGAGATAGAGAATCCCAGCAAGTATTCCACCGAGGTGACCAAGAAATGAGACGCCAGGTATAAACATTTGGATAAGAATCAACTCTGCCCATGCAGCATAGCGTGCGGGTATGACCAATCCATAGACATTAGTAAAATCATCAGACTGAGAATTGAGGACAGTTTTCATGGCAAAGAGAACACCAGAAAATCCAGCAGAATATTCATAGTAATAAGGTTTGTCATAGTCAAAGAAGAGAAGGAGGGACTTGGCTAGCATCAGTGTAATGCCCTGGGACATAGCAAGTAAAGCAGCGAGCATAGATGCAAACTCAACACTTCCCACAGAAGTTTCCAATTGAATTCCCTTCCATAAGAGGGACATCATGTTGTAAACGAGATGAGAGTCACTCACATGATAGAATGGTGAGAGCAGGAAGCGTCTCAGGTCCCTATACTGCTCAATAAAAGGCATCATCAGTTATTTCCTACAGTATGGACACAACCCACAAACACCAAATCTTTAAACCACAAGATGATTTGTATACAAAAACTAATCGCGCAAACAAGCAAAGAATAGGTAAAACTACTAGACTTGAGCAAATTAATAGCAAAGCCCATCATCAATCAATCGATTCTTTCTAAACTATTAGAAAACCCAATTGATTGATATTCCCAATCAACAAATAAAAGCAGTTAAACCATGTAGGATCTACTCTACTCCACTAGTATAATAATGATGACGACGAGCCAGATAAGGTACCTTAAGAATGAGGTGGGGGTTAAACCAGACTTGATCGATAGAGGGAAGGATATGATGGAGAAAAGCAGGCCTCAAATAGATGAGAGTATTGGCACCGAGAAGAGCCGCGGTGACAGGGGGTTTCCATGGCAGCCTATAGTACTCGTTCACAGCGTGAATTGCCAGCAGCGGCAACATTCCCTTGGTTAGGCTTCCTCTTCTATCCATTTTCCGTGGATTTATCTATCTAACAAACTCGATTGTTCAAAATCTTTCTCTTCTCTTCAAAATCTATGCTTATGTAATAGAAAATAAATATAAAAAGCATCACCGCTACTCCTCTCCTGCTTCTAGAGCCGGTTACCTGCAGAGAAAGGAATTCTAGATGCTTCCTTTGTCTTTCTTTCTTTCTTTTTTCCCTTTTTTTCATAATTAACCCGACATAGGTCACTTGTTAATTATTGGCCAAATCAACGAGTCATTTTATTTATATTTTAAAAAAACTAAACATTATTCTGTTTTTGATGTTACAAAGCTGCTTCGCAGCCAAGCCAAGTTATATATATATATATATATATATATATAGTTTATTGATTCGGTGATGGTAGTGTGATTTAGATTGTTTTTTAAAATATTTTAAAAATATATATATTAAAATAATATTTTTTTAAAAATTAATTATTTTTAATATTAGCATATAAAAATGATCTAAAATTTTTTTTAAAAAAATTGAATCGCAATATCAAACAAAATAGATAAAGAGGGATAATTTGTTATATCCGTGACTTTTAAGAGACCGAATAACCTCATAGAAAACATGCGAGACAAATTACTAATCTTAATTCCTAATAAGTTTATTGCTGAATGATGAATTTTAAAGAAAAAAACAATTTAAGACATAATAATTTGACCTAAATCAACCTGGATAACCTTATATGTAATAAACCAAAATGAACAACAAAACCAATTTTCTAATAAACTTAACATTAAAGATGTTGAAGGATGAAACTAAAAATAAATATCACTTATTAAACTCATAACTTGGATCATGAAAATAAAATAATCATATACATAGCAAGACAACAAATCATGAATCTGAATCTTCTTTAATGAAAGCAACATATCTTTTAGGTTTTGTTAATTATACAACAAGTTACAGACTTGTATATTTTACATAGAGATTTCTCATGATTTTCTAGAGCCGATTCTTTGGCTTTACCACAATCGATGCATACCTCTTGCCTGTAACAATATCAATGACTGATTCTAGCCTTTATCATGGTCGATCAAGCCTTGTCTACTATTTTTTTCCTTTAATAAGTAGGAGCCATAGTATTATCGTTATCTTAGAAAATGAATCATTATTCACCTTTATTTTATTTTATTTTATTTTGAAGAAATGAGTGTGACTAGCTTCCAATGCTTTTGGGATCTAATTTCTAAAAATAATACAATTATTAGTATAATATCTTTACGAGTCATGCCACTTAATACAATACTTCCTTTTTAATTTATTTTTTTTATCAGCTTATACACACCTCAACTAATCCCACGAGTCCTGAAGTTAACGATAATGCAAGTCTCCAATGACTATTATATTATTAATCACATTACTCAAACCCGAAACTACAAGGGAACAAACCTTTTAATCTCATGTTCTTACCATTGTGTCACCTAGTAAATGGTTAATAGTGAAGTTTTTTGATTACCTAGGAATTTGATTTATCCTCCTAGTATCAATTGACTGAATATTTTTTTTGCTATTATGATATCAAATATGTATTTTTTTTCATCAATGCTTTGGTCATTTATCAATAAGCTTGCTAGCTTTTTGTTGACATTCTTAGTGCAATAGTTTCAAATGATTCCCCCACTTTGAGTCATGCTACTATTATTAATTATTGTTGAACTCCTCATTATTATAAATATTATATGAGCACACTAAATGTTTTTTTATATTTTGTTGAATCATTATTTACACCTAATAATTATAATATCAGCAAAACAATGTAAAAACATAAAAAAAAATTAATTTGAAACAAAAAAAATATTACCAAAACATTTTCCAGCTGTAAAAACAAATAATAGCTTGGTTTGGGGTGATGCAAGTATTAAAGTGTAAGAAAGTGGCAAAGGATAAAAATATTAACGATATTAAGATTTGTAATGATACGATCTAATTTATTTTAAATCAAAAGTGAATTTATATATAATAATAAATAATAACGTGATCCATTTGTTGGGTATCTGTTAAAAAAGGAAAATTAAAAGTTGGATTGAAGACAAAAATATTCCCCATTAACAATCTTATTCATTTAACCTTTCCACTCCCATAAAAGAATTATTGAAGGACACCTTCATCTTCCTAATTTGATCAATGATTGAAGCAACTTCATCATGCAATATGGTTTTGTATGAGACTAACAATTTTTCTAAAACATTGATTTTGTACCCATTTTGTCAATAACATTAATAATTAGGGAGTGTTCAATATGCAACGAGCCATTCATGTTATCTCACCTGGAATTTCTTGTTGTCTTCCATGTGGTTTCTTCATCTTTAAAAATATATATGGGCTCGGACTGAATTTGTTAGGGAGTCCTAGGTATAATGTCGTGGGATATTCTCAAAACTTTATTTTATGATTATTGAAATAAATAAACTTTGGGTTTTTGAGTAAAAATGTATTTATATGGTTAAGTTTTTATTATTATTTAAACTCTTTTTTTATATGACATCGACATTATTTGTTTATTTATTTATCAATGTTATAATTTTTCTCTATACAAATTCAAGATAAAAACTCAAATAATTTAGAAGAGAGAATTCATTTTCTTAGAAAAGAAACTCCCTTTCACTATTCATTCTTTTACTTCTTAATTTTATTTGAGAAATAATTTATTTTATTACAATATCAAAATTTCATCTATAATGCAATTTTCAATTAGGAAAATATAATTTGAATTATTTTTATGTGACTAGTGGAAAAAATAAAAGAATAAACAAATAAAATTTTATTTATAATTATTCAAAATGTAGTTAGTAATATTATTATAGCAATCCCTAATTATATTTAAAAATAATAAAATAATCGGATAATTTTTCAAATATCATATTAATCATTTTATTTAAAAAGGATTGTATTATAATTATTTAAAAAAAACAAATTCCCATGTGTCTAGATTTTTTAATGATTGAACAATAGGTTATCTATACTCTCTTCTTTTAAAAAAAAAAGATATGTTTTTCTCTAAGATAAAATATCTTCCACTATATGTTTTTTTTATCATTGAGAAAGTAGAGTTTGAACTTTTAAAATCTAAATTTTAATTTATTTTCATTTGAAAACATTTATAAACATGCAAAAAACTCGAACAACTTCATTTACAATCCTCAAACACCTTCTTAAAATCAATAATCAAACTGAATAATAAAAAAAAACCTTTATTGCATGGTCTAATTATCATAAAAAGTTACCCTTTCCAAGATGACTACATTGGTATTATTATTATTATTATTATTATTGATAAAAATATGGTCGCCAGAATCTTTCTCTGTTTCAATGACTGTCTCATCTGTGAGAATCTTTGATAGTAGGTGAATAGTGAAAGTCAACAAATCTTAAGGTCTAGACTCTAGAGTATAATAACACAATACAATATAATATAAGAAGATAAAATAAAAATAAAAACAAAAAATTCTTATAGAGAAATGAGTCGATAAATACCCAGCATCGGATAGACTGAGAGAAAATCCAACCCAGAGAAGAGAAGAGAAGGGAAGGGAAGGGAATAGAGTAGAGCTCGACAGGCAAATATTCTCGTTAACCAAGGTAAATCTCGTTTATGCTTTCTCATTTCTTCCTTGTTTATTTATTTATTTATTTTTCTTATCGAAATTTAATTGTCATGGTTACGGCTTAGTTCTAGTACTATCAGAATTCAACTGGGCTAGCTGGGCATAATAGGATATGATGTGAAATTTGGTTTTTTTATGACATAAAAGCAAAAACAATAGCAAGAGTTTGGTGGGATTTGTTTGATTTCTGAACCCGTCAACTGATTGTTCTTAGGAATCTATGCATCAACCCATCATACCTGGGTTGCCGGATGACTTGGCCTTGCTGTGTCTGGCAAAGGTATCTCATGGATACCATGGACTACTTGAATCTGTCTCCAAGAGCTGGAGGGATATGATTCGCAGCCCTGATTATGCCCACTATAGAGCAAAACACGGATGCTGTGGTGATTGGCTGTTTGTTCTTACTGAGCAGTCTAACAACCAATGGGTTGCCTTTGATCCTGAAGCTGATAGGTGGCATCCCTTGCCAAAGGTGTCCGGGGATTGTTCTGTCGGTCAGCATTTTGGATTTTCCTGTGTTTGTGTTTATAATCGGCTCTTAGTCATTGGGGGCTCCTATGCACCACTGGATTCGTCAGTTCTAATTCAAAGACCCTTAATAACAGATAATGTTCTCCAGTTTGACCCATTTAAGAAACAGTGGACTAGTGTGGCAAGAATGCGAACACCACGTTCTCACTTTGCGTGCAGTGTTATCTCTGGTAAGGTTTATGTTGCCGGTGGGCGAAACTTATCTTGCACCAAGGGGCTTGCTCTGGCTGAGGTTTACGATCCTTTAACAGACAAGTATGTTCATATGCACAACTGCAATATTTATTTCTGTTGTTTTCAATCACTCTTGATAATTGTTTAGTGACTACCGGTTGCTTCTTATTAGATTCCATAGTTCCTTAAGGCTTTTGCATGCTTTATGATTTCAGTGCACGATTAATTACAAAATATGATCTGTTCTTTTGTTCATTAACTAAGCTAGCACATTCCTTTTTCTTTCCATCATTTTCTCCAGTCTTGCCTGGAATGTTTCTTTTGTCAAAGTTACAACTTTATTAGCTGAAAATTTGATTACATCGTCTTTTTTTGTGGAATGCATCACCATTAATCAATTACAGCTTACTGTTTGGTTTTATAATGACATTCTCCAATCAGTCACGCATCTTGTTTAAGTCAATTTGGATATTTGCTCAAGTTTAAAACGTTATTCCCAATCAACCACACATCCTCATCAAGTCAATTTGGATATTTGCTTTCGAGTATTACGCATGCACAGAAAAGTCTATCAAAAATGGCTGTCACCCTTGGAGGAGAGGGGTGGGGGGTTGTTTGTGCTTGCGTTAATTCCATGAACAATACTTGGTCCACGGTACCTCATTTAAGGGTCAATGGAATTACGATCTTGTTCAAATTCATCTTTTTCTAGTGCAATTTGTTGCTGGTTATGACATAGCAGGAATTGCAGATGGGAGGAATTGCCGCCAATGCCGACACCACTGATGGACTGCTTAGGATTATCGTATAAAGGCAAATTTCATGTTTTGAGTGACCAGGTTGGCCTGTCAGAGACAAACATAACTCAAGTTTTCAATCCATCAATTAACACATGGTGCTCAATGGAGGACATTTGGCCCTTCTCCAGGGCAATGCAATTTGCAGTTCAAGTCATGTGTGATGGAAGAGTATACACAGTTGTTGATTGGGGTGAGAGCTTGATTAAAACAAGGGACTCTGAAGAAGGAGGAGAGTGGTACACTGTGGGTTCTGTACCTTCAGTCATTCTTACCACTCACACGAGGGCTTTGGAGGCCTTTAGTTATGGTTTTGCTTCCCTAAGAGATGAACTGTATATATTGGGTGGAAAGGTTCTCAAGTGGGAGGAGGCTGGAGCTGGGAGGTTTGACATTGTGAGACTAGATTTGGTGAGGGTTTGCAATCCAGTAGCTAGGCCTTTAAAATGGAAGGAAACCAGGCCAATGTGTGGGCCAGCATGTGGCTCCATTCTAGGATGTGCATCCCTGGAAGAGGAAAGTTGTTCTCGACCAAGGTAAGGAAGCTTTTGTTACCTCCGTGTTCACCGTCTCATATCATGATTATATTGAATTCTTACCATATTGTGATTATAGTTTTTCTTGATAAACTGCATGGAGTTTTCTTTGATTAGAATCCACCTCGATCTTGTACGTAATGTACCATCTTGTATGTTTTCAGGTGGACGTGATAATGCACTTGTGATGGCCACAATGCAATCACGGTTATTATAGCGTGGGTCAGTGTCTTTTCAAGGAGGCGGAATGGTCATTCTGACATCCATGGACGCCATGTTTGGCTTGCTTTTGAATTCTCTGTTCCACTTGAAGATGGCACAGGCTGGATCAGCTTAGTGAAAAATTCCTCGTCTGGTTGGCTTGCTTTTTATTGTAGTATTAGACTATTAGTTTAATAAAGAAGGTTTTTACTTGAAAACTTCCATTAATGATGCCTTAACAATTGATCTGCAAGATTGAGACGGGAGTGGTCAGGAAAATATGACTCCCAGCCTGCCTCGCTGTTTCTCTGTTTGTTTATGCCTATTGGGATACGAAAGCTTTTCTCAATGTTCCTAACTACTTTATGACTTAAACTTTGGGAGAAGTAATCACCTGCTTAATATAGCGGTGCTCATTGCAGCTACATGTTCCAGGAAAGTTTCTGAAAGGAGGTAGTGAATTTTGATTTGACAATTATAACTTTGATTGAAAAGCTAGAATTTAGTGTTTTTTTTATCAATCTTCAAAAATAATAGATAGGAATTGGAGGTTTAGATTTTCAATACCTTTAAAAACAGTTATAATCGAGGGACTTTAATATTATCTAATGATAAAATCAGTATCTTCATCAAAATGAATTATGTAAAAGAAGTTTCAAAATTCAAGGAGCAAAATGATAGTTTTTAAATTTTAAAAGGTTAATGCTATGAAATATATCAAGTTATTTAATGTAAAAGAAGTTTCGAATATTTTACCTGGATTGTTGAGAATTTGGTCAAATTCTCATTATTCTGGTTATTAAATCTCAAATGCATATATATATATATATATATATATATAATTTTTGTATGAAAAAACTAAACAATATAATGTTTTGAGAGACAGACCACATGCAAATGAAAATATTGTTTTGTAATAATTAAATTTTTTAATCTTTTTTTATAACCTGTTTTAAATAAAGAAAAAGAACACATATTTATTTGTTTATTTCACTTACTCCACTAAATTTTCATGTCTACAAATAAAAAATCTAATAAAACAAACTATTGGAGTTGCCAGAAATTAGAAATAGTAGATGAACAATGACGGAGCAGTGACAGCGCATGGACATCACGCGCTGCCACCACTGGCAGGGCGTGAGCCCACACGTTATTACAGATGAAGCAAAGTAAAGTGGGGATCATTTAAATCCTCTTCATGTATGTATCGTGATGCACCGCCACTGGCATAACACAGACATTTAATTTTTTTTCGTGTTGCTGGTGGCTGATTCAGTTTTAATTAAATTTGCTATTTTTAGGATAAACTGGTGATCATTTGAATGTCTCCTCAGCATTTTATTTAAAAACTTTGATAATCCAAAAAAAAAAAACTACTTTAATGGAAATTTCTTTTTATTATAAATGATAGAAACAATTAAATCAATGTTTTTTTAGAGTATAATAATAGAGATTATTTTTTAAAATATATATTCTTAAAAAAGAGATGTTTTTTACACAAGCATGTTAAAATAATAATAAAAAATATTTTAAATGACAATACCAATCACCACAGTGAAGCAATGGACCTACCGGCAGGCTTTTAGAATACTTTTCACGACCATAATTCTTGAAAAGCTGAGTCCCTACATCCTTCCAGCTGGCTGGCAAGCAAATTTTCATGATTAGGGAGGCTGTCGGTGGAGAAGAACTTTGAGGCATTTGTTTTACCATAAAATTGTTTTTTTAAATGTTTTGTATTTATTAGATTGATATTTTTTTATTTTTAAAAAATATTTTTGATATTAATATATTAACAACGGTTAGAATTTAGAAAATATAAAAAATTATTTTTTAAAATAATTTTAACACAATAATAAACAGATATTTAATGATCCAGTATCGCCATCCATCCCCTTTTTTCATTTCATACACATACCATATGCCAAAATGATAGTTGCTTGCATTTACGTTACTCTAATTATCATAAAACAAGACAAAATACATTGGCTTGTCAATTGAATTAAAGCTCAAAGACTTTTGTGACCTAGTTCCTAACACATATCCACTTTCCTGCTATATTTAAATCATATATTTTTTATTTTAAAAAAATTATTTTTTATTTTAAAAAAATTATTTTTTTTATCATAAAATAATTTCAAAACAATAAAAAAAAACTTAATTTAAAAAAATAAAAAAATTATTTTACTTTTTTTCAAAAATATTTTTAATAGGTAGTGCTAAATAGACACTAAATTATATATAAAAGTTCATCTATTCTGACTTATTGAATCAATTCATGACTCAATTAAAACTCATGACTCGATTAAAACTCAAACAAGATTTAATTTGATTTTTCTAGGAAAAAACATATCGTTTTATCTATTAAAATTTTAAAATATTATCATTTTATATTGATCCATATCAATATATATAACCCCAGTTTTCATATTTAACTTGTCGTCGGATCTTAACTCGGTTCATAGTATATATTAAGTTTAATAACTTTAAAGTAAGTGAAAGTTTATTCGATTGAGTCATTGAATCAATTCACAACTCGATTAAAACTCGAGCAAGATAAAATACAAATCAGGCTAGTTCATTTTCGTGATTTCTCACCAATAGGAATGGCCGATACTCAAATGCCAAGATATCATTGGGGTTGCCTTGTCCCTTATGGGGCTTTTAGCCCCTTTTTTTCTTAAAAAAAAAGTATTAAGTAATCTTTATTTAATGAACGTTGTCAAATGATGATGATGATTTTACACTTTGTGTAGTTTTGCCGTAAAAAGCTTGAAGAAGTAGTGCTGGTGGTAGTGTTATCCTGTCTGCTCCACAATAAATATATGAATGAGGAAGAAGAAATACCACACTGCTTCTGCTTCTCCATCTCGTTCTCATTCTGATAAAAAGTTGTTGGGACTGGCTTATCTTACACATTGTGTAGTAATGTGTTTGTAGAAGAAATAGTTGATGCAAGCAGTGAGAGGAGGAGGAAGAAGATGACGACGACGACGTTGTACTCGTGGTGGGGATTTATGTATGGGTTAATGATGGGTTCTTTAATATGGAAATGTGGAAGCTGTTTTGAATTCGAACACTCTCAGCCTCTGCCACTCCAAGATTGGAATAATAATGTCACTTTTAAAGCAGCAGCAGCATTTGCACCGCCGTTAATGGTGGGTCTTACACTTGTTAATGCAGCTGCTTCAAAGGGAGCCGGTACTTTCTTATTACTCTTAACTCTCACCTATCTCCTCCTCAGCTGATAATATGAGTGATAATGACTTCCAGCCTCACCAGTTTTCTCTCTTGTTATTTATGCAGTCTGCCTTGACGGATCATTACCAGGGTACCACATCCACCGAGGATATGGATCAGGGGCAAACAGCTGGCTCATTCAATTGGAGGTATCCAGCATGACTCAGAAATCAAAAGCTCTTCTTTCATGTCTTGTTCTTCAGTATTCAAGCCTTCTCCTCTCTTTCTTTCTCAAACAGGGCGGAGGATGGTGTAATTCAATCACAAAATGTGTTTTTAGTAAGAAAACACGCCATGGTTCTTCACATTATATGGAAAAGCAGATACCTTTTGAAGGCATACTCAGCAACAAAGCTGGAGAAAATCCTGGTCATTCATGTCTCCTAACTACTTCTCCAGTTGACTTCCATATTTCTTGAACAAAGTATAAATGCCATGTACATTTGCAGATTTTTATAATTGGAACAGGGTCAAGGTTCGTTATTGCGATGGTGGATCTTTTAGTGGAGACAGTCAGAATGAGGTCAGTGATCTTTTAGCACATATTTTCTATTCTGGACTTTGCCAAGCCTGTTCTTCATTGCACAAGTCTCAAAATCAGGAGCTGAAAATCTTGCATTATGCATAAACTTTCTTCTGTCTCCAATCATCAACAGTACCATTCTCATTTACAAATACTTATCTACATCTCCCAACAATCAGTAGTATTGCTTACCTGTTCACTAAGCTGCTGGACTGGAGCTTTATTCTCTAGTTGAAATTTATGTGTGTTGCAATGGAAGATTGAATGGAGTTTACCAGGGCTCTGGCTGAGTGAATAACGATTTCATCCTTCCTCCACAGGCAGCACAACTCTATTTTAGAGGACAAAGAATCTGGTCAGCTGTAATGGAAGATTTGATGTCGAAAGGAATGCGCTATGCCAATCAGGTCCCTCAAACCTGCCATACAAATTTCATGCACTGTTTTAATTTTATTTATTTGTAGTTTTTTTTTTTCTCTTCGTTGTTTTCTAGGCTCTTCTCTCTGGGTGTTCAGCTGGGGGGTTAGCATCTATACTACATTGCGACGAATTCCGGCATTTATTTCCAAGAACAGCCAGAGTCAAGTGTCTCAGTGATGCTGGTTTATTCCTTGACGTGTAAAGACCACGACATCCTTGCATTTTCACTCTTCATTGTGTTTCCAATTAGTATGGCTAAACTTCAGTAGTGTCTTGCTTGCAGACTAGACATCTCTGGTTGGCGCACGTTAAGATATATGTTTGCTGGAGTGGTCAGGCTGCAGGTACCTATACTTTACTTCAGATTTTCCATTGTAGTAAAACAACTAGCTATTTATTTGATCCTAACATCTAGTCAATCAATTACTCAATACCAGTTAGTCTGGACTTGGTCCGAAGCAATTCTCTATCGTTCAAGTCAATGCTGGAATAACGCTTCTTCATCCAATCCATCTTCATTTTGTCATCTACGTTTTCTTCATAGCATTTCTACATTATCATTACTATCTTTACCGAACTTTATGTATAAAGATCAGGCTTTCTGGGGTGGATTTCTTTGCTACCTCCATAATTTTTGAAGTCAGTTGACATCGGCAGAATCATGTATTTCCATTTAGCACAGCTCCATACATCACGTTAGCACTGATTTTCTTAGTGATCTGAATAATTTTCCTTGTGTATTTGTTCATTTGTCGAGATCTTGATTCTTGTGGTAAGAACTGGTTTAGAAAAACTACATGTTTAATCTGTTGCAGGGGATGCAAAAGAACCTGCCCCGGGGTTGTGCTAAACGCTTCAATCCAATTATGGTAATGTTCTTCCTAGTTCCTACAGCACATAAGTAACGTGCCATTCTATTTTTCCCCTGATATCGTTCATGAATTTTCTTTGCTCAGTGCTTTTTCCCACAGCGATTAATTGCTAGCGTCAGGACTCCACTTTTTCTTGTCAATACAGCTTATGATACATGGCAGGTACGCGTTGTGTCTGTGCTGCTCTAAGATTTAATCTAGTGAATGAAATATAAACGAATTTACTATCCGAGGAAGATTTAATACTAACAACACCTTTTACGGTTCTACTGTATGTGCACTGAATCGTTCATACAGATACAGTTAGGTCACTCGCATTCATACTAAATCCATATGAAATTTCATGCGTCACATGAATACATTCTACTATATAGAGTGAGTGTTTGATGAAACAAAATAACAATGATTTGTTCACGTTTACCTTCCCTTCAAACAGATCCAGGTCAGTTTAGCTCCTGCCTCAGCTGATCATCATGGATACTGGAATGGATGCAGAAAAAACTATGCACGTTGCACTGAATCACAAATTAGTTTTCTTCAAGGTGATTTATTTCTGTTCCTGCAAATGATAGTTTCATGATATCCTTTTTTTGTGTTATCGATGCAGTATTTTGATGATAACTTCAATTGTAACTTACTACCACACTGGTTTCGCCTGGATCAGGTTTCAGAAATCAAATGCTCTATGCTGTCAAAGGCTTCTCAAGGTTGAAGAAAAATGGATTGTTTATAAATTCATGTTTTGCTCATTGCCAGACAGAGAGACAGGACACGTGGTTTTCTCCAGGTTCTCCCCACATTAAACGCAAGGCAAGGCCATTCAAAATATATTTTTCAAAAAATTATAGTTCCTTTTTCTTTTGAGAGTTTTAATTATAGACAACTGAGGGGGACTCTCTGTGATGCAATTGATGATGAACTTACAGGGGATAGCAGAGTCTGTTGGCAACTGGTATTTTGATCGTGCTGCTATTATGGCTATTGACTGTCCGTACCCTTGTGACCATACCTGCCACCACCTGGTGTTCAAGTGATTTTCTGGTTATGTAGCTACGATATGTGTTACTGAACTTCCAAGAAAATAAATCTTGTTGAGTAGTTCAAGTGATGGCCATCAAGACTCGATGTCTTTTTCATTTTTTCTCTTACATCTTCACTGGAGTTGAAGGGTCATGAAAGTTGTAAGAGGCAACGTAGAATTTATTAGTTGTGAGATTCATGCTGAAGATTTACTACTTCAAGGAAACTTGGGAAACAGCTGCCTGCTGAAACTGGCTAATTTTGATTTTGGCAACTTCTAACCATGAGGAGTTCAATTTTCAGTCATAAATAATAATGATTAGGGAGTGTGTTGATTATAATTTCTCATGGCATCATAAGAATTCTGCTCAGTCATTGATAAAGACGGACAGGAGGATGATCATCGGAAATGTTCCGATACCTCATTTGAATTGCTCGAGGGTGATAACAACAAATTGCTGTCTAAATGGGGGGAAATAAGAAGACGAAGAAAGTTCAAGTACTGCTATCATTTTACAGCTATACATCAGAGGTTTCATCTAAATCATCTCTCCACCTCCCTTTAGCATTAAAACCCATTCAAATATCTTTGGTGCTTATAGTATTATTAACCACAGCTGGTTGAGTTATTATCCGGTGATTATGCAAATCGGATATCATGTCATTAATCTGTTTCGGCACCAATCCGAGATGCTGCCTTGATGGACTCCTGGAAATTGCTTGCCAAGGTTGTAGTCCCGTGTTTCTTCCCCCCAAATCATCAGCATCATAGAAGTAGGCGTTAGAGAGAGAGAGAGACGATGAGACAGTATCTTTTGTAATTTTTTAACTCATGTTCCAAAATAAAAGGAAAGAAAGAAAGCATTCAATCTGCAAGTTCTGCCAACCAAGAACCAAGGACAAGCATTTTGATTCTGCCATTTTGACATACAGAAATACTGTAAAATATCTTTCACAGACAATTTGAAATCACAGCTAAGGTCTTTCTAAAATGGAAGTCCTCTTCCTCTGTGCCATCAAATGTTTGCATGATAAATTTTAAGAGCTGATTAATCCCTAGATTATCCCACAAGTCATTACAACATAATCATTTGCATGCCGAGCTTTGAAAATAGTTGTTATTAATACCACCACTGATGCCAATCTGCATTTGAGCCATCTCCATCTATTCGATATTTCTGGTGGTTTGACATTTGTTTGGTGCATCACGTGTGTAGTGTCGGTTGATTCTGTTCGGCTAGAAATGATGTGTTGCGAAATTACGACCACTTGATATCTGTTGTCTCAGCGTCCGCGGAATGGAGTTGCAAGGTCTTGTCTGACGATCCACCATCATCTGCCAACCCCCATGAGAAGACGTTGCCATCGAAGAAGGACTTGTTCCTGCTGCAATTACTTGAATCCCAATGGATGTTATTGAATGTGCCCATTGGATGAAAGGGAAGACCTGCATAGATTTTACTGTCCGTTTGAGCAGATAAGATTGACCTTGAAAACGTGGGTACTGGTGTTCTGGAGTTGAATTCTTTGTTTGGCTCAAAAAGAATGCCCTTCTGGTCAAGCTTTAATTGATCGTGACTCAAATTCTGGACTGGAAATTGCAGGCAAGCAATTGAATCTAAAGACTTGTTTGGGAAGAATTCCTGGTGGGCACTGGTTTTGGCGGCATTCAAATTGTCACCTCCTTTTTCAATCCTACAGCTCGATACATCAATGAGTGATGGCTTTGAACTATCTTCCTTGAGATTGAGTGAGATCGCTGTGTCCAGTTCTCTTGAGGCCTTCTCAGGGCACGTGCTAGTAGAAAGCATAACCTCAGAAAGTGGCTTGTGGGTGTTGGGGTCAACACCTTTCTGCATGAGTTTCTTCTTGATGGAAGAGTTCCATAGATTCTTAATCTCATTGTCAGTTCTTCCTGGTAATCGTGCTGCAATTTGAGACCACCTGATAGGATAGGAATGCATGGCAGTTCTGTGAGCAAAATCATCATTGATCTGACCTGAATTCTGATAGCTTAATACAAGGAAGAAGGCGATCAATTATTGGCACCTGTTGCCTAGAACTGACTGAAGCTGGATTATGAGGTTCTCTTCCTGACTTGAGAATCCGCCTCTCTTCAAGTCTGGTCTTAAGTAATTGATCCACCTCAACCTGCAACTCTTTCCGCACCTTTCAAGACCTGAAAACGAATAATCACATTAGAAAATAAACAGAAACTTGTCAGAAGAAGCAGATTAAATGGGGCCTCCCAGAGAGACGACAAGTGTCACCTGCTAGCTTGGGGACAGAACTCCAGCATCCATGTCCATGCTTGGTAATGTACCTCAAAAGCTTCTCGTCTTCGTCCGGGGACCACAACCCTTTTCTTAGCTTCTGCTTGTAACCGCAGGATCGCCTCCCCATCTGAAGAAGAAAGCTTAGCTTTACAGTTGAAGAATGGTCTGTCAGAATTTAGAAAAAGCAAAGCCTCGGGATCTTAATAGGCTTGTGTTTCATTAATGTTACAGTGAAGCTGGAATCGGCAGAGATCAGAAGGAAGGAAGGATGTATACAAGTCTGAGAAAGGGAAACATCATCTATGATGGAGGTAATGAATTATTATTATTATTATTAATTGATGGAGAAGGGGAAGCCTCAAAAGAAGTGAGAAGTCGCCATCAAGAGGTTGATAGATACAAGATTACACATGTTTTGAGTCTCTTTTATCTAATTGCTTTGGTTTTGGCCCGCAGCTGTCTCATCAAGGTGTCCAAGTATTAATTTCAAGTGCAAGCTGATCTCTGGAAGTTAAAAAACAGAAAAATAAAATATTTTGATTTATTTTCAGGTAATAAATATTTTTAAAATACATTATACACTAAAATAATGATGAAAAAAAACAGGTTTAGATAATGAAAAACATAGAATTTTTAAAAGTATCTTCTGACTTCACCAGATCACAATATCAACCGAATCCTGAGAACAAAAATGAAAGTTGAGAGAGTTCATCGGTGGAGGTGATGTAAGGTCAAAAACTGCATATTTTAATTCCATTATACATGCATTCTCAATCCCATTAAGGAATAGTTAGTGGGTACTGACAACAAATTAAAGATGTATCAGCAGAGTGTTTTCTCAGTATTCTAGTTACTTCAATGATTGCTGCTGTCCATGGCCAGCCCTAACATCATGACGAGCTCAAATTATTCTAAACCTGGACCCACCATCTTCAACAAGAAGATACATATATGGAATCATCTTTGCAGTGATCAATGTGAAAGCCCAGAATGATTCATAAAAAAACAGAGAAATGTGATGGCTATGAGAAGAGATTGATGTTCTGGGGCAGGGGAGTGACGAAGAACAAACAAGGAATAGTATAGCAAGCTACGACAGGTCGATCGATAGAGACAAAGGATCCGGTGGTCAAAGAAAAGGTGGTCCACTGGTGAGTGGGATTTTCGCAAGTGTGATGGGCACTGACAGAGATGACAAGCAGGCCAGAGCCTCTGTCTCCTCGGTTTATTTTAATTTATTTTATTTTATTTTATTTTATTTTATTTTGGAATACTTGTTGTGGAATCTGCAGAGTTCTTCAACCTCAAATCAAAATTAGGTCAGGAAATATCAGTGCGTGAGGGCTCAGGGATATTGGTATGAGGTGAGGGTGTTCCAGTAGAGTAGGTTGTCTGGACCTTCTTCTTTCGGCCTGAGGCATATATAGACAACCACTTGATAAGAAAGAGCAACTGCCATTTCATATTTATTGTCGGTTTAGTAAAGTATTTAAGATTGTTTTTCAATCTTATTTTTATTTAGAAAACTATTAGAATGATGTTTTTTTTTTTTAAATATATATCAAAATTATCTAAAAATATTTTAAAAAAATAATTTAAATAAAAAAATGCTTCTGAAACACTTCGTCTTTGATTTTAAGTAATATTAATTTTGAATATTATTTTATTAAATACCATTCAGTTTCTACTTTGTTTTCAAATAATATTATAACACTTTTTTATAATATTAACAAGAGTTTTTTTATACAACCCTTTTCTACCCATGTATATTTAATTATCATATAATTAAATTATAAAAAAAAACATATTTTTTTAAACTCAATAAGGTTAATTATGCAGTAGTAAGCTCGGCCGATTAACTTAAGCTAACCTAAGTTGATCTAAAATATCATCATCTCAATATTTTCTAAGAAGAAAATAAGTTAAAATGATATAATCTTGAATATGTTTTAAGTCAAAACAAGTTTAATCAAGTTGGCTGGGTTGTGTCTGAACCTGCAAGTTAAACTAGTTACATTAAATCAATTCTTACTGGATTTAATTTTAAGTTCAAATAAAAATAAAAATAATTGCTTAATTTCACCACAAGTTGATGCCATCCAACGCTGAGTTATTATTTAATTAGCTACCATTCATATGCTCTGCTTCATCGTGCCTGCTTGCAACGAGAAGATTTTAGTGTTCAATATTTATGAGTGGCCGGTAGCTAAGGCATAAATATTGGCCACAACAAATGGCAAATAAAATGACCTGAGAGTTTAGATAGCATAATATTTAGTAGGCCAGAAGCAAAGCTACCTGGGAAATATCCATCTATGGCTGCATGCCAGCCATAAATTGACTGTAAACATACATGTATATATAGACAGACAAACTCAGGATCTTAAGCCGAGCAGCAGCCATTCGCATGGAAAAGACTTGATCACCACTGCAAAATCAGCCTCGATCGACTGAATATACTTTCGTAGAAGGGAATGCTATTGAAGTAGTCGCCATGCATAGATAGTTTGGTAAGATCACAGGCTATTTTATACCATTAATCTGCAGCTGTTACTGCTTTTGCTCCATGCTTTCATCAACCTTAGGCCTGGTATTCATGAGCACCTTCCGAAGCATGGTGTTTTCATTGGTCAAAGTGGAGATTTTCTCCTCCAATTTGGTGTTCATCTCCTGCAATTCCTTGGCTCTTGATTCCAAGTCAGTCACGTAAACCTTCTTTCTTTCTCGAGCTTGTTGGGCTGACACCCTGTTCCTTAGCAGTCTGCTACATACATGCAGGAGAAGTCATTTACATACGCGTGTGTGCGTGTGTGTGTGAGAGAGAGTTGTAGGGGTGTGTGTGTGAGAGAGTGAGAGAGAGAGAGAGAGTCGTAGCATTATAAATGAACTCACTCTTAATATATTCTAGATACCTTTTGCCACCATTTAAATATTCTTTTCTTCAATAAAAATATTTATACATAAGCTTTTTTGACATGTTTTTATAGGTAAAAGTATTTTATTTTCGATGGATAATAATTAAAAATATATATTTGAATGAAAATTTCTGAAATTAGTTATATTTTATAAATAAATGAATTTTACATGATAACATTTTTAATTATTCACAATAAATTCAATAACAGGGATGGAAATCAGATGGTGATTTTGAACATGAAATAACATTGAACAAGTGCGCGCGTTAAGCTGCTCTATATGTATAGCAAAAAGAAATAATGGCTCTCGTAAATAACAACAACATTATATTTAAACTATGAATGTAGGACTCACCTCTTCAGCCTCCTGTATTCTTTGTCAGCAGGGTTTCGCCCTCTATGGCGTTTATTACCCGCAGTTGCTCCCGGTGCTGCCGGTGCTGCG
Source organism: Salix caprea (assembly GCA_964035475.1). Taxonomy (NCBI): domain Eukaryota; kingdom Viridiplantae; phylum Streptophyta; class Magnoliopsida; order Malpighiales; family Salicaceae; genus Salix; species Salix caprea. The sequence continues at coordinate 15,588,182 of OZ037757.1, forward strand.
GCGGCGGATTGAACCTCTGGATTATTGTTGTAAGTGGTGGTGTTGTTACCAGCACCAGCAGACCCTGCCGGTGGTCGAGCTTCTACATCCGGAACCGTGAAAAGATCTTCATCACTGTCTTCATGATCTGGATCAAACTAATTAATTAATCAGTAACATCATTATATGATTAATTTCCCACGAGCACTATGCCAAGCAGACTGTATATGTGTGTGTGTGAATTGTGATTACTCCAGCTAGCTAAAGTGCTGCCTGCTGGGTGGATCTACAACGCACCTACTAGTTTGTTTCTGTGGCGTGAAATGAGATTGTCACTTGTACTACCAGTACTTCTCCTGATCCTCCAGGAAGAGGAAGAAGAAGAGGTAGCGGTGGCACTGGTGCCCTCCACCTGATGATCGTCGTCGTCTTCGTCGCCGCCGTCGTCGTCGAGTATATGCTTCTTATCATGAGGGTACTTGCTGTTGGACTCCCCAATATCCATTATCGTTTCTCTTCAATTGCACGATCGATCTGAGCTGATTATCTACTGACGGATCATGATCTGATTATGAATGGGTGTATGTCTGTAACAGGTGTACATGTCCATACCATCTATCCTCTCCTTTTTGGAAGGCCAGGGTTAAAGCTTTTGGCTCATGAACGACCACGTTGATGCATGCACAGCCGCCCGCTCCACCCTCTCTTCCTGTCTCTTTCTTTCTCTCCCACTCTCTCTTCCCGTTACCTCATGTATAAACATTCTACCCATCTAACCGGTACTTCCGGTCACGTTGGATGTGCTGACCTTTCTATATATTGTTTTACATAAAACATATAAAAACATTTAAAAGAATTAATTAATGATTATTTCTTTAAATAAATGAAAAAAAATAAAACTTTATCCGTTGTATTTATTTTCATTAAAATTATTTTTGAATTCGATAAAACAATAATAGAAATAGATACACATATGTCATTGATATAACAAAATAAAATAAAAGTGAAACTATATCTTGCAAAGCTATATATATATATATATATATATATATATATATATATATATATAAAAAAAAAAGAACAAGGAGGGAATAAAAATAAAAATACAAATGATCGAGTAACCAAGATTTTCTGATTTACAAGTTAAAATGGCAAGAAAAAATATCTTTAGTTAAAGAGAAAATAAAAAACTAAATTGAAAGGGGAAAATGCTATAAAATATCATCAATTTATGAAATTTAAAATTAATAAAATTTTAACAATGAATGTGAGATTATCCTGCATTCCTAGAGAGAAAATGGAAGAATCTTCTTTCCATATTTTTAATTCATAGAAAAGATCTTTTCTAAAGGTAATAATAATAATGACTGAATTGAAAAAGATAATGTATGATAAGCTATAAATAAAAATAAATAAATAAATAGAAATCAAACAAGTTAAAAATAAAATTAAAACAGCAAAAACAATGAGTATAATGTACTTCTTGGACTTCCATTTGGGCTTTCTTTTGGGAGGGGTAGCCCCCCATTTCATGTTCATAAAGCAGTGAAGTGTGACCGCATGATGGTAGTATTATTAAGGATAAAGCATCCTACAAATAATCATAAGCTCGGATCATTTAGTCCAATGAAATAATAATAATAATAATAATAATAATACAAGAAATAGCCTTACTTTTCTCTCTACCATATTAATATTTCTCTATTTAATTTAGTTTTATCCCAAATTAGTTAATTAACTTTATTAAATTTATCAAGAAGGATTTTTTTTTATCTCTCTTTTCTCTATCATTATATTCAGAACCAATTCTTTATCGGAGAATTATTACCGGTAGCTATGAGCCTAATGGAACGAGAAAGCTAAACGATGGCGTGCAGGCAGTGAAAACTGAAAAATAATATATATATATATATATATATATATATATATATATAAAATACCCTCCACTCTCTTAATATTATTTTTATTAAAAAAAAAAGAAGATTGGACAATGGCAGAAAGAGGGTTAACAAACTAATTTTATCTTAGGTGGTGTTTGGGAAACATCAGAAAAATAATTTTTGAAAAAAAAAGAATTTTTTTTTTTATTTCAGATCATTTTGATATGATAATAGCAAAAATATTTTGTTAAAAAAAATAATATATTTTTAGCTGAAAAACATTTTAAAAAACAATTATAAATTCTACAATAAATCTATTTTTTTAAAACGATTATAACGAGAGTTCTAATTTGAGAAAACAAATAACTTAAGGTTCAAATTGATACTCCTCTAATGGTTCAAGGGCTATGTTTGAGGTTGCAAGTTATTATCAGAAGTAACATAAACAAGACGGGAGTACTTTTGTCCTGTTGATCAGGGGAGTTTACAATACTTACACACAGACAACTCGCAAGGGTGTTCTGCTATGTTGCTTTGATTGCTGACTTCAAACTCAAACTGTACAAGAGAGATGAAAACTCTGCCTTCATCGTCTTCAAAAGCACCTATCAAGTTCAGGATGTAAGTTTTTCTCTTTTCCCTTTTCTTTTTCTTTAGGGTTTCTTTCAAGATTTCTTAATATAGCTAGAAACTGAGAGGAAGAAGCAGGCCAACAAAGGAGAACTTGGTGCCAATTCGACTAGACATAGAATTAGAAGAGCAGCGTTACAAAGATGCCTTCACATGGAATCCCATCGATCCAGACTCTGAGATTACCATCTTCGCTAAAAGAACTGTCAAAGACTTGAAGCTTCCTCCTCCTTTTATTATGCACATTGTTCAATCCATACAGGTCCTGTCCAGCTCCTCCTCACTATTTTTTTTTTATTTCCCCTTTAATTAATAAGAGCATAAGCTTGAATTTTAGAATGCCCTTAATTTATCTTTATTGTTATTTTTATTATTATTTTGATCAGACACAATTGGCCGAGTTTCGATCCTATGAAGGTCAAGATATGCTGTACACTGGAGACAAAATTGTGCCTATTAAGGTTTTTCTTTCCTTTTTTCTTTCTTAAACAGAGTATTGTTCTCTGCCTTACTGTTCTATTTGACTTCGATTGCTTGCTATAATATGGAAGGATTTTGCTTTGTTTCTTCGATCTCAGCTTGATCTTCGCGTGAATAGCACTCTTATAAAGGATCAGTTTTTGTGGGTAAGACAGCACTTGCTAGTAATTAACCTTTGTTTCACTTGTATTCGTCATGTGCTTTATAGTCTTCAACCACTTTTTATGGATTTAAGCCTTTTAATGCTTTTATTGATTGGCAATTTCAGGACATGAACAACTTTGACAGTGATCCTGAAGACTTTGCTAAAACCTTCTGTGATGATATGGGTATTCAAGACCCTGAAGTTGGAGTAAGCAAGACTACTACTCTATTATCAGTACTTCCCTTCTATCTCATTAATCTAAATATTGTTTCCACAAGACCAACATTACCTTATTCTCTGCAGCCTGCAGTTGCTTTTGCTATTAGGGAACAGCTTTATGAGGTGACAACCTTTACTGCATTCTTAATGTTCTTGCTTCTTCTATGTTTTTCTAATGTTAGAGTTGCGTGCATTTCGATTTACCATGTCTATATGCTACTTGCTGTGCCAGAATGCAGTTCAAAGTGTAGCTGCTGCAAGAGAAATCCGATTAAGTAAAAAGGGACGTCGCGGTGCCGAATATGTCCCTGCAAGGTGTCTTTCACAAACCTGTATCTTATTCTTGCTACCATTCATTTGTTTCATTGTGGAAGAGGGTGTATCTGAGATGATTTTAATGTGAAACATTGTCAGAACTTGAATCTCACTGACTCCTTCCCTCTCTCTTTATCGCTCATAGTAAAGCAGGTGGCACTTCATTGGATTTGATGAAGTTGTTCAACAACAAATACAGTGTGGTTCGGTATGTGTTTTCTATTTCTACCAAGTTTAATAAACTATAAGTTTGCCGAGACTTGAAGAATATACATATTGTATTGTAACGTTGCAGTAATTGTAATGCTTCAAAGCAAGGGAACAAGCTTTTAATAACTGTAATTTCGTACTCTGCATCATTATAATGATCATTGCATGTTTTGTCATAAATAAAATGTAGCATATACCTTTTATCTCCCTTATCATATCCCTCATAGAATTCCTTATGTAAAAAACTTCGTTATTCCCCTTCCTTTCTTTGAAACTGAATTTTGCATAAGCCATCTCCTCTGGCTATTGAGGTAACTTGCTGATATTGTCCCAAGAATGGTAAAGAGAAGGAAAGGAGAGAAAAAGGGAGGATCAATTAAGTTATTGTTAAGAACTGGAGGACTCCGTTCCATCATTGCCTGATACCAGTATCTAAAATCAAGGTGTGATGTGGGGAGGGATATTCAAGAATACGAGCGTCACCCTTACTTTCTTTCATATTTCCCTGTCTAAAGTTTATGCAGACATCTCCAGCCGTGCTGTTTTATCCATAAATCTTTCTTTGAATTATGCTGCTCATATTATATTCTTTGCGATGCACCATCTTTGAAATGTTTTCATTGCGTTTCATGTCCAGGATGCATTGAAGATTCCATTATCATGAAATTTTACTGACAGGAAGCTTACGAGTGTTTGTTGATTTTCTCATTTGCCTCAGGAAAAGAAAGGAATGGGATGTGTATGGGCCTACTGTTGATCTCTTATCAAATGAGGAAGTAGATGCCCTTGAAGCACGGGAAGAGAAGAACGTTCGATCTATAATTTGACAATATCAGCTGGGAGCATATGTACTGATTGCCAAGAGAATTGGGAACCCAGTTCTGTGTTGCTGCCGCCTGCTTCTTGTTTCAAATGCCAGGAGCTTCAACTGTATGCGAATGACATTTGCCATTGTTGTGCACCGATGAAAATAGAAGTTTCCAAGCCAGTAAACCCTGGAGGGGCAACACAAGGGAATGCGGCCCTCTGCCTTTTCATTGTATTTGAATTAGTCAAAACTCTCAAACAGATGGCTTGGAAGTGGAGAGGTATGCGTGCTTATCAAAGAGTCAAGTTATCTCATGCGATGCTTGAAGATTTCCTTGTAAGAATTCTTTGGCATTATGGCGGCATGTAACAAATAATACTTCTGTTAGAGACTGGGATATCAATTCTCTCAACAATCAGTGTGTATTATTATTACATTTCATCTTGAGCTCACACTGCTACTTCGGTTTCCATCATAGGCAGCCTTTGGAGCTCGAAAAACTTCAAACGCTGAAGGTAACCGGTTGGTAACCATGAGCTTGAGCATGGACTCTGCTTACGGCCCGCGCTCAAACGCACAAGGCCGAGCTCCATTTTGGACATGTTTTTCCACGAATCCCTATGATTTACGCATGGCAAATCTAAAAAAAAAAAAAAAAAAACAGCCCTATAGAAGCGGCATCCATTTTAAGTTTTTTAATAAATATTTGAATCAATTATATCTGAATTATATTTTCTTTCTTTCAGAAATCGACATTTTTCTTCCAATTTTGAAATAAAAGCGATTAAGCATGGTTATAAGACTCGGATTAACATGAGGTGATTAAAAAAAAGTGGTAGAAAGACGTATTTGAACCCAAAATTAATATTAACCTAATTTAGGGAAGAAACATCTTTTGAGAGGTTTCCCTTCTATTTTTTTAATAAAAGAAAGATATTATATACCAGAATAAGCTTTTATTATTAAATAAAATACATAATCTATATGTTTTTTTTATATATAATTTCAATGCAAAATCATTTTTAGCTGTATTTTTACTAATATTCACAAAAACTCTCACGGGATTTAACAACTAACACGCCCGGTTGGGTTTGGAAGAGCACCGGAAATCAATGCCTTTTCATAATCGCAAACTAATGCAAATAGCTTGAACTCGACGTCGAACATATTCACATATTTGGAAATTTTTAAATTAGATTTAATTGACAACTGTGAATAAAATCATTTATAATATCATGAATTAAGATAAGAAATTAATGTTAAAACTAACTTCCTCAAAATACCCATCATTTCGAGGCCGATTTGAACTTGGATTCTTAGACCCTAATTTATAACTTGAGAAACAGATTATTTTGATGGTTGAATGACAGTTAATTACTAGTTTAGGAATTGAATATTGCTCCCTCTATTCCAAAGAGACTCTCTTATCTTTTTTTACCCTAAAATATATGGCCAAAAACAGCCTCCGATTGGGTAAAAATGTTGATGTGGGGCATGGCGTAATCTGTTCTTCCAATAGGAAGCAAGACGATATCCAGCAGCCGATAAGGTTCTCCTTTTCTCTCACATGTCTCTATCCTATATTATATAATTATAAATCCAAAAAAGAAGAAAAAAAACAAAGAAAATGGTAATCCAAATTGGTTTCCATTAAACATTAAATCTCACCGTGATTTCCGTTGATCACAGGGATTCCCTATTACATACTGAAATTTCCCACCTCCAGCATCATCAATTCTCAATCAAATGGGCATTCTAAAAATCTGCCAGCTTCCACTTAATTTGCTTTTCTTCTTCTTTTCTGGAAGATGATGTGATGATATCTACAGACTGAAGATGAGTACCCAGATCCTCCATGAAAATGGAGGGGGGGATCAAGAAGTGGTCATATCGCAGGTGGCGGATTTGGACTTGTCCAGAATCGACCACATCACTTGAACATCTTCATAGCCACATGCCATCACTTCACCGTGCAGGTCCAGCCCCCTTTTCTCTTGCCCTGCAATCGATGCTAGCTCAACATCAACAACAAGCAACTAGCAGACAATTAAACTAAGCATTCGCAGCCTGTCTGAACTAAAAACCAGTGACGGGAGACAAACAGGCAGCGCTTGGGAAAATGAAAAATGTCAGGCACTGTACCTTGCTGGGACTTCTTGTCCCTGCTGACAGGCTGCTGCTGCTGCTGGTTGAAGAAAGTACAGGCTTTCCTGAAAGGGGACGCGATGGTTTTTTTCCAGGAAGTCATGGTGGATATTTGACAGTACTAGCGGAAGAAGTTTCTTCGTTTGGAGGCGTCAATGGAGGAATCGAACCAGCAATCTCTTCTCCTCTCTATGCTAGCTGAAGGCGTGTCTGTGTATATATATAGAGCAAGTACGAAGGGACGAGTAGAAGATGATTAAATAAAAGAAGAAGGAGAGGCAAGATCCGTGAGATGAGCATGGAGGAGAAGCATCCTTCACTCTTTCTCTTTCTTATCCACGATAAATTAAATAAATAAATAGTTTGTAATAGGTCGACTGTGCCTTAGCACATGGAGCATGCTTCCAAACACACCTCTATACACGTGAATGCCTTTCCTTTTTTCCTTGGATGTGACTGAGGATTGTCAACCCTAATAAAATTAACTATAAAAAATAAATCAAAATTTCCCACAAATCCACTATCACTTTTCATATTCGCTGACCACTCTTTTCTTTTCTTCTCTCTTTTACAAATCACATATATATTTTTTCTTGTAAGCTTATGGAATAATCGGATCAAGCATCTTGTCTATATATTCTACTCTTTCTTATCTATTTACCATAAGAGAAATTCAATTTCGATTAACCTATTATTGGTATGAACAAGATCATCATCAAAATGGACGCATAATCTAGTTCCCATGATCTTGAAGCTCGTGGTGTTCTTGTTATGAACAAGGGAAGGAGGGTCATGATCACTTGTTAATGATTGCACGTGTACATGTTTAATGGAGGGAGCATCTGTTCTTCACATGCACTAATGTGAAACGGAACACTCCAGATCAATGTGGGGACTACCTGTTTTTCTTCTTCTTAATTTATTGATAATCATTGAATAAAAATTGGATACGATCGAGTTGTGCTGTGTGTAATATTGTAAATACACTTCAGGGCTAGATTGTAAATACAAAAACAAATGTTCCCTCGATAAATAAAATAATTGAAAGAGAGGTGCTAGCTAGAAGGATATTATAGACTTTTTCCATCGTTTTCTCAGTAAAACCCTAACAAAAGAGGGATGGGAATTTAGTGGAATTAAGTAATATTTAGCCTAACTTTAGTGATCTAGCCATCTTCATGATAATTAATGGTAACCATGCACAACGGCTAATCTTCTTATAAATTAAAAAAAAAAAAAAAAAAAGGAATCTTGATTTCTCAGCACTCTCACATTTATAATCGTCAGTTTAAAGTTTAAAAGTTTTATTTTTCATTTTGAAATTATAATAAATTTATCTGAGCATAGCTAGAGTGTATTCTTATAAATGAATCGAAGAAGAGATGAATCGTAACTCACATGAGTTTTTATTGTAAGAAGAAAGCATTTATTTATTCGTTCGAAAAATTAAATGCTGATGATAGAATAATGATGATGGTGTCGTCGGCTCCAATCATGGGGTTGACGTCCTTGGAAGAAGTAACAGATGCTCTTCCTTGATCCTAACCATGATTATAATTCTCGATACAGATACCATATGATCTCATTTTCCAACACATTACAAAACAATTTTGCAGTCTATGTAAAATTGCAATACTGTGTATTCAAAACCCAATCTCGTTTTTGTCAGGCTCGGGTCGGGTCGAAAGTCGAAGGGATTGACTCATTACTCTTAAAAAAAAATGATATTATTTTGAAAAAAACCAGAAATATCTTACACATCGGGTAATTGATATATCATAACTGACTGCAGTTCTGCTCCTAAGTTAAGTTTGAAGAAGAAATACATCCAACCATCCAGAGGATACATGTAGTTATTGAAAGCTTATCTAATCATTAATTTTAGGGTCTGTGAAATTAATCGAGATGCGTATAAGCTAGCCCGGACAAAAATAAAAATAAAAATAAAAATAAAAATAAAGGGAATACATCCCCCTTGCTAGTGCAGAGATGCTTAACTGGTGCAATCGAAACCTTCATTTCTGCCGAGGAGCAGAGGAGCACTCTGTTGTTTGTTTATCAGAGCAGGCACATGCTGCCCAAAAAACCAGACAGTGGCAGTGGCTTTCACATGTACGCACGAGTAATGGTGTATATTAGTATTCATAGGGGAAATCAAATTTTAGAGTTTATCTTATTACTTCATCATTTTCAATTGAGGCTTTAAACTTTTGATTTTATCATTCTTGTCCCATGAGTAATGGTCTCCGATATCCATCCAATAAAATGACTTGTTTTTTTTTTTTCCAGATCAAGCTCGAATCGAATCCAGGGTTGTAACTAGATCATTCAGGTTTTACTTTTATATAATCCGGATCACTTAATTAACCGACTCTCTTGTCCGTTAGGGTTCTAAAACAATAGTCCTGTGGGCTGTAATTAATTAAAAGGTAAAAAATCATGTTGAATAATAATAATAAGATGCGAATGCAACTTAAGAATATACAAGGCACTCCTCTAAACTCAGAAAACCGATGATGGTCGGTTTGACTTAAGAACCGGTGCCATTTTTTCTCCAACTCTTTTTTCTTCTTTCGAGTTGACTGCTCTGCTCAATGAAATCTCCTACAGTATTAAATAAATAAATAAAAAAAATAAAAGAATAGAGGTAGCCACTTGCTAGATAATTATTTGCTGATTTCAATTTTCAAGAAAGGTTGCTTCTTTTTCTTCTTCTGTTGTTTTTTCGTTACAATACAACCAAACTTTCATGCTTGGCTACAGTGCAGAGCCCACAGGCATGCAGAAAATGTTGACATTATAGCCATGCAACTACTCAGAAAATTATGCAATGTAAAAGATCTTACTATACATTATAGCCATGTGATGCCTAACCATAATAATCCCAATAATTTTATATTGGAAACGCGTAGAGAAGGTAAAATATCTCTCTTTAAAAGCAAATGGAATTTTCAAATTCTTTGTATATTAGATATGTACAGCCCCTCTTAGAGCTTCTGAATTGTCAATGTATTTTATACCACAATCACTTTCCTTGTGAGGCCCATGGTTGAAGGGGCCAAGAGAAGATGAATTATAAAAGCTTCAATAGAGTCAAAAACCCATAAGAAAAAGATATAGAGAAGCACAAGACCATGTTAGAGAATAATATAAATCATATTATGGGGTTTCACTTACAAACTTAAGCTTTTAGGTGAAATGATTCCTTAACATGATATTAGAGCCTTGTTGACCCAGCGGTCACGAGTTCGAATCTCACCACCTCCATTCTATTTGATAAAAATCAAGCACAAGGTGATGTGAGCATGTGCAAGTTTCAAGCCCAAAGAGCTTTCACTTGAGGGGGTGTGTTAGAGAATAATATAAATCATATTATGGGGTCTCACTTACAAGTTTAAGCTTTTAGGTGAGATGGTTCCTTAACAGACCCAATTTATTTGGGCCTGAATACATGTCAGGTCCAAACACCAATGAGTCTGGCTACCTAACTCCCATGAGCTTGACTATATGCCAGGCCCAAGATGAATTAATATTAATGATAGTTACAAAATGATATAGGGTCGCCTTCTATACATACAGGGTACTCCCATACACATTAATTCTATGATTATAAGTGCATATTTATTTATTTATTTATTTATCACCTAGGATTATAAGTGCATTTTTTTGCAGATAGTATAATTAACAAAGGAGCAAATCAAGTTTAGGTGCGTCCACACAATGTGATTGTTGTCTCTTTAAAGCAGAGTTCGTGGCCCCCACTTCCTCCAGTTCCTATCATCGCTTTGCTATTTTCTTTCAATCAGTTCAAATATATACTTCTCTCTTGGCTTTATTTCATTGGCGCTTCTTCATGGGTGAATATTCTTCTTTTTTTATAAAAAATATTTTTTTTTATAATATTTTTTTTTATATATTTATACAGCAAATTTTTTTTTTTATCAAACTCCATTTCTACTCTGTCAAATATGTTTCCATATTTTATCATAAAACTCTTTTTTATAAGGTTTGAGATCATGATTGAATTTTATAAATTGCTAAGAACTAGGATCTTATTAGAAAACTTGAGTGTATGTTTAACCACAATTTAAGAAAAACTATTCATTGTTTTTCTGTGTTTTATTTTAGTTTTCTATCTTGATTCTTTCTATTTTTTTAATAAATATTCTTTAATTAGCATCAATTTGAATCTATGAGGTTAAATAAAAAATAAAAAAACTATATATATATATATATATATTTTTTTTCAATTATACTTTTATAGTCCCAAATTGATTGCCAATTAAAGTAAATTTATTGAGGAAAGACAACACTTGGAGATAGAGGATCAAAGTAACAAAAAAAAACAGAAAAAGGGTGGCTGTTTCAAAAAGAAAAAAGTTTACTTTGCTCATCAAACTTTTAAATTATAAATTTTTAGTCCCTTCCAATTTCAAATAATCAATTCTGGCCTCAATTTTTATTTTATTTTTTTCGGTGTTTAGCTGGAGAGAGAAAAGAGAAAATGGATGGATTCTATAATAAATGTATTCAGATAATACCTTTTGGATGGGCAGAAGGCAACCTTTATGTAAAAAAGAAATGAACTAAAACTCATTGACAAGAATAATGGCAGTAAAACAAAGAATCACGCGGGTGGTATTTGGAAACAAAATATCTCCATCATGTTTTCAGCTACCATTCAGAAAAACAAAGAATCATTGATGATCAGGACCCTTGACCCGATTCTTATCAGCGCTGAAAACCCTTTAATTAATTTGGTGTGAGGTGCTTGATTGAAATGAAGAATCTTCCTTTAACTGTAAAATATATATAAAAACCCAAGCAAGCCAGCTTCAACACGCATCTGGTCATATCTTCTCGAATGATTCATTGTCAAATAAACGGTCGTTGTTGGTTCTTTGACCTCAACAAGTAATTAAAACTAGTAGCCTGAAGGAATTGGAGACCAGTAACATTGTTTATATAAAATACCTTCAAAAACCTATTTATTTTTTAATAACATGTTAACTTATCAAGTTTGATTTTATAGACTAATTTATTACCAGCATCACCTAATTATATATTTCAATCACCATCATCAACACCAATGTCATCATCATACATTAATCACAAAACTGATCATTAATATTATGCCCCCCATTAAAAAATAATTTAAAATTCTAGTATTAAAATCGAAGTTTTTCTCCTTGGAAAAAAAATAATTTTACCCCCAAAGAAAGTTTTCTGGCCCATTCCCTGATTTTCTATTAGCATATCCTAATTTCTATATATATTATATATATCAAGCATTATAAAGTGTTTTACAAACATTTGAATAATAAATTTTCACCCCTTCAGAGACAGAATATAATCTCCACAAAGGGTGTGCGCAGAAGCTAAGTCATCATTTTCTTTAGATTAAAGGGGATCGAGGCTTAGCTAAGAAATATGGCAAGGGAAGTATCACTCGTATGTAAATTAAAAAGAGATGATCAAAGGGTGATCACCGACTCATGTGGATGGTCCTCCTTCAACCTCGGCCGTGTGCGGTGGTGGGGGGTAACTTTTAGCCTGGCATGCACGTATGGTGGAAAGCAGCAAGTGCTAGTTGATGTTTCACTTGACTCGAAATTAATTCAGCGAAAGGGTCACTTCTGGCTTTTCTTTGAGCTCCATCGGCATCTCACCTTGACAGAAGAAACAATCACCCCAAAGGATTTTGATTCAACTCTACTAATAGATTCTGAATAGGAAAATACTTTTTTCGAAATTAAAAAGACGTGTTCAAGTTATTCCTATCACTATTTGTAACATAAAAATAGGAGAGAACAATTTCTTCGACCAGATGTGATTTTCTCTAAAATATTTCTATATCTATTTTTATTTTAATACTGATAATTAAAGCTATTAATTCCACAAATCACTGATGGGAGAGCATGTAAAATGTCAAATCTTTTGATGTTTACTAATTAAAAGTAACAGGGTTTTTTTTTATTAGAAATAAATACACTGATAAATTGTAAGCACGAAGCTAATTATCTCAGTACCAATTCAATGCATAATTACTTATTAATCTTGTCAATCAATAAATATTCTCTATGTTGTTGTAAATTCCCTTTTTTCAGAAAAATTCCCACGTTGGAATCTCTATTTGTAACAACAAAAGATCACCCACTTGCATATTTCTTAATTTAAATTACGGTAAAAGATACCCCTAAATGGATTTAGCTCCTCTTAAATTAGCAGTAACATAACCTATTATATTAAATAAACTCATATTATCGATGGTTTTGAAATCAGTAGTTGTCATTTTTTTTATTTAAAACATATATTACTATTTTTTTTAAATCTAACCATTCACTAATCTAGTGGGGGAAAAATCATAACCCTCAATTTTAAAATCAATAATATGAGTTTACCTAATACGTACAGTAATCATATTACCTCTAATTAACTTGAGAAAACTCAATCTTCCATGAATGAATAGTATGAGATAAGTTGAGGACATGCGCATGATGATCAGTACAACACGTACGACTGAATACACACAAACACACACACATATATATATATAGTGAATGAAATTATTGGAATTACTAATCGTTCTTAATCATTATTCGTAACTTACAGCCATAGTACTGCACGAAGCAGGCTGGAAGTGATGACGAGATTAATACAAATTAAAAGAAGCTGGAAAGAGAAGACGAAGCAATACACTAATGGAAACTTAAACGTTCAGCTGGTGGATGGAGCCATGCATCCTCAGAGAGAAAGAGTCTGGCGCTCTGGGTCTGAAACCCTAGTTGCATAGAACCTTGCAATGAAGGCGGAGGCTCTCCCGTCAATCCCTGGCTCTCCTGTCCACTGCTTTCCATCATCATCACCTGGACATACTCTCCTCCCATAAAACCCGTCTTCACTCATGTCATCGCTGCCATTTGAGTGCCAACAGGACTTGAATATGCTGAATATAGAGAATAAGCAGGATGAAGATTTCCTTTGCCTGCTGTAACCTCCCATGATTAGTTATCTATCCTACTTAATTAATTAAGCCTGATTAGTATGACGTGCTAGCTAGCTCGCTCGCTCGCTCGTTCTCTAAGCAACTATTGTAATGATGGCGGTGGTGGTGATGTTTACACGATCGGTTTCTGAATAACCAAGATGATGCGATTATGGCAGCGGACCTCTCCCTTACATTTATAGTACAAATTCATCACCCTGTGTCTTTTTGTAGTTAAATGGACGGTCTAGATTCGCCGAAAAGACAAGCCAAAGTGTGGTGATGGTTGCGAAATTAACTAAGATAAAGCAGAGGTGTTAGTGTCCTCTGCTTTAGAATTGACCCTTACAGGAGTAGCCAGGGAGGGCTGCAGCTAGCTGCATGCACTCCTACCACCTCTTTCTTTAATTTGTGCCTTGCTATAGGCTCTTGCTTTTCCTTCCTTCTTTTGTCTTCCAAAGATACCATCTTGATTTAATTAATTAATATCTCCTCTTCTTAATGTCTATTTATGGCCCAAGTTGGCTTCAGATCATAATTGTTCTCTAGCTAGTTTGATTATTCTCCGATCCTTTTTTAGGACCGTGAGTTTCACCCCCTTGTGGTTTAAAACGTACGGCCTCAATAATTTCCTGCTAAACTCGTGATGATCATGCGTGTAATTAATCATCTATATACCACCTCACAATTATACTACTTTAGAGCAATTATGTAGATCTTTTATATATATATATATGAAGAAATAATGTAGATCTTTTATATATATATTTATGGAGATACTGCTGTGGATTTGATATGCTAGCTTGTGGAACATAGACGCACGCATCCAGCTAAATGAGGACTCTCCTTTTCTCAGGACAGCTTTTGGCTATGCTGTATTGCATTATAAAAGAACCATGGAAATGATTAAATAGCAGTACACAGATAGTTAAGCGAAGATTTCGTAGATTTGGTTGTGCGTACATTTATATCTAGCTATCTTTGATTAATTAGGAAGTATACTTTAGAAAATACTTTATAGCTGATCAGTAGGTGCATGCTAATAAAGTAGTACTTCTTTCGTGATGTTTTTGGAGAAAGCATTGGCTGTGACGGACCATTCGGAGAAAGAGCCCGTAAATATGCTACCTGCTGCTCGATCCTCTCTCCGAGGTGCATTCAAGCTGTCTACCTTTTAGGCTCCGAATAATATCTGTACTTGACCAACAGGAGCCGGTGCACACGACGCGTCTCCTATTTAATTCAATCAACACTATCATCAATTAATTTTATTTGCAATTGCATCCTTTATTTCATAACCCAGCTCTTTTTTATTAGATTACACTGCGAAAAGAGAGATGCTGCTAGCTAGATCAATTATATTTATCAGGGAATTAATTGTATTTTAAGAGACACGCTTTAACGTTTCAGCTTATGATAATGATCAGTGGTTTGGTAACCTCCCACGAACCTAGCTTAAATAATATTGCTAGGCTTGGCATCAATTAATTAATTATAACTGGCTGTGTTCCTTCGACCGTAAGGTATCGACACACACCGAATTCAGCATAGGCAGTTTTATGTAAAGGGTCTGTAAAGTGTATGTACGTGCGTACGTACGATCGAATTGTATTTTTTGTTTCTATACACTGCTGGACAAGAATTTCTACTGCTTTTCTCAGACTATGATCTTTAAAATTCCAATTCCCATCTCGACCGTCTATCTTATCTAAGCTGCCCTTAGACGGAATAAATTATAAGTAAACGTTGCTGTAAACCTTTTCACTTTCGTCCCTTGACATGATTTCCTACAATTGTCATCACAAGAAAGAAATGGATAGCAAGTACGAACATTCATCAGTATGGGAAACAAATGCCCATTGGATGGACAAAATGTCTCATCAAGAATTTAATATATATATATATATATATATATATATATATATATATATATTGTGATTTTTTGTATAGAGGTTGGTTCTGTTTGGGAGAGCGGTTACGGTAGTTTTTTTGAAAGTGTTTTCCATGTCGAAATACATTAAAATAATATTTTTTTTATTTTTTTAAAAATCATTTTTGACATCAGCACATCAAAATGATCTAAAAACACCAAAACATATTCATTTAAATAAAATAAAAAATTGAATTTTTTGGAAACACCAGTTAAAATGCTGTCCCAAACAAACACTGAATAAAATTTAATGTGGAAGTAGTTAATTAACTTTTGTGAATAAAATGTTACAGGGTGATTTGTGTGGATGTTTTAAAATGACAAATTGCTACATCTCCAAGTTTGAAACTCGTTTTTTTTTTGTTCTTATGGGTAGTTTACTCTCATTCTCTCGTCATTTTGATTTTTTCTATTTTTTTTTATTATATCTGTAATTGGGATACGATATTATATTATATTGTACTATATACTAAAATAGGTTATGGTTCAGTTATTGTAGCTTATGAAGAGAATCACTATGGATTACAATAGTGTTGCTTAGTTTTCGGATCGATTTGGTTTGTTTGGTTTGTTGTTTTATTGGTATATATCTATTTTTGCACAGTGAGATACAATGAAGTGTTTATAGCTCAGTGGATAAAGTGTTTGAATCCTGCAAAGGAGGTCACTTGTTTGACCCCTGTATACTATCTTTTCTTTTGTTTTTTTACTCTGAATTATTTTTTTTGATTTGTTTTAAAACTTATTTTGTTGTTTTTTATTAGTTTTTTTTTATTTTCACGTTAAATTATTATTGTTTTTGCTTATAATTTTATTTTATATCATTTTTGTTTGCTCTTTTGTTAAAGTTACTAATATTTTTTTTCATTGATTGAATTTCCCCCCATTATTAATGCAATAACAATAATAATATTTTCTTTCTTTCTTCCTCTTTTGTTAATATTTTTGAATTTTTTTCTTGGGGTAATTTAATAATTTTTATTGTTTTAACAGTAATAGCAATGATATTTTTAGATGTTAAGGCTTCGATGTTCATGTTATTATAATAGGGGGTGTTGATGTGTTTCATTATATAAAACTTTGCATGTATATCTGCTATACTTTATTTGATTTTTTTAATTTTTTTATTTGATTGAAATTTATAATATATATATTTTTTGTTTCAACCCTTATACTTTAAATTTTTTTTATTTTAATTCCTTTAATTTTTTTATAGTTTTTAAGTAGTTGCTATTTTTGTCCATATTTATATATGTGCCTTTAATTTTGGTTTTTAATTTTTATTATTTTCTCTTTTGCTGAGATAACATTTTTTAAAAACAATTGTTCTTGAATTTTAGTTTGTGTTTATGATTATTTGAAAATTGATATTTTTTCCTTTTTTTTCCTTTTGGTTTTTTTATTATTTTTTTTTCACGTCAAATGATTTTTTAGCTAATAATTTTTTTTTTACGTCCATATTTTTTTTTATTGAATTTATTTTATCATTATTCACGCAACCAACAATAACAACAACAACAACAATAATTTTAGTTTTTTTTCTTGCTTTCTTTTTATTATTTTTTTTGAGTTTTTTTCTATTCAGAATAATTTAATTATTTTTATTGTTTTAGAAAAAATAATAATGATATTTTTAGATGTTAAGCTTTTGATATTATTGTTATAATATAGTGTGTTAACATGTTTTATTATATTAAATTTTTGTATATATAAATATTATATTTTATTTTTGAAGTAGTAAAATTTATTAATTATTTTAATTCCAATAATTATGAAAAATATTTGCTCCAAAAAGCAATTAACTAATTCAATACTAAAAAGAAATCAACTTTTCACGGGGGGTTTGCGAAGTGAAAGGTTGATTTGACTTGGTTAGGTTGGGTTGGGGGGGTTGGGTGTTTTTGATGTCCAATACAACTTTGACCTTTGTCCAATTAGATATGCCAAATCCTCAATAATTCTAATAAAACAAACACTCGTTGGGTGCAAAGTGAACAGGATCTTTGAAGGCAGGTGTGACTGTTCATCATGTGAATTCACGGATAGCAGACCAAACTCCAAAGTCCAAAGTGATAATGAGTTTGACATGAACGGAGTTAACTTTTGAAGAACGGGTCATAAAATAATAATTTATTGGGCAGATTCATGCACGGTCGTGTTTTGCTGGTCCCATTTATTTTGCAGGCATATTATTTCCAAAGAAGTGCACTCCGTTGATTTTGATCCATCTTGTCTCTTTTCTTTTCTTTTCTCTTTTTATAGATTTTCTCCACCCTCCAGCTTTAGCTATTTTTTTATTCACTTTCTATGATATTCTTTAGTTGTATTTATGTTTATGTTTTTATTTATTTTTAATCTTTGTTGGATTTGGCTTTTTTAAAGGAATTTTGTTGTTTAAATTGAATAAAATTAATTAATTTTATTATTTAACATTTATATTACTTGTATTTAACTAATTGATCAATTTTTTTGATATTCTTTTTAGATTTTTTATTGTCTACTCAAAATTTATTATTGTATATAATTTTTTTTTCTCAGAAGAACCGCATCACGAACCGAAACTAATTTGTATTGCATGATAAATTAGAAAATTTGTTTACCCCTAAGGCCCACCCATTAGCAGAAAAGTAAGATCAGCCACGGTAGTGGAGGTTCAAATGGGACATAGAGAGGGGCCCGTCTGGCCTTGCATGTGAAAAACACGATGAAGGTTGAATAAAAACAAAACTTATATAAAAAATACATTCAATATTATTAATATTTTCTTATAAGAAAATATTTTTCCAGTTTCGATGAATAACAAACACAATTATAGTTTTTATTAATATATAATTATGGAAAAATAAACTAGCATGTGTAAAGAGAGTCACTAAACGGTAAAAGGGGCTCCACGCTTCACGAGCCATGACCATGGGGACCACGACGTGGTCAGGGCACCGAGCAGTAGTGGTCCCAGCCTACAAGTGGGTGGTTGGGTTCGGGTCCTTTATTTTCAGGCCCGCAGGCAGCCTCAACAACCCAAAAATTACAAACGAGAAAGGGAAAACACCTTCTATATAAATAAATACCAACAATAATCGATTTGAATTTTAGCTGCTGAGACGTTTTCACCTACCCAATGCCATCCATCTACCCTTCCCTCATTGTATTCCACAGAATAATTTGGAACTTTAAATAAATGCTTATAATGTTTTTAGTGTTTCATTATTTATAATATTCACGATAATTTAATTAAAACCCGCAGAAACTGTTCTTCCTCCTTACTTTTCAGCTTCCCGTCTGAAAGAAAGGTGTTTGTACTTGCATTTGCACTGTTATAGATTCTGATGGAGCAATCATCGTCTTCGCCATCTTCTTCCAAAAAGGAAAGTCTTGACGTTCCCCTGCATTCGTTTGGGTTCCAAATTGAAGAACTGTCTCCTGAAAAGGTCACCGGTCACCTGCTTGTTACCCCCAAGTGCGTTCAGGTCTGTCCTCCTCCTCCTCCTCTCTCTCCCTCTCATTATAACACATAGGTAAGAGGAATTTCATTTGATTTCAATGAATTAAGATTTCCCACATGGAGAGCTCATAATTCTCTTCTTGGAAATGGGCCGGCCGGCCAATGAGCAGCCGTTCAAGGTATTGCACGGAGGAGTATCGGCTTTGATTTCGGAAGCGATGGCTAGCATGGGGGCCCACATGGCATCGGGACTGCAAAGAGTGGCCGGGATTCACCTGAGCATCAATCATGTGAAAAGCGCCCGCCTTGGAGATCTTGTCTTCGCCGAAGCCACTCCGTTCAGTATCGGCAAAACCGTTCAGGTACATGATTTCCCTCCCCTCCCCTCCCCTCCCCTCAGTATTAGAAAAGGAACGCAATTAAGATACAACTGATACAGGTGTGGGAAGTGAGGCTCTGGAAATTATCGGATCCGTCGAACACCAAGTCCTCCAAATCAATGGTGTCGTCGTCAAGGGTTACTCTCATTTGCAACCTGCCTGTGCCTGGCCATGCTAAAGAAGCCACGGAAAATCTCAGAACCCATGCTAAATTATGAAAACTCTTTCTTTCTTTCTTATTTTGCCTACCTGCTACCACTACAACGTGCTCGTCGGAATTGCTCCTGATATATTAATAATAATACAGTTGTACTTCAGTGACTTCAAGTTCTTGCTGTATGACTCTCTCAAATTCCAGCCCAAATAGTATGAATAAATTCTCCTAATTTAGTCCCAGTTAGTTGATGATTGCTTCCCAGTTACTAGTACTGCTAATTGTTAGTACTGCTAATTGTTGAAAAACTTAAAAAAGAAGAAAGACAGTCAACGCTGTTCTTAGACACCAACCTCGTGTTTATTTAGCCATAACCAACAGACGTCCTACTTCAATTCCATGGCATAACATCCAGACTCGTCATTCCCCTGTTGTTGGAACGGTAACATAAAATATTGCAGTACTATTATTACTGAAACCCAACTTTAAGAAGCCGATCCTTCCCTTGTATCGCAGCTTCAAACCAGCAGTACACCATACTTTTCAATGATTTAGTGCGCCAAGCCGAGTTTGTAACCATGATTAATGCACCCTCGCTAGCCGCGGTTTCTATTTTAGTTTGTGTTTGATAATGCGGCACTTATGATAGGAAATTGGTGGTCGGATTAAGCTGTTAAGTATGCTTGTAAGAGATAAACGCGCTCTTCAGGGATGCAGCCTGCCTTGAAAGCATTCTAAAGCTATGCTACCATTAGTAAATACAATTAGAACATGGAAATCAAGAGTTAGATATCGGTACAAATGATGGTAACTGAAGAGGAAGAAGGTGAGCTGGAGTCTTAATTAAGAAATAATGGGTGCTGGAATTACATAATTAATCACGTTATGTGGTCCTGGTACTACAGAGAAAACAGCAGCTTTTCCCATATATATATATATATATTATACTTGTGACATTCTAAATGTTTGATTTACAAGTTAGAACCAAGTAATATATATAAATACAAGACAGCAATCCATCGGATTCTGCACAAGGCTGGGTGTGCTAGCCTGCTAGGGTATTTGTTGCTTTTGGCTCTGTTTCCACTCTGCATACTGATCAGTTGCAGAGATCTTTTGCCTTCAAAAAATGTAAAATCCTGTTAGCTACTAAAGTGCATAAGCAAGCAAGTGGGATTCTCAGATGGAAACATGGAGAGTCGAGCCAGGAAAGTAAAATGTATAGCTAACCTGAGATTGGTAAGTTGTTGAGTGAGTTCAATAATCTCACGGGCAGAGAGTTTGAGAAAAGACAGGGTTCCTGGTACCTCTTCAGAGACGACTTGGGACAGTTTGTGGACAGAAGCTTCCAATCTTCTAAGAGCCTGCATCATTGTTCTTATCATTCCACACAATCCTATTTCCTTAAGAACACAGACGACTTCTGGAATTGTTATATTAATTAGCCATAAAGGACAAATTAGCAAGAGCTTACAGCTATAGTTGGAAGGCATATGACAGCCAAAGAGAACATCGCTCCAGCAGCCTGCGAGGAGGACGAGTACAGCTGTATATTACTTACTCGGAAATCTGGACAGTAGCAAAGAAGAAAACGAAAAGAAAGGGTTGAAAAACTAACCACTGAAAGAAGAAAGAAGAGAGAGAGGAGGGCCAGGTGAGGAGGGGAGGGCTTGAACCCTAGAGATTTGAGATGGGTGGGAGTGAAAGGCAGCCGAGTAGAAGAGAGGAGTTTGGATTGCGGAGCATCGGCAACGTTATTGGAAATTCGATTTATGAGAAGAGCTGCAGTGCTTGGTCTTGTTCCGCCAAGCATCGATGTGTAAGGAGGAACAGAAAAACACGAACAAGTTCTGTGTCTCCCCACAGACATGGAAGAGTACAAGCACAATGGGGCCGGTCTGAGAAGATGGAGAAGATGATGATGCATACTACTGAGCTGAAAGAGAGTTGCTGGACAATTTTGTGATCATGATTCTTGCCTTGGTCCCACTAAATAGGAAGTGGGAGGAGGAGGAGGAGGAGGAGGAACCCTTGCTGTCCAGTTTGTGAATTTTTATTCAATCCCTCCCCAAACTTGAACTGTCCATGAATTTTTTTATTCTTTCAAATCTGGTGTTTATCTAATAGAATTAAACCCTTCGATTTCAAGAAACAAAACAATACAATAGTATATACTAGTTTTAATAAGGAGGAGAGAAATAAAAAAATCCAAAGGCGAATTCTTCTTTGAAGGACTTCAAGTTTTATTTTAGAGTAGTAATATAAAGAACAAATCTTAAAAATATCTTCTGGGCAATCTTAATTTTAGCGCAAAATAATTTTTCTATTAATTTTATCTTTAAATTTCTCAAGATTCTCATTTAGATTTTAATAATAAATGTTTTAATTTGATATATATATATATATATATATACATATAAATTTGTTTATTTATAAGTGAAAAAAAATATAAAATATAAAATATTTGAACAATAGAAAAGTAGTAATAACGAAAGTGTAATTAGGAATGTCAATTTAAGCCGGACTCGATGGATACCAAAAAGCTAAATGATTGAGTTTTGTTTTGTAGTGCTCTACTTGGTGAAAATATACATAATTAAGCAGAACATTTTTTAATCCAATATAATACACACACTGGAATCCAATAAATAAAATATGTAGCTGGCCTTTGCATTCTAGTTGGAATAGCAAAACAAAACAAAATAAAAATAGAAGCAGGCATCAAGGCACTAGCTAATTAGATGGTGGTGTGTGGATGTGAATGCATGGGTTTTGGCTTGACAAACGAAGGAGGCCAAGGCGATAACGTGTAGCCTTAAACAACTTTGTATTGGTGGTGGTATCTGGGCATGCTTGTGTGGTAGAGTCGCCAACTCTCACAATAACACGTAACGAGACATTTATTTATACCTGACCTCACCTAACCTAACCTAACCGTGATTAATTGTTTGGTCCATTCCATTTCCATCTTCCAAACAATTCTTGATTTCTTCATGGATCGATCCTCCTCCTCTTCTTCCAACAAGGAGCGTCTTGATGAAGCCTTGCATTCATTTGGCTTCGAATATGGAGAAATGTCACCTCAAAGAGTAACTGGCCGCCTTCTTGTGAATCCCAAGTGCGTTCAGGTCTCTCTCTCTCTCTCTCTCTCATGGACAAAAGTGTAAAAGGCAATAATCTCCTACCCGTTACAATTGATCTGCAATCAATTGTCAACGGTTACAAGTAGATTTATGGCAAGTTAATATGCAATTGATGTAATAGATAGCTTACCTTGTATAGATACTTTTCCCTGTATAAAGTATGGAACTATGTATGTATAATTCAATCAATTTTCAATACACAATAATTCAGATTTTCTCATGGTATCAGAGCATTGAAATTCTGAAAATCACATACTTTCCGCTGCAAATTCTCACAAAAACACAAAACCCATTACCATGTCTGAAGAACAATCAACAGACTCAAACCCAACAATCCAACAGTCCACAGACCCAATTATGCTCATCAATTCACCAAACATAACCGACCCACTTACCTTGCACCACTCCGATACACCGGGGCTCACCCTCGTGAATGCTCCTCTCAAAGGAAACAATTATGGACAATGGAGCCGCTCAATGCGTCTCAGTCTCAGTGCCAAGAATAAGCTTGGGTTGATCGATGGATCAATCAAAGCTCCACCACCAACAGACGACAAATTCCCCATGTGGCAGCGCTGCAATGATATGGTGTTGTCGTGGATCTTGCATTCGATACACCCAGACATCGCCGGAAGTGTTCTCTATTGCGATACAGCAGCTGCCGTGTGGAGTGACCTCAAAGATAGGTTTTCCCAGAACAATGACTCCAGGATCTACCAAATTCGACAAGAAATTGCCGAGTGCCGCCAAGGACAACAACCCATCTCCATATACTATACTAAACTCAAAGCTTTTTGGGACGAATTATCTGCCTATCAGGAACCCCTTGTCTGCAACTGTGAAGGGCTGAAGGCACTTGCAGACCGTGAGGAGAAGGAGAAGGTGATGCAGTTTTTAATGGGGTTAAATGATACTTACTCAACAATCCGTGGTTCCATTTTGATGATGAACCCTATACCCGACACTCGGAGAGTCCATGGCTTGATTCTCCAGCACGAGAGGCAGATGGAAGTGGCCAGCCGTCCCTCTTATTCTCACGCGATGCAGACCTCTCGCACAGTACCGGGATTTTCCCCAAATTTTTCCCGCAACTACAAGTCCCTCAAATGCTCTCACTGTGACCAGGAGGGTCACAATATTGATCGCTGTTATTACATCATTGGTTTCCCGGTGGGACACAAGTGGCATGGAAAGAATATTCAACCGAGGAACAAAAGGCCGCCAGCTCACACACACAAGAGGATTGCGGCTCACAATGTAGAAATGCCACAGCCCTCTACCGGTAATCAAATTACCACTGCTGCTGGAGGGAGTCCTACATTCACAACCGAGCAGTATAATCAACTCATGGAGGCACTTAATAAGAACGGTAATATCCAGTCATTCATGAATGCGACAGGTATAAATTCCTCCAGTTGTAATATTGCGCATCATGATTCATATTCCACCCTATATTGGATTGTGGATAGTGGGGCAACAGACCATATATCTCGCCATGCACTTAATAAAAATAAAACAACACATGATTTTGTGGGATTACCTCATGGTGAGCAAGTTGCTATTAAAGGAATTGGATCTATACAATTGACACCGGATTTAACCCTTGATGGAGTTTTACACGTCCCTCAATTTCGTGTAAACTTATTATCCGTGAGTAAATTGACTCGAGCATTGAGATGTATTGTAATTTTTTTTCCGGATTTTTGTGTTGTGCAGGACGTGGAAACGAAGAGGACGATTGGCCTGGGCAAGCATTTTGATGGGTTATACTACCTCACACCACAACAAAACCCACACCTAGCTGGTCACATCCACCGTACCTCGAACCTATGGCATCAAAGACTTGGACACCCCTCCCAGGCACCTCTCCAATTTTTATCTAAGACAATTCCTCATATTTTGATTGATTCTATGCATGTTTGTGATGTGTGTCATCTTGCAAAGCAAACACGCTTGCCTTTTCCTATTAGTTCAATAAAATCTGCCGCACCTTTTGACTTAGTACATTGTGACATATGGGGACCACATAAAACTCTTACACATTCTGGGGCACGGTATTTTTTAACTATTGTCGATGATCACACCCGGTTCACTTGGGTTCACCTTATGCGTTTCAAATCTGACACCCAACTTTTATTAAAATCTTTTTTTTCTTGGGTCAAAACACAGTTTCATCGTGATATTAAAATTCTCCGTGCCGACAATGGAGGTGAATTTCTTTCCATGCGTCCTTTCTTTGATAACCATGGTACCATTTTTCACCACACTTGTGTTTATACACCTCAACAAAATGGGGTTGTTGAGCGCAAACACCGCCACCTATTGAATGTTAGTCGAGCTTTACGTTTTCAAGCCAACATTCCTTTAAAATTTTGGGGAGAAAGTCTTCAAACTGCCTCTTATTTAATAAATCGACTTCCCTCACCCTTACTCAACCATAAAACCCCTTTCGAACTTTTACATGGGGTTCAGCCCGACTACTCTCACCTTCGGGTTTTTGGGTGTTTGTGTTACGCTACCAACCTAAATCCCATGCATAAATTTGATGCTCGTGCACGACGATGTTTATTTTTAGGGTACCCCCTTGGACAAAAGGGTTATCTTATTTATGACCTTGACAGCCACAAAATTTTCACCTCACGTGATGTCCTCTTCCATGAAAATACCTTTCCTTTTTCCACCTCACCTACTGAAGAAACCCAAGACCCACCAATTTTACCCATACCCATTACCGATTCCCACACTAATAACCAGCCCAAACTGCCCAGCCCAAACCACAACGCCCAGCCCAGCCCAGCTTCGCCTTCCACCTCCACAAATAATCCAGTCCAGCCCGATCCACCACTACATAGCCCAGCCCAGACAAGCCCGGCCTTCCTTAATCCATCCCTCACCTCAGCAGACATTCCAGCCCAGCCCGAACCACCTTTCCCCAACACAGCCCAGCACCATCAGCCCATCACCACCACAGCCCAACCAGAACACCCCACAACCAACACAGCCCAGCCCGAACAGCAATCAAACCACAACACAGCCCATTCACCCACAGCTTCCTCTCCCGTCGCACCACCTACACGCGACCAGCTCACACCCATCGTCCCACTTCGACGTTCAAACCGAACCTCACACCCACCTCCTCATTTCCAACATTACCAAACTCATCATGCTGCTCTGCTCACGCCGGACGTCCTCTCCCCTTCCTCGTCCAGCACAAGGTATCCTATACATCGGTATGTCTCTTATGCTCCTTTGTCAAATAATCACCGATCCTTTGTTTCCAACATTTCTCACCGGGTTGAACCAGCAAATTATGAACAGGCACATCGAGATCCCAACTGGATTTCTGCTATGGAATCTGAAATCGCAGCTCTTGAGGCCAACAACACCTGGTCCATGGTTCCCCTGCCCCCGGGTCAACGTCCCATCGGATGTAAATGGGTCTATAAGATCAAGTACCTCTCGGATGGCACCATCGAGCGTTACAAGGCCAGACTTGTCGCTAAGGGATTCACACAGAGGGAGGGCATCGACTACAAGGAGACCTTCGCTCCTGTAGCGAAATTGACCACTGTCCGTTGTCTTTTGTCTGTTGCTGCACTTCGGAACTGGTCTTTATATCAGATGGACGTCGAGAATGCGTTCTTACATGGTGATCTACTTGAGGAGGTATATATGAATCCTCCACCTGGCTATCGTCGACAGGGGGAGCAGATGGTTTGTCGACTCCATAAGTCCTTATATGGCCTTAAACAGGCATCACGCACCTGGTTTCAAAGATTTTCTTCTGCTGTCCAAGAAATCGGTTTCCAACAATCCCAAGCCGATTACTCATTGTTTACTATGGTTCGTGGTGAATTTATTACTGTGATATTGTTATATGTTGACGACATGATTATTACAGGAAATGATGAACAAGAAATTCGAAAACTCAAACAGTTTCTCAATGGCTGCTTTCGGATCAAGGACCTTGGTTTGCTAAAATACTTTCTTGGTGTGGAAGTTGCACGGTCTAAGGAAGGAATTTCAATCTGTCAACGCAAATATACCCTGGATATATTGGAAGAGGCTGGCTTGCTCGGAGTGAAACCCACCAAGGTACCCATGGAACCTGATATGACCCTAGCTTCAACTGACAGTGATGCCCTCAAGGATCCAACTCAGTATCGACGATTAATTGGAAAATTAATCTACCTCACCATCACCAGGCCAGAGATTACGTATGCAGTGAACACATTGAGCCAGTTCATGCAAGAACCCAAGCTACATCACCTCAAGGCATCACGGCAAATCCTCCAATACCTCAAGAACGCACCTGGACAAGGCCTATTATTTCCGGCAAAGGGTCAATTGAATTTGGTCAGTTATTGTGATGCAGATTGGGCTAAGTGTCCAGTTACACGTCGGTCAGTAACAGGCTATTGCATTTTCCTTGGTAAATCACTCATATCATGGAAAAGCAAGAAACAAGTCACGGTGTCCAGATCATCAGCCGAAGCAGAATATCGGTCAATGGCTGCAGCCACCTGCGAACTCACATGGTTGAGATATTTATTGAAAGATTTACAGGTATCACATCCTCAGTCTGCATTATTGTTTTGCGACAATCAAGCAGCCCTACACATCGCTGCGAATCCGGTGTACCACGAAAGGACCAAGCACATCGAACTTGACTGCCACATTGTTCGGGAAAAGATTCAGAAGGGAGAGATCAAAACAGCCTATGCACCTACAGGAGACCAAGTAGCCGACATATTCACGAAGCCATTAAGAGCACCGATTTTTCATACACACCTCAGCAAGTTGGGTACGATCAATATCCATACTCCAACTTGAGGGGGAGTGTAAAAGGCAATAATCTCCTACCCGTTACAATTGATCTGCAATCAATTGTCAACGGTTACAAGTAGATTTATGGCAAGTTAATATGCAATTGATGTAATAGATAGCTTACCTTGTATAGATACTTTTCCCTGTATAAAGTATGGAACTATGTATGTATAATTCAATCAATTTTCAATACACAATAATTCAGATTTTCTCAAAAAGGAATGATTTCATTAAGTTAAAACTGTCTGCCTGATCGAACACTTGATTTAATCTGTCCCTGTTCTTGTCTTGAAATGATGAATTGGTGGAAATGGGCCGGCGATCGATCAGCCGTTTAAGGTCTTGCACGGTGGAATATCGGCGCTGATTTCGGAATCGATGGCCAGCTTGGGAGCTCATCTGGCATCGGGGTTGCAGAGAGTGGCGGGGATTCAGCTGACCATCAATCATGTGAAAAGCGCCCACCTTGGAGACCTCATCCTGGCCGAAGCCACTCCCTTCAGTATTGGCAAAACCGTTCAGGTACGTACCTGATGATCACCTACACTTCCTTTCTCCGATCGATCCAACGCATCGGAATTTCATGGCTGATGCATGCAGGTGTGGGATGTGCGAATCTGGAAATTATCGGATCCTTCAGACACAGAGTCCTCCAAATCAATGGTGTCGTCGTCAAGGGTTACTCTCATATGCAACCTGCCTGTGCCTGACCATGCTAAAGAAGCCGTAGAAAATCTCAGAAACCAGGCTAAATTATGAACCCTTCCACTTTTCTTTTCTTCTGCGACCCACGGCTTGATCATTGTGTACTAATTTCATCCCGTGATGATTCTCCATCTCTTACTCTATGCTTCGCAAGTTTTAATACAAAATAACTTCAGAAATTGTTGTACGTCAGCTGTTTTTAGACAACAATTAACCTTCGCAGCATGCATGTCTTGGCAAAATCACCATCTCAAAGATTTTTAAGCAACAAGTTTAATGTACCAAGAACTCAAAACTCATGTATCGAGCAACATGCTCGCTTGTGGGCTCAGATCGGAGGAAAAACCGAGTTCGTTCTCGTGGCTCAACCTAGGACAGGAGTCTATTTTTAATGGTGTCGGTCTTGAGAAAAGCCGAATGTCATACAAGAATAACACGACCCTTGGCATGGGAAAGAGCTCAGTGTTCTAAGATAATAATTCAGTTTTCATGGGAGCTCAACCCTCATGAGATCTTCTTTAAGGGAAATTTAATGTAATGGGGTCAGAGAAAAAGTAGTTTTTTTATAGGCTCAACCTACTGAACACGTCTAATGTTGTCGACTTGCCTAAAAAAAGAGTTCAGCTATCATGGGCTCACTTTTGGGGACGAGCCCACTCTCATCTTCCATGAGCTGGGCTTAGATAAATAGTTTAATTTAGAGAAAAACGTTATGGGCTCAATTATATTTATGTGTATAAAAATCATTCAATAAACCTATATTGTTTTCATGTGTAGTTGTTTTTTATTAATATAGATGTCATAAATATTTTTTATTGTCAATGACTGTGTAAGAAATAGTTATTCCTTATTAGTGTTTATATGATAAATATTTTTTTCTTATTAATATTTATGTAAGAGACACTTTTTTTTTAATTAAAACTATCAGTGAAAACATATGCTCTAGACCCTTTTTTTGATAAAAAAAACTTGTAGTCTATAAATACATTATGGATATTTCAAGATTGAGGTTCACAATTTCTATTATTTACTGTATATATATTTTTAAAATGACTAGTTAAAATGATTAACAACCACACGGTCAAGTTGAATTATTTACCATCATAATTATATGTAAGTTCTTATAAAAAAAACAAGATAAAAAATTAATAAATAAACAACTACACCAAATAAGTGGTGATAGGGAATACAATAATAGTAAAAATAAATGTTAGTTAGTGGATGGGATGGACGAGTCTCTACTCTCCGCCCCACCTGCCATTACAATTGAAATACAGAAAGAGAGTCTGTCTGTCCGTCCTTTCTTTCCTCTATTTTATTTTATAAATACATAAGTTTCGCTACCAAAATCTACCCTTTTCCATTCCATTCAAGCTTAATCTGGAAGATTTATTAGAGGAAAAAATTAGATCAATATCAGCCCATCAAACATGGAGGAAGCCGATGGTATATCTATTCTCTTTAGGCTCGTTACTGATCTGCTTGCTTGCCATGTTCTTATCTTGAGGATCTCTCTCTATCATGTTTCCCATTTTTATAGTTTGTGATTTTTTCTTTGGTTTGGATGCATTGGATTGGATTGCAGTGGTTGAAACTAAGAAGGGAACAATCTCGGTGGCTTCTGCATTTCCTGCTCATCAGGAAGGTATGATATCACTTGATTTTTGTGTAACCACTGCTTGTTCTGGAATTGAATTGTTGCTTTGGATGGCTTTTGATCAGCTGTCCAGGACAGAGATCACAAGTTCCTAACAAAAGCAGTTGACGAAGCTTATAAAGGGGTTGAAAACGGAGATGGAGGTCCTTTTGGTGCTGTTGTTGTCCTCAACGATGAGGTTGTTGCCGCTTGTCATAACATGGTCTTAAAACATACTGACCCTACTGCCCATGCCGAGGTCACTGCCATTAGAGAGGTTTTTCTTTCTTCTTCTTCTTATCCTTTTACATATAACTTAGCCTTATATTATTATATTGCATACCTTCATGGAATGAACGGATCTGTCTGTGCGCACCCATTTGAAAGGGCCTTCTTGAAAACTGTGTTACAAGCTTGAAATGCAGCAAACCGTGTAGACATACGGGCACTTATTAAAGGGGAGTGTGTGCTTGGTAATGCGGTGAAGTTTGATTTTCAAAAGTGAATTTTACTTCAAAATGTATTAAAATAAAGTTTTTTAGATTTCTTTTTATAACAGCACATTAAACCACGATAGGAATTTGATATTTTGTTTTCAAGCTAATTGCACTTTTTAAACACATTCACATACCTTTTGAAATGCAAAAACAAAACTCTGTGGCTGCCTTGTAATAGTTTATAGCGTTACAAGAAGCGATGCCCTTACCAATTCATAGTAAAGTTAGATGCCCTATTGGTGACTTCTTAGGGTGTTGGAAATGATAACCGGGTTCCAGCATGATTCAGCTGGGCCGGGAGCTGATACAATGGCTATTTGAGACCTTGAGTATATTCTCCATGTAAATAAAATCAATGAGAGTAGGCTCTTTTGCACTTCTTTTATTTATTTTTTAACCAAAAAGATTATTTTGACCTTTCATTTTCCTTGAGATGGAATGAATGGTGTTATGTTCATAGAAGCTCAAATATAAAGGCTTCGAAAGTTGCTTCCCCTCATCTCCTTATGACCTTGTTTTTACCAGGCATGTAAAAAGCTCAATAAGATTGAGCTTGCTGACTGTGAAATATATGCCTCTTGTGAGCCCTGCCCCATGTGCTTTGGCGCGATCCACCTTTCACGAATTAAGGTATTTTCTGCTCCTTGCACTTGTCTCAATTCTTTCCCGTTTTGTGGTTCAGGGTGATTGACATATGATGGGTTTTGTGGTGTCAGAGGTTGGTTTATGGAGCTAAGGCTGAAGCAGCTATTGCTATTGGCTTCGATGATTTTATTGCTGATGCATTGCGGGGTACTAGCTTCTACCAGAAGTCCCAGTTGGAGATCAAAAGGGCAGATGGCACCCAGGCCATCATTGCAGAACAAGTCTTTGAGAAAACAAAGGAGAAATTTCAGATGTATTAAGCGTTTTCACTAGTTCGTTATGCTAGTTGGCACTGCCTTCTATTCTGAACGATAAGCTTTGCTTTCAATGTAATTGTTCAATAATGACTTACACATTCAATGGATCTTGAAATGCTGATATGCTTTATCATGCTGAACTTCAGATTTACTGTGTTGTGAATCATGCTAGCATCTACCCCATCATTTTAATCTTTGATGTTGCACCCTATGTGATACCTCTACCAATCTTTCATGTCAATGCCCAGAAATTCAACAGAATTGCCTAGGATTTTCTCCCTCTTCAAAATATGGAAACTGAAGCTCCGAGAGTGAGATGGAAAAGAAGCCAATTCAGATTATTGTTTATATTCTACATGACAGTGTCCTAAAATGCTTTAAAAGAACTTTCTTTTGCTGCAAGTAAAGAGCAAATGCACACCCAATCCAGAAATGCATCTTAGTTTACAAACCACTAGCTCACGGTGGAGGCTAGGCAGCTTCTGCAAATCCTATCCGGTGATTACCAAAATCAAACACCGTGTGGTATGCTCCCAAAAACACATCTCCAAGAATCCTGCATCAGACATCAATCAACGTTACATTCATGGATCTGTATGTTCATCACAGCAAAACATTAGTGAGGTATGGCTTACCACAGGGGACCTTGCGGTGGAGGCATATCTAAAGCTGCAAACCCGCTCAAGCAAATAGTAGCATAGCTTTCTTCAACTCTAACAATATACTAAACCAAATTGCAAAACACATTAAAAAAACAACTATGAACCATCAATGCTCAAGAAATCACTTAAAAATTAAAACCCCCACCTGCTCTGGAGACAGGGGAAAGGATCTGTTTCCTATGATGAAGGAAACAGATGGCATGGCTGTGATTTCATCGCAGTTGATAAATGATTTTCCTAGAGGATTGGGGAACCTCTCGCACAGCTTTAACAGACAGACAGAGAGACACGTTTTAAGTGTAATTCCACAGAAAAAGAATAGTGACGAGCTCGAAAAAGAGATCACCTCATCAACATAATGAAATATCTTTTCCTTCGATCTCTTTTCTTTAAGTTGTACTTGAATCCAGAAAACAATCATCTCGCAGAAAGTACATAAAGCACCACCCTCATCCACGGATAATCTATCTGCAGCTTCACCATCGACCACAGTCTCAATAACAGTGTTGTTGTTATATAGACATAGGCCAACATCAACGCATATAATTTCTGGCCTTAACTGCAGACATGGGGAGTGGTTTGTAAGGAAGAATGCCCTAGTTACTTTTCTTGAGAGTAATCCATTGTTCAATAAAAAGAAGGTTAGAAGTATAAAAAGTAACTGACTCCAGATATTATCGAATCCCATATTGAATTCCAGTACTTGGACACAACTTCTTTACATTCCAAACTCACAATTCCTCTAGCTCCAATGGCATGGTTAATTTGTGCCACTATACGCTGTAAATGAGAGCTGGTAAGAGTAGCATTTTGATAACTAAGAGTAGCTTAAGAATAAGAATCAATGAGATATGAACAGTTACAGTTGGACCGGCGAGAAATGATGTCCCTGAGTCCACGATGGCATTACAGCCACCAGCACACAATCCTGAAAAATTCAAACATTGATTTAGAGATGGTTTTCAGGTATATCTAGGGATAAGATTAGAACAATCATTTTCCAATCACCAAATTTAAGAGTTCGTTGAAAAAGAAAAAACTTCAAGATAGCACTGCAGCACCACTTGAACATCGTATATATGTTAATGCTATTAGATTACCTGTTGGATTGTTTGCAATAAAAATATCTCCCACCTGAATCTGCAATGAAGAAACGAGTTAAGCACCAGTTATTTTGATGGGAGGAAGAAGCTAAAAGAGATTCTCCAAATTATTAACTTCATCAGACCTGCCAGTAACCTCTTCCAGTGACTGGGACAAATGTATGATCACCTTTGAAGTGCCTCCAATCTAGACCTCCAAAGACAATTTCCCCTCCCAATTCTGACGATGGATCGCGATTTAGCCAGAGAGAGAAAACTTTCTGGCTTACATGACCTTGTTCAGCCATATTATACCTGTACACAGACCACCGATATATGAGTTAGATGCATCATGATCTAAGACAAAAAATGAAACAAACACACAAGTATTCATTAAAATTTCCTCTCTATCCCTTCATGAAGAGAAGACAGACACTTTCTGTTTCCGATAATTTAAGATTGAGCTAGAAGCCTAGAACTATACCATACTGGTGTAGCTTTTGCAACGGCAATATCCTGAAATGCAAGTCCAAGAATGCCATCAAACTGCACACCTAAGAGTGCTAAAAGTCCTTCTCTTGTTACCTCAGCAAACTCCTGAATGATGGGAAATTAAGGTCGTTATTGCTGCAGAAACATAACCAAGTCTTAACGCATAAGACTTTGATGAAGCAGAACTCACTTGATCTATAATGATATCATCCCCAACTTTGACATGATCCTGGCTTAAGAAACCAGAAACAAACCCAGAACCATATTGAATTTTGCATGGTATACCTGAATAAGAATCCAACAAACCTGTTACATGTAAAGCCCAGTAGACATGTATAATTCTGTAAATTAATGAAAACATGTAGGGTTAGATCAAAGGTTAATTTACCGATCTTAGTATAGGTTCTGGATAGCCTTGCATTGAATTTGGAATGGAAATAGCAAGTAATCTGCATGGTAGTGGTGTTTAACAACATATAACCCAATTGAACGGTGGAAGACCAGAAAAGCAGCTAATTACTTGATTGGTACTCAACTTTAATGCACTACTTACTGATAAGAGGCATTTTGAAGATGGAACCCAAAGATTGGAGCTTCCAGTATCAAACACAACAGTGAAAATTTGTGGGGGTGAACCAATCCCAATCTCTCCATAATATTGGGTATCAAGATAATTCTTTAAGTATACTATTTCTGCATTTGAAGCTACTTCGGCAAAGGAAGTAGTCTTAGGTCTGGTGATCCTGGCAGCGTGTATGCTGTTAAGGTCTAAATTCCTTTTCTTTAGACCAACTCTCGCTAACCCATCAGAAGGCAAGGAACCACCCAACCAATCTCCCATGCAGATTGCAATTAGAAGAAATCTGATCAACTCCATGCTCGATCAAAACAGTTCCTTTCAAGTTTCAATATCTGGGGTAAATAAAAAAAATGGGAAGGCAAGCACTTTATAGAATACCAAAAATGGGAATGGGAGAGATTTGAAACCAGCTAGTCCTGATCATAAAGCAGGAGCTAAATTTGTCCACAACTCTGGAGACGCCTCCGTACTCTCATAATCTCATCAATGGAAACCGCCGCGTAATTTCCTGATCATCTCTATATGGTCGATGGCCTGAATTACATGGCTTCACAAATACATAAACGGAGATCAGTGGTAGGAGGGACGGGATACAGTCTCTTACTTACTTGAGTTGCTGAGATACATATATATACATACACGTCTCCTCCAGGACATGATACTGCTCCTCATGTCCTCTTCAAAATCCACTTTTTTTTTATATTGTCCTAGCTAGGTAGATAACCTATGGAACCATGTAATGTCAAGAAAAGGAACACGTTAATATAAAAGGGCCTTTGTCTATGTTGTTAATGGTGAAACGCCACAAAATAACTGACAATTATGTTCTGCTTATAGTATTTCTTTCAATGAATCAAATTAACATATTTCTAGGTCAAGATGAGAACCAATTAATCTTTAAACTTTTAACTTAAAATCAAGAGAACTATGTGTGAATGTGTATGTGTGTGTGTATTACTACTGGTAATATCCCTTTTTCCTTTCTTGTTTTTCTCTAGCTAGGGTGTCACATTCTTGAGAATGCTCCACAGTATCTGCCCTCAGCTTCTAGATGAATCCCAAGTTGCTAGAGCTTGAAGAGGACGCCCATATATACAAGTGGCTATTTTTTCAGGGAAGGGAAGTAAAGGAGGGTTTTATTTGTTATTTTGGTTTCTTGATTCAAAAAAGAGCGGGCTCAACTTGAACTAAAAAGACTCTAATAAAAAATAAAGGAGAGAAAAACTTCTTTTATTGTTGTCAAAATATCAAAATCATCGAGTCTTAGAATTTGAAAAAAGAAAAAAGAAAATGGAATTGGATGACGACGATTGGGGTTTAAGCGCTGAAGAATTTGATTCCCTCGAAAGAGACGCTCTCCTGAAAATAGCATCTCAACAACAACATCAGCAACCTTCTGCTTCTTCTTCTTTTAATCAACAACAAAGCCAGCAATTACATTTTACCCACAAACCCATCTTTAATTCTCCTTCAAAAAAGGTAAAGTCCTCGCCTTTCTTCTCTTTTCTTCACATGTTTGATACCTTTTTACCCGTCCTTACTTTACTACTCACCAGTATTTTACCAACCCATTTCTTGGTTTCTCCTTTAATTCATTTTTCCTGGAATTCTAAGGGTTTTCTGTTTCTTTATTGTATAAAGACTTAACGTTCTCCTTTTCTTTTCAAACAAATTTGTAATTCAGGTTGCTCCTTTGCCTGATGGATTGCCCAAATCATCGCCGGTATCAAAACCAAAGCCTGGTCGGTTCTTAATTCTCTGCTCTGATTAAATATCTGTTATTTTTATTGGTTTCTTGAATTATGGTTTAGGGTTGCTGTTTCTATATTCAACTTTATTTCAAATTATGGATTGGAATGTTGTAAGTTTAATTTTTTATGTTGTATACTACAATACGTGGCTGATCTGTTTGCTACTATCCTATCTGCATACAATGTGGTGGTTGTGCTTAAGAAGATGAAAGTTTCAAGGCATTACCAAAGCTATCGGTCAAATTTATTCTTCATGCTACTGGAAACATTGCCGCTAAATTTTTATACGACCCTGTAATGATTTCCTACATGCCTTTGTACTAAATATGTATATTTTTTCCATTTTGTTGCTTGTGAAAGCCCGTTGTTTTCCTCACACACTATGCTTTGTCATGCCAGGTACTAGTAGCGGCTCTCCGCAAGGTCCCCAAAGCCAATTGGAATGCAAAAGAAAGGTCTTTCTTTTTACATATATGTATATTCATGCATGTGTGTTTGCCATTATTCAAAGTACTCTAGGCCAGCACGAGCGTGTTGTGGATTTTTTCTTAAGTTTAGCCTTATCTTGGTTGTTGAACCTGCAGGTTGTGGATTTTCCCAGTGTCTTCTTTGTTGTCAGCAGAAAAAGTTCTTAGTGAAATATCTGGCTTTAATGTTGAGGTGATTACTGATCCTTTTGTTCCTCTTCATGATTTTGAATTTGATTGTTAGAGTTGTGGTTAGTTGAACCATCACCGGTTCCTTTTCATGTTTCACTTCACACGATGCATGATGAGTTTTTTTCTTCTTGTAGCACAGTTCCTAGTTAATCTTAAAATCATGCTTAGTGCTTACTAATTGAGTATGCATACGTTTAAACTTTTTTTGTTTAATTATTATATGACTTCACTCCATCATATCATAATGTTTCAAGGTAGAAAAGCTAGACCCCTTGGTGCAACGTTCTATTGCTGCTGCTTCTGTTGCTCCAGATCTTCGAGGTAAAGGCTCAAGTTGCAAATACAAATTTATCTTATATTGATAAATGCATATATAAGTTGCCTTTCCATTGATGATTTTCTTTTTTAACTTCATAATAACAGTAAATCTCTTGTTTTAGAACATTGAATTGGTGTAAACTGTAAAGTTCTTATGGTAATATAAATCTTGGGATGTGATAATCAAAGGTGCTCTGAATCTTTCTTTTATCCTACAAATCACATTATAAAAACAGAGAAGAACAAAACTTTGGGGACTTTGTATGGTCTTACTGGATACTGGTTATTGCTTTCTCCTAGAGTTACTATGTTTATACATACTTCAACTTTCTTTTGTTTTTCTGTACTCTGCTGAGTTTTCTTCCCTTTATAAGACTGGTATGGCAGGATACCAGACCATATTGAATCAAAGCTTATGCCTTTTCAGCGGGATGGTGTTAGGTATGGGATGTTTCCATGTTTTTCATTTTTACTTGATCCGAGTGGTGATTTCCCAACATTATGCATTTTTACTATATCTATTATGTCTTTCTAACAACTAAATTAAGTTTTGTTCCCTGTTTATTTTGTAATCTATGAGATAGTACACGGTTTAATTATGACTCTTTTGCATTTCACATATTTCTTTCTTTTCCCCTTTAGGTTTGTTTTACAGCATGGTGGGCGGGCACTCCTAGCAGATGAAATGGGACTGGGAAAGACTATACAGGCAATTTATCTACTCATTTCTATTTCTATCCTTTCAATATCATTATGAAAGCTAAATGCTGCATCCATAAGAGTATGTTACTGTGATAATGCTCTTGGTAATAGCTTCACAGAAGTAGCTGCTTACCTGGTGTGCAAGCATTTTATGAATTATATGAGGGTATAGGCTGTGTATCTAGCGGAGCCTAGGTTCTAATTATCAGTCCTTGTTTGTTGTTATGTCTTGCCATTGTATCAAATTAACTTTCTGCAATGCCCATTGTCCAATACATGATCATATCCATGTTTTTCTATGCTCCATAACTTTACCAGGCACTGATTTTTCTATTATTCTTATTCTAGTGAAGCTAACTGGAGGGTGTTCGATATAATTTTTTTTTTTTTAAGATTTATCTATCGTTGTTTTGTGCTTGCAGTTGGATAATGAGTTCAAGCAGCTTATGTTCATTAGATACCTTGATCTTTTTTTAGAATTTGATATTAGAATGGAAATGGAAAAGCAATACATCAACAAAGCTGTAATCGTGAAATAGTTGGGGTCAGGGCTATATGGATTTTCTTGCGCCATTCTGTACTATCATAAAACTAACTGCCTCAAAAAGATAGTTTAAATCCTTCAATACCACTTGCATTCTTGTTATCTTCATTCTCCCTGGACCTTTTTTCATCTCTTCCACTGTCAACTTCTCATATCTGAAATGAGGACTTTGATGGCCTATGTTGGACATGGGCAAACATTTAAAGGCATCCTCTCATTTTATCTCCATGGTGCTGTATATGGATCTTTTGGAAGATATGCCCATTTCTAATCTTATCTATTATTTGTTATCACACATCTACCTTAGCATGTGCTTCTCTTCCATGCTATCTCATCAGTATCTTGTTACTTTGATGCATAATATTCACTCCTTGCACACGGCTTGACAGACCCATGGTGGTTCTCCACTTCAGCCACCCTTTGAATTTATGAGTTTTGTTCTTATCTATTTCTCCATTCTCTTCAATAATAGATCTTAAATACCTTAATTGCATGCATTTTGGGACAACAATCCCACCTAGTCTAACTTCCATTACTTTTATGCGGTATACTCATTGACATTTTGTGTTGCTTCAACTTTTAAAACCTTAAGCAGATAGATTCAACTTAAGCCAAAGTCACTATTAGGCTATATTCTCTTAAATCATTTTTTATGTACAAATTCTTATTACTGTCGCACAAAATGGAATTTATCATGTTTTTTTTCCAGGCTATTGCTGTAGCAGCATGTGTTCGTAATTCCTGGCCTGTTCTAATACTTGCACCCTCTTCCTTGCGTTTGCATTGGGCTTCAGTAAGTGTTTAACTGTATGCTTGTCGTAGTTTCTAAGAAGGCATTTTCTCAGTTGCCTAATACTTATGCTATATTGCAGATGATTCACCAATGGCTTGATATTCCTTCATCAGATATACTTGTATGTTTTAATTTAGTCCTTTTGAAATTTTGTGGTTGCTTTTTCCTTTTTCCATAGTCAGAGCTATAATACTGAGAATATTTTCATTGCTCTTCTGCCTCTGTTTCTTTCCCTTTTCATTTCCTTCTCAATACTTGGAAACTTGATTCTCATTTTATTTTGTTCTGTTCAGTTATTTTCTTTTTTCCTTAACAACTGAATGTTAATAGGTTGTTTTATCGCAATCAAGTGGATCTAACAGAGCTGGATTCAATATTGTATCAAGTTCTAGGAGCACTATTTGCCTTGATGGCTTATTTAACATCATCTCTTATGATGTGGTCCCTAAGTTGCAGAACAAATTAATGACATCAGAGTTTAAGGTAAGTCCAATACGTAGTTTATTGAATTGGGCTATGCATTCACCTTCATTAGACTAGTCCAATTTTCTGAGATCAATTCTCTGTAAGGAGAAATTATGTATGTTTATTAGGACGAGGAGGAAAGATGCTTTTATTGGAATGGGGACATTGAGCATGCTACAAGAAAATGCTGGAACATTCTTTTGCTTTCTGTTAATATTTTTCAGCAAAATGTGTTTGAAAATTTAGAATGCAAAAAATTAAATTAAATTTACTTCTTGAATAGACGGTGTTACTACTCAAATGTGAGCTCAATAAAACTAGTATTTGACTATCCTAATCTCCTCTATGTACATCTTTACTTAAGGAAGGCAATAAATGAAACATTGAACAATGTTTTCTTTTTATTTGCTCCCTGCAAAATTTAGTAAATAGTATGGCAAGATGGTGCTCTGTATCAGTGTAGTGTAGATAACTAAATGTCTTGCAGGTTTTTGATGTATTGTGCCAAAAAAAACTGAACTTATTGAATTAATGAGAAAATCTAGATGTCTATATCTGTGTTTATTCACATACAAGTGTCAGTTAATTATAGAGCTTAACAAGCTTATATTCTGCATATTTACTCTTGGTCCTTGTATCAATATATTTTTTTTGTTCAGGTTGTGATTGCAGATGAGTCACACTTCCTGAAAAATGCTCAAGCAAAGAGGACAACTTCCTCCCTTCCAGTTATAAAGGTCATCATCCTCTTTAGACAAATGAATATATGTGTGCATCTCTTATTATAGAAATCATTCAATAATTTACTAATATTATTTGAAATACTTTATGGTTAGCTATGTCAGTCACCAGCATCTTTTCTCTCTCTCTCTCTCTCTCTCACACACACACACACGTGCGCGCGCGCGCATGCGTGCACACAATTCTTGGTGACTGAAACTAACAGTTTCAATTTCAGAAAGCTCAATATGCAATATTGCTCAGTGGAACCCCTGCTTTATCCAGACCAATAGAGCTTTTTAAGCAGGTACTATGAATGATGCTTGGACAGCCTGTTGCATTTAAGATTTTCAGGATTTATTTTCTATAGATTTTGTATGACTTAGCCACACTTTGTAGTTGGAAGCCTTGTATCCTGATGTATACAAGAATGTTCATGACTATGGTAACCGGTATTGCAAGGGGGTAAGTAAATATTTGTTGGTATACAAATTTTACTATATTGTTAAGCCTTTAGATAATCAACAGTTGCTTTATATTATTCTTCTAGGGAATATTTGGAGCTTATCAAGGTGCTAGTAACCATGAAGAATTGCACAACTTAATGAAGGCAACAGTGATGATACGCAGGCTTAAAAAGGATGTCCTTTCAGAGCTTCCGGTGAAACGACGGCAACAGGTATGTTGTTCGTTCGTTTGTTCATTTGTCCTTTGCTTCTGACATGGCTATTAACCTGTTGCTTAGAGAATTTGCTCCAGTTTTTGCTCCTTGCAAAAAAATCTATTTTTTGATTGATACTTGTTCCATGATCGAAATGGCTTGGAAGCTTTAGTATTGATTGATATTTTTTAATGCAAGAAAAATGGTTTATAAGTCCAATTAAGCTCTTAACCTGTTGCTAGGAGAATTTGCACCAGTTTTTGCTTCTTGCAAAAAAATCTATTTTTTGATTGATACTTATTCCATGATTGAAATTGCTTGAAAGCATTAGCATCAATTAAGATTTTTTAATGCAAGAAAAATGGTTTCTAAGTCCAATTATGCTCTTAACCTGTTGCTAGGAGAATTGCCACCAGTTTTTCCTTATTGCAAAAAATATATTTTTTAATTGATTTTTATTCCATGATTGAAACGGCTTGGCAGTATTAGCATCAATTAAGATTATTTGAGGCAAGAAAATTTATTGAAATCAAATGAAGCAGGGGATTTTCATCTGGTTCAAGAGTTTTGGTCAGTGGCTTGTTGCAACCTTTTGGGATTAAAAGCTATACAGTGGGAGAAATTCTTTTCAGTAATAGAAATTAAACATTGCTTGACTTTTACTCTTGGGAGTTTGTGGACTTTAGCTACATTAGATTGCATGATCGTTAATTTGTATCACTAAATTGACGTTGAATTAATACATTCACACTTGTCTCCAACTCCCCAATTTAATTATCAGTATCAATTTGATGCAGAAGAAATGCCAAATTATGCTTGTCCGAGGCTCTCTCTGCTTGTCATGTTTGTGCCTCTGCTTATTTTTCCATGGACACATCGTTTAACTATTTGTATTAGTTGAATATGTAGAATATGGTTTCTTTATGTGGTTCCTTCACAAAGTTTTACAACTGATTTACAGGTATTCCTTGATTTGCCTGAAAAGGACATGAAACAAATCAATGCTTTATTCCGTGAGGTAATTCAACTCACTGGTGGTTGATCTCTTACTTGTGCTTGCTATATAAAATCAATAGAGTATCCAAAAGTGGTATTGTTCTGTTTTGTAGTTGGAGGTGGTAAAAGGAAAAATTAAGGCTTCTGCATCAGATGAGGAGGTTAAATCACTGAGATTCACAGAGAAGAATCTTATTAACAAGGTATCTACTTAGAAATGGTATGCATGATATGATTGCATGGTCATCATTGCCTTTTTCATCTTCATCATTTAAGTGTATTTTGTGCACGTTCCCTGTTTGTACATGTACTATCAAATCAAAATGACATATCTCTGCTCTTGTTTTTTTTTTTCACTTCATTAAATACCAAAGACATTTTTTTTTTTTTGCCACAAATGTCCTAGTAACCCATCTTGTACAACTTCATTATCATGTCACTGCTTTATTGAATTGCAGATATATACTGATTCTGCTGAAGCCAAGATATCTGGGGTTCTAGATTATCTGGGAACTGTCATTGAGGTGATTTAATTTCATTCTCTTTATCTTTCTTTAATGCATGTTTCTTTACACTCCGGGGGTGTTCTATTGCTTATGAACGAGAGAAGATAGATTTATGGTCCTAGCTCTTGCTTTCAGCTTGATGATAATCATGCTGAAGTCAGATTCACCATAATGCCTGCAGTGCTATTTGTACTGCTAATTTCTGTTGCTAAAACCTTAAATATCCTAGGTGTCAAATCGAGTTGTATTTTGTTGTTACAATTCTAGGACCTTTATTAGATTCTGAAGCATGTGTGAAGGATCTATAACATGTATGGAGTACCCTTAAACTCTATTTCCTATTGAAGTCCATCCAATTAGCAGCCTTGGTTTTGGTAGTGTGAGTTGATTAATCTATTGTTTTTTCCTTGAGAAATACTTATTAAAAAAGATTTCTGATCCATGGTGCAATCTTATGTGAAAGTAAAAGCAGATTGACTCAATTTACACCACACCCCTTATCATTACTCAAAGTGAGCTTGAAAGTAGTTATAATTACTGTTTTCAATATTTTTA
Source organism: Salix caprea (assembly GCA_964035475.1). Lineage (NCBI taxonomy): Eukaryota > Viridiplantae > Streptophyta > Magnoliopsida > Malpighiales > Salicaceae > Salix > Salix caprea. Next base: position 15,631,080 of record OZ037757.1, read on the forward strand.
TTCATATGCCCTAAGGTTTATTTATTTTTCGAAATTGCTTTCCACTTTGTCCACTCTTTAATGGTTAAACCACTGTTATTGCATTGTTCCTTGCAGGCAGGATGCAAGTTTCTGATTTTTGCTCACCATCAACCCATGATTGATTCAATTCACGAGTTTCTTCTTGTAATACAACTTTCATATGACTGAAATTTTCCTTGCATCGATTTATTCTTATGAGATCTTCAAATTCCAGAAAAAGAAAGTGGGATGCATCCGAATTGATGGCAAAACCGCTGCAGCTTCAAGGCAAGCATTGGTTACTGATTTTCAGGAAAAGGATGCTATCAAGGCAGCAGTGGTATGCCAATTTGTTTCATTTATTTACTTGCCTATTATTTTTGTTCCTTATATTGATGATATTCCTCCCAAAATCACTTCCCATAAAATTTCAACCTCTGCATTTATGGGATCCACTCCCTTCAATGTATTCAATTTTTCTGGAAGAGTATTGGGTAAGATTAGCATTACTCTTGATACTATGTTTGAAATTGACTGAATTCTGGTGCAAGTTGTGCCTTGAGTTGTTATGGTTTGTCTGTGAAGCTATCTATTAGAGCTGGAGGTGTTGGGTTAACTTTAACAGCTGCAAGCACTGTTATTTTTGCGGAGTTGTCTTGGACACCAGGTGACCTAATTCAAGCAGAAGACCGTGCTCACAGGATTGGTCAGGTAAACAACAGTCAACAACAAATATTATTTCTAGATTTATATAAAACCATTATTATTTTTAGTTATCAATTCTGTTAAGGGTATACTTTGGTGCTAGTTCTCTTTGCAACAGTTTGATTTGTTTGGTTAAGAATTAGAACACTGCATTTAGTATGATGAGATTTTGTTTGTATTAGCTTGCTTAGGCTTTAACCTAATTCTAGGAATTGGATGTATGATTTTCTGATTTTCCTGTTTTAGCCTACTGTTTACTAGGGCACTCGTGTTTGCCTATATTTGTAACAATTTACTAGATAGATAAAACTGCAGTAAATTTCTTGATAACCCTTGCTTGAATTTTTTATGGATTTCACATGTATCTTTTAATCCTAGCACGTTTGAGATCATATTTGTGAGGTGATCAAGTTATGAGAACTGGAGTTACAGGGATTACATTCTCTGGAGTGTCTCGTTTACTTAAATTTTGAATAATTTTTTTTACAGGCATCTACCTGTATGTGCCCAAATGTTTTGACATGATTTGGTTCTTGCTTTCTAGGTTGCTTCAGTCAATATATACTACCTGCTAGCAAACGACACAGTTGATGACATCATTTGGTAGGTTCATTTCGGTCACACATGGCTCTAGACTGAACTAAACTCAGATGTTTGAGCATTGCTTTGGGCATTTGTTGTTATCTCGCTCAATCAATGCCTTTTAGTTTGACATGTTATTTCTGTTCAGGGATGTTGTTCAAAGCAAATTGGAAAATTTGGGACAGGTGATTTCACAAGCGCTGGGCATTTCTTTAGTGTAGTTTGTAGCAGCGGGGTATCCTTAGTTATTTAGTGCCTTTATGGAATTGAATTCTGTTCATTGATCAATCAGATGCTCGATGGGCAAGAGAAAACCTTGGAAGTTTCAGCCAGCCAGCAGAGAAGCAGCCCTGGGAAGCAGAGAACACTCGACACTTACATGAAACGATGCAGCGATTTGGATGACCCTGGACATCAGCCCAAGCACAAATACCCCAGGAACTGAATGACTTCTTGCAATGCAGAATGGAAGTGTATTTATTCATGCACTCGCATACCACGATCGACCCCAGAACTAAAACAATCAAATTGCAGGCTGCTACCCTGATATAGGCTTGTAAATGGCTGTGTAATGATATTCATTTGTATAGCAGCCGATGCTGAAAATCGCTGCTTTTTTACCAGTTTTTGTTGATGCATCAACTGTGGCATTTGTGAAAACACTCTAACAGGCCTTGTACATCAGGAATTGTTACAGTAAAAATCTTAAATGGACAACATTGAGGTTTCGAAGTTTTGCCATAAGCTACCAGAAAAATCAAGAGTGACGTAAACGATGACTTCGCCATTAAAATAGTTAAATTTACAGTGCAAAGAGGGTTTTATCTGGCCACGCCAATAATAATGTAAGCCACGAGGAAAAACACCATTTCAAGCCTTGACAGACGCTATATAAGCTACAATAAGATGAGGGTGCTAAGTTGCAAGAGCAACACTCAACTCTTTCCCAAAGAAATTGGCGGCAATAACATCTACATCCTCTAAACCAACCCCAATGCAGAGAGGATTAGCAGCCGGAGCCTGTTGATCAGATTTCAAAACCCTCACATTAGGACCATCCCTGCACTTCCCCAAACACTTGCATCCAACAACTGCACCCTCTATACCAACAGCCCTCTCAAATTCTTGCAACAACGCTACACCTCCAGACTTCTTGCACTTATTGCCCATGCAAACCTCAATTCTCTTAGCAGATGTTCCTGAGGAGCTTGTGGGATTACAGTTAACCCTAATAGCATTGCTACAACTGGTGCTTTGCGCACGGGAGAATTCTTCTCCATGAATTCCCAAACCATGATCACGAAACCCATTAATCTCTGTAACGTTCGATTCTTGATTCAGCATGGTCGGGAGGGTTGAGGCTGGTTCTTCTTGAGCAACTGATTGTAATTCCCCAATAACTGGCTCTGCAACTGCTTCATTCCTCAAACGGTTCATATCAATCACCTCCCCACACTCGCTGTCGCTCGATTCAGACGATGAGGATGATTCAGAGTCAAGCATGGTTTTCATCTTCACAGCTTTCAGCTTCGCCTTTTCTTCTTTCTTCCTCCTCTTTAACTCCTTCTCCTCAGCTCTTAACTGTTCAAACTGTTTCACCAGCAATTGTGTTGCTTCCTGCATACAGGGTTTCATAAAGAAAAACAATCAGAAACAGATTTGTTCTAATCTAAATGCACACGCTATTCAGCATTCATCACCAAACATCTTCCCAGATAAGAACAGGAAGTTTTAAAAAAGGCACATCCTGATCGAGTTTTGATTAATCCCCCCCCCAAAAAAAAAATGATTGTTCCAATCTAAACTACTAATCAAACAATCAAGACTGGTTTTCAGATCATGCTAAATCACTAAATCCTTAAATCTCAATAAGCAGACAGCTTCAATTCGGCCTTTTTATATCTTAAGGAAGCAAAGGTTGTCAATTTTCAACTTCTTGAATATCAAACACCACCAAGTAAAAAATCAGAAGCACAACTTATGGCACAGACTTAATCTTGGAATTAGTAAGTACATGCATCTCAAAGATAAAACAAGAAAAGGAAAAACATACAGCGATAAGGTTGGCCTGAACATCATCGACAGAACCGTTATAAGGAATCACTGACAATTCTTTTAACAATTTCAACTTCTTCTTTGTTGATGTTTCCTTGTCTTTCTTTTTCCCTCCACTTCTCACAACTAATCCTTCTGATCCATAGTAGTACTTCAAATGCCCTTTATCTCTAAACCCAGTATGAACCTTGCTTACAACTCCAAATCCATTCACAATTCTTCTGGGTCTCGAAAAAGCTTCACAACGAGTCTGATGATCGCCAAATCCACCGCCGCCAGAGAAACTGGGTGGCTGACGGCAAATAACACGTGAGACCTCCATAACTTTTGGCGAGGTTAGCTAGATCGGATTAACTTTCTTTCTCAATGCGTTTGTTTTGCTTCCTTGTACAAGCCAGGGAGGGGAAGAAGAGATGGTTGGTTTTCAACCGCTTCTCTCCACGTGGAGGAAAGTGATTGGAAGTAGATGACGTGGCGTTTGCTTTTGGCGGGCTCGTGATCGATTTCGATTGCCACGCTTTGCTCTCCTTCAGACACGATTATGAGTTCTGTATCTGCTGTTGGATTATTTTGCTGGAGATTGTACGGTCTCGATTCAAGACAGGCATGGCCATGTGTATTGCCACGTAAGGACACAATTGACAGGCTAGTTCGATTTTAGACACGCATGACCACATGTACTGCCATGTTGACACAAAATTGACACTTGAGAATACGAGGTCAGTTTTCTCTCTCTATTAATTTATGTAATCCCGGAATTAGCCCTGCGTGCATTATTGATGAAGTTGTGACTTGCGTGGGTTTATTAAAAACAATTATATTAAAATAATGTTTTTTTTAAAATATTTTTATATTAAAAACATATATTTTTTTAATTTAAAATAAAAAATAAAAAAATTTCAATAATACTTTTAAAAACATACAATAACAATCAGGGGTGTCCAATTGATATGTGAAATGACGTTTTATCCTATGATAATCTCCTAATCTAAGCTCTCTTTTGTGTGTAGAAAAAACTTCTATTTTATACTATTTATTTTTTGACAGACCAATATAATTATATAAAAGAAAAACAATTAATATTTAAATTTTTACATGGACAAAAAAAAATCAATCTACATTGATTTTAAATTCGAATCCATGAAGATAAGAATTCGAATAAAAAAAGTATTTATTATTGTTGTTGTTATGTAAAAGAGGTTTGAATTTAAATATTTTGAAAAGAAAAGAGAGCGAAGAGATCAATATCAGTTGAACAAATTTAACAAGCTATCACTTAGTGATTATTTAAAAATATAGTTGAAGTTATTTTTTATTTTTTTTTATTTAAAAATATATTAAAATAATATTTTTAATTTCTTTAAAATAATTTTTGATATTTTCATAAAATTAATATGAAAACATAAAAAATTAAAATTAAAATAAAAAATAAAAATATTTTTATTTTTTATTTTAAAAAAAAAACACTTTTAGAAAATAATATCAAATAATACCTAAGTCATACAAGTATAGTTAGAAGATGCATATAAGTCAAGGGTCGGTTGTTGACTTAGAACAATCAGTTTCTTTCTTCTCTGTTTTAAGACCTTGTTATTTTATTTTTTAAAAATAAAACAATTTATATTTTTTTAAAAATAATATTTTTTTAAAATAATACTTTAGAGTTAGATTCCTAACCAGTCAGCCATCCACCCGCCACCGAATATGGTCAAAGAATGGAGTCCATTATTTAAACAAACCCTTCACACCGAATTTGACCCCAATAGAAATCATTCTTCATTCAATAGCATCTTAATCCATGTTTAATTATATTTAGTAAATATAATTAATTAACCAAGTTGACTAGAGAAAAGTATTTTTCAATAAATTGCATAGTTTTAAGATTATATTTGATGTAAAATCTAGATTATGAGTTAAAAAATTAACTCGAGTTAATATAAAAGATGTTTAAAAAAAATAAAAACTACTTTAATCATTATTTAAAATATAAAAGACCAATATGTTGATAGCCAAATATCTGCCTAATATAAGGTACAATTTCTTCTCAATTTACAGTTCATCACACAAGTTCTGTATAGGCATAATCTTCATCTCTTTATCCTACCAGATGATCAGGGTTTTGCTTCCAGCAGCTAAAGGATATTTTTATAAACATAGCATGGGGAAGAAAGGAGACAAACGCTCGAGCTCAACCATTGATTCTTACAAAAACCTAAGCTGGCTTCAAAAGATGTTGTCTATCTTGTCATGATGATGGTATGGCCGCTAATAATTCTCGAGATCCTCCCACGTGTCCCGGGACCCGCTGTCTTATCTCTTCAAAAGCACACATTGTTTCTGAATCAAGACCCCCAGCAAACTGCAGGTACACGCAGCAGAAAACATGAAAATTGCCTGAATGAAGGGTTAAAACGACAGGAGTGGCTGGCTCAAGAATTACCTGGTGAGCCTTGTATGCAAAATGCAAACCTTGAAGCAGGAGTGCTTCTTGATTGAATTCTCTCTCAGAATTACGAGCCAGTTCAAGCTCTGCTATCACTCTCATCATGTACATCTTTGCCAGCCTCATGGAAGCCTGCTTTATCTGCGATGATATTACAACTTCACTGTTCACGGGGATCGTAAAACAGACAACAAATAACCAGCAGTTGTTTGAACACAACAAGTCCTCATCATTTACCAACATACAAGAATATTTGCTGGCATAGCATGAACATAAGTTTCACCTCCACAATACTCTGCATGTGAAAGTAGACAGGAAAGAAGATACAGAGAGAAAGGGCACACCTTGCTTACAATTCCCGAATCAAGCATCCAATCAGTTGGAATGTTCCAAGCCTGATAAGAATTCATAACTGAATTTCTAAGTTTAATCAGCTTTTGAATGCTTCGCTCTGACCTGTGTAACCGGGAAACACACCGGTTGGTGAGTAATATTACACTTCAAATGGCATGGTTTTGGTTAGGTAACCAAATACAAATAATCCTTACTTGTCATGTAAGACACCCATCTTTTTCAAGGCAGTTCCACATGGATTATTAGAGTCATCCTTGTAGGAAGATATCTCACTTTCTAATAGTTTAAGGCCACGATACTCTATAGCCGCTTCTCTAATTGCATCTGCTTTCTTCTCCGGCCACTTGAAATGCTTTAACACAGCTCGTTCATCAGCCTGTACAAGACAGGGTACAGGCAGACAGATCAGGTTTTCTAATAATACACAGATTTCCGGTTTTTACCTTCTCTCATTTGTAGTCGGGTGACTACTACTGTCCATGCAACATATATACAGCAACAGTAAGTTCTAGAACAACTAATGACTACCGCGTAACCCAGCCACTGATTAATGAATGTCTTTCAAAGGCTTTGAAACTCACCAAAGATGAGAGTTCAACGTCAAGCCAATCCACGAATTTTAAGACATCCTCAATATCTGTATAAGCTGCAGCTAGCACTTTCTGAATGAGACCATTGATGAAATCACCCTTTGTTTCAATGTCTGCTTTTATCTACAGAAACTCAGCAGTTGACAATTGCTCAAAAATAAATATACAGGGCAGAACCAACAGGAACAAAATAAGCAATTACAAGTCGAAACTCAAAATCTCAAAATGCTTACAGCTAACAGATGTGTGGAACGATTTTGGATCTCTCCAACTATGCTGCTGTGTGCACTAGATTTCGCTGGTTTATACTGACACCGCAGTCCTAGAGAATCTCTCTTACCCTCTTGCTTTCTTATTAAATTATAGAACTCTACAATTGCTGGAGTTTTAGGAGCAGTAGTTGCTCTTGCTAGAGGCCGCATTAGGGGTAGGGGTGGTGGAGGTGGAGGTGGCATCAAGGATGGACAAGTTGGAGCCTTCCTTTCTGCAACATCAGCTTTGGATATGAAATGTGGTACTGGTGGTGGTGGTGACGGTGGGGTTTTAACTTTACTTGGTCCATCGATTGCTTCCTTCTTAACTGGTGAGTTTTCCAATTTGTTGGCAATAAGCTTCTGGATGTCCTTAAATTTTGGCCTCCGGTGCTCGTCAACAGGCTCCTTCGATTGACAATTAAATAGTAGCAATTGAAGAAAAGATCATATCAATGAGCATAAGAATGTTTACTAAAATTACTTTTCTTTTGAAAAAGCAACTCAATCAAATATATTACTTCTTCCCTACAATACAATCAAATCATCAAAGAAGGGGGGAAAAGTTTATATCCTCACCTGTTGACGGGTGTTAAGAGCTGAAACCTTAGCTTCTGCAGCTGCAAGGTCCCCAGTGAGCTTCTTGTTCTGCAACTCGAGCTCTTGATTCAAGCCATTCGCTTTATCCAATTCTACCTTCAAAGCCAACACCTCAGACTGCAAATCTTTAATCAAAGTCTCAGACAATTCAAGTTTCTCGTGCAATCCCTTTCTATAACTCTCTTCTTCATTTCTTCTACTAGCATTAATAGGATCCAACACAGGCCTTTGCCTCCTTGGCCTAGCAAATTGCTCGCTACCTGGTCGGTTCACAAAGCGGCCCACCACCGCTACATCCTGAGATCCCACAAATAGCTCTCCAGATTTTGGCTTGTTGTTCCCCACCAGCGACTTCCTTACCTTGGTGTCCTTCTTCACATCTGGAGGCACGGATTTTGCTCTTGTATTGTTGGCTGGTGATGGTACTTGTGAACCATTATTAGCAGCCTCGGCTGGTTTTGGTGTCGTAAAATTGACTCTGTGTCGAGATGGGGTTGTGGAATGTTGTGACATGGCTGGCCCCTTTTGTGGGCTTTGCAAAAATCCTGACTTTCTGGTTTCAAGTATGAAATGTTTGCTAAGGATGACAAGGCGTGCCACATAAACAGTGCTGCACTGAAACAAGAAGAAGAAAAACACAGCTCAGTACAAGAATGAGAAGGGACAAAGATGGGAAACTTGGCATGTCTTGTAATAGGGTTGTTCTGTACGAAAAAGAGAGTGAAGGGGCTTTTGTGGCAGTGAGTTAATGCATTGACCAACTGCTACTTCAAGAACACAACATGAAAAAAAAAATATCCCACAAAAGATACAAACTTTATGGTTATTCTCGTAGCTAACCAGTCCCCTGCTGCCTCAATAAAAGTAAAAAAAACAAAAAACATCCCACAAAAGATACAAGCTTTATGGCTGTTCTTGCACTGCTAATCATTCAAAAGAAGCTACAGACGACTGATCAGCACTCACTGCTCTCATCACTGATCTTTAATTACTGGTTTATGAGAGATATTTAGGTGGAAATGAATGTTTAGTAGTAACTGAAACTTCTCTGGATTGATTTACCTTGAATAATCAACGTATAGATTCAAGTTCCAGCTCTTTCAGTTTCAGCCAAGGAAGCATCCGGGAACGGTCAGAAAGTGCACTCACTAATTAATCACCGCTATCTTCTCTTCAGTTACGTTTTGTTCTTTAGTGATGTACGACGTCGTCCATGTGCCGTGGTTTGTCTTACCTTCACTTTTTTTATAAAAATAATAGGTTAGGTTGTATGCGCCGGCGATATGTTTCATATGCTTTTAAAAATACCTTTTCAAAATATTAATTCAACATTTTCAAGAAAATAGTTTTAGATGGATTTATATATAAAAAGTCAAAAGATATTTGAAAAATATTAAATTAATATATTTTAATCTAAACATATTTTATAGAAAATACTTGTACAGGTTAAAAAAGAAGTTTCCATTACATATATCTATATATAAAAGCTAGCTTATGTGTTCTAAGATTAAGAGTTTTCTTTGATACCACGAATAAGTGCGGCTATAAATACAAAACATAACAACATTTTTTTATTAACACAATCATATTTCCACTAACACCTTCAGATCCCAGCTACATTATCAAATTCATTCTTCCTCATTTTATATTTTATTATTAAATAAATTATACACTCATATAAATAAACAAACATTTTAGGTTGTTTAGGTAAAACGACAGGCACCCATTTGCACCACACTAGCATTGTGCCTTTTCACTTTCAAGAAGTGGTGGGACGATGAGATGGGTCCTTGGTGTAAATGTAAATGGGACAAACACACGATTTGAAATTTGAGGAATAATAGTTGGCATTAAGTCACTCTCATTCAAAAGTGTTTTTCTTGAATTTTTTAGTATTTTTAAATTATTATTGTGATATATCAAGAAATATTATTTTTATATATTTATAAACAAAAAAATACTTTAAAAAATAACTTCAACCACAAAAAAATCTCTCTCTCTCTCTCTCTCTCAGTTTCGATAGATAATGATATTCCTTGAAGCTTACAATTTAATCATTGGCTAAATATACATTTAATTATTAATTAGTTGCAAGATTACATGTACTTGCCTCCTACCTAAGCTTAATAGCTGGCTACGGGTGTCCGATGGATTTGACTTCTCAAAAGTAGAAGAAGATCCACACCTAACGTTAGAGTGATTAACCCTAACACTTGCAACTACTACTCTTTCTATCATTTGATGCAAAGTTGCAACCAACAAACCGAAACGATTACCCTATTTCATATTCAAATCAACGATCGAGAAGATACATATATTACTTCAGAACAGGGAAATCCCTTTGCTCCTCATGCTAAATAAAGAAATCAAAGTATTTGATTGAGTTGCTTTGAAGTAATACTAGCTAGCATGAGGAGCAAACAACTTTGGAATTATTTATATTCACTGCTTTTCATTTTTACTCATGCAAGACTTAATTTTCTCATTTAGCATTTCATTTTTTTATATATAAATTATAAGAAATAAATGCAAATTAACTCCCAGTTAATGATGCATTATAATTTGGAGACATGTCCTTGATCCATTCTTGTAACATTGTGAGACATGATAGTTTTAAACTAGCTACAAGTTAGATATCCCTCCAATGGTTGCTGATCCTTCTAGAATGGTTGCTGATCGGTGTCGTATGTGTATTCACAGGAATCGTCATTTTAATAATTAAAATAGTAATTAATCAATACTTTATGAGCAATCTAAATGTAAAAATCAAGCCTAATTACTACTGGACCTGTCGTATAGCTGAAGGGATTAATTATACGCAAGCTTCAGTTATGATAATTAGCGAAGAATTAATAAGCAAAAGCAAAAGGGATGATTTTCGGTTATGGAATTCTCCAACCAGACAAAAAAATTATTGGGTTTGGTGAGTGATGTGACAATATATTATTCTAATAGTAATTAATTATATCAAATTTGTGGAAAACGTTTTCGCTGTCGTTTGTTGTTATAGCCAGTACATAATTACTAGTAAATTCATAATATTACTATTAATTACACTCTTATTAAATAGGATCGTACTTAATTAATACGTTAAACATGTACCCTAACTTGAGCTTAGATTTTATATAAAAAAAATATTTTATTTTTTATTTTAAAATAAATTAAGTTATAACAATGTGATTTTGATATTTCTTAAAAAAAAAATAAGTCAAGGCATCGTACAGGTTGATATATAGAATCGAGTTTAATTATTATAGCTAATTAAGTACATATGGTAATTTGGATATTAATATATGCATGGAGCAGAACAAACAAATTAAGGTTTAATGATTAGTAAAAACTAAAATAATTAAGAGATTCAATGTAAATTAAAACTGAAATTATCCTCTATAACAATTCATATGTATTACAGTGATTAAAATATATTGTAGTAGTATATTTTTTCTCAGTTTTTAACATTAACATATTAAAACGAAACGAAAACATCAAAAAACTATTAATTTGAAGCAAAACAATAAATAAAAATCAAATTTAATTAGTGCTCCGCCATGCATGTATTACAAACAACTTCCTTAACTTGCATGCAAAGAATTAATTATGACTGAATCTCAAATAAATAAATAAACAATGAATTACTCCTAATTGTTTGATGCAAATTGCCATACCTGAAGGCTTTCCCTCATAAAAAATATCATTTTATTCAAGAAATATTTGAAAGTGGACATAAAAAATATTGATGCAATTAACTTTCAGCATTTTCTATGAGCAAAAACCTACTCTTATTGAATTTCTTATTTTTATATTGAAACCAATTTTGAAAAGAAAAGACCCCATCATTATATTAATGGAATCCACTCACTCAACATATTATATTTTCCGTAAATAAATAATTAATCTATTTTTATCCACAAGAAAGACGTGGATGGTTCAATTATTTATGACAAGGGAAATAGAAAAAAGAAGGGAACTGGTAAAGAAAGAAAGTTGTAGGGCGTACCTGAACACTGAGAATCCAGATTGTCACTCCTGATAACGAGTATTGATATGGAATCAATTTTAGCATATATATATATATATATATATATATATAGAGAGAGAGAGAGAGAGAGAGAGAGAAGAATATATGCTGATAAAATGATGGACGACGTCGTGCCCGTGCGAGGGATCGAGAGCTGCTGATAAAATGATGGGTCGAGAATATATATTCAGCAAGAGGAGGAAAGGTAGGAGATTTCCTTTGAAGTAACACCAGCTTCTTGGTGATTTGAAAATGAAATATGAGAAAGGCTAAACGTTTCTTCCTGTTTCTTGGTTGCAACTTCACATCAAATTGACGTAGCCCTCATCAGTGTTCACACACACACCAAGCTTATATATGTTTCCCGCAATCATAGATGCAGCTGATCGTGCTATTAAACCAAGCTTTAGGGTTATATTTCATCTCTCATGCTACGTCTTGGAGCACAAATATAATGATGGTATACTTTCTATCACTTTTACAGTCCACATCTTACTTCCATTTTCTCTCTGGTTAGCCTTCTGATTCCTATGGTAATCCTAACATAATGTTAGTTTTACTTCCATATTGGAATAATTGATTCTGTCCATGGACATGTTTTTTGTGTTTTTTCACACATAATATCCCTACGTACCATGAACCTAAATTAAGTTGTTTGTTCTTAGGAACCTGTCTGTATTGATTGTCAACTCATCCTACCATAATATTAGACAAACATAGATAGTATATTGAAATAACTCTTTCAAGCTCACTGATTGAATAATTAAAAAAGAGTTATTATACTTTTGAGTAAGCTCTCTTACCTTCTTTTTTTAGATTCTCTTCAGTTAATTAATGATTCGACACTCGATTAATAAATGGATGGGATCATCATGTGAAAATCGTGTTGTCCCTTAACTATTAGGCTAACACAAGTCATGATCCTTTATGATGACATTATTTAGGAGTCAAGATCACTTCCTAATGAATGGCAGCAAACACAAATATTATGGTCAGACTAGAAGAAGAAAATCCAAAATAAGTAGTGGTGGGGGAAGGAGCAAATGGATGATCCATTTTCTTTATTAAGAGGTGTGTACAAAACTTTTTTTTTTATTCAAGGAAACTTCATCGTCTTTAGATATTTTTTATGAGTTCGGATTAAATGAGTAAAACTCCGGCTATCCCAAATTTTTATAAGGTAAACACGTAACTCTAAACTTGCAAGGCAGATCTCAAATTTTTTGTTACCACGTCACGTCTCTTGAAAACATGTCCACGACTCTAATATAATATTTAGGTCTTGTTCTTGGACATTATTTAGTCTTCCATTTTGTAAGTTTTCTTTAAAAAAAATTATATTTAGAGAGTTTGTGAGTACAATTCACCTTAACTGTTATATACTCCCCTTCCCCTTGATTTTCACCTTTATTTGTATGCTTTTATAATAAATCATCAAATAAAAAATGAAATAATTTAATAATAATAATAATAATAATAAAGGACATGCTTACTTGTAAATAGAGGCGACACATTTTAAACATGGGACAGAGATTGAAATAGAAATAAAGGGGTTGAAGCATGAAAAGGGCAATAAAAACTGGAAAAAAATGCTACTCTAAGAAAAAACAAACTAATCTCCTATATTATAAGTTGTTAATGACATAAAATTAATCATCACCATATATAGGATATTAATCGTAGACAATAAATAGAAATACTCTTTAATGTATGGTGAAAAGAGATACATGGAAAAACTACATATTAAAGCCAAGATAATATTTATATATACATGGAATCCTCTACTCTCACCATGCCCTGCAGGAAATAGCACTACTTCCAAACCATACACGCATATACATATACATATACATACATACACATACATATACATATATGTATGTGATTAACAAGGGGCTGCATTATTAATGTTTGATTCAGGACGATGAAGCACTTGCATGTAATGAGACCAAGGAAGCATAGACACCATCCTTGATATTCATCAGAGCGTCATGCTTTCCTTTCTCTGCAATCACGCCATTCTTAACCACTGCAATAACATCAGCATTCTTAATCGTGGATAACCGATGGGCTACTATCACGGTGGTTCTTTTCACCATAACTTTTTCCAGCGCATCTTGAACTACTCGTTCAGATTCTGCATCGAGAGCACTGGTTGCTTCATCTAGCAGTAATATTTTCGGAGCCTTTAAGATCGCTCTTGCTATTGCCACTCGTTGCTTCTGTCCACCTGACAACTGGACGCCTCGGTCTCCTACAACTGTATCATAACCCTGCAATATTTTCCCAAAACAATCACCTTCACAAGCATTTGCTTCTAATTGTTATTGTTAACAATATATATCAAGTGATCTGAACTAATATTTCCTTAGAAATGCTGATAAATCATTTGGCAGCTTTAAAAAATGCTGGCGAAAGCTTATTATAAGTCTGTTTACGAACCTGCTGTAAACCACTGATGAACTTGCTGGCATTTGCCAATTCTGACGCAGCTATAATCTCTGCCTCCGTAGGGTCTCCTTCTTTTCCATATGCAATGTTGGCTCGGATAGTGTCATTGAATAACAAAGGCTCCTGGCTGACGAGGCCCATTTGCTGTCTTAACCACTTGATTTGTAGCTTCTTGATTTCGAATCCGTCTAATTTTATGTCACCCGAATCAGGATCATAAAATCTCTGCAGCAATGAGATCACTGTTGATTTCCCACTTCCACTTTCTCCAACTAGAGCAACTGTCTGAATAAAGAAATTCATACAATTAGATACTGAAGAGATTACGGCACCATGTGTAGCTCTGATTCTAGTTTTAACAGCGCGCTCTTGGTCTAGAAATGATTACACTAAAAAACATTGAAGGAAACTGACATAGTTACCTTGCCAGAACGAATTTTTAAGCATAGATCTCTGAAAATTTGGACATCAGGTCTTGTGGGATACTTGAAATTGACATGTTGAAACTCTATTTCTCCTTTAAGATTTTCTATTTCTGTCCCGGAATCATCACTAGAGTCTATTTTTGAGTTTTGGTCCAGAATTGCAAATACAGAAGCTACAGCAGCCTTCGCTTTCATGAGATCAGGACCGAGGGAACTTGTTTGAGAAATCCCAACTGATGCCATGGTGAGAGCAAAAAATACCTGGAAACCAACAAGTAGATAGTTTATAATGGTACACAAGGAATCATTTTACTTCCCATGTGCTCAGTTAATGAACGTTGCAAATGGAAACTTTTAAAACCTGACAAGGCAGAGAAGAAGAAACTTACGCGAAAAACCGCAGAAAATGTCGTGTCGCCAGCACTGACAAGCCGGGATCCAGCATAGAAACAGGCAGCATAAACTGTGAAGAGCAAGAAGAAAGATAGTCCAAATCCTATCCCACTTACCACCCCTTGCCTGATACCTGTCTTCAGGGGACCTTCACAAGCCCGTTGGTAAAGTCCGATCACTTTTTCTTCAGAACAGAAAGATGCAACTGTTCTAATATTCCGAACAGCACCATTGGCAACTTGACTTGCTTCCTCGTACATTTTCTGCAACCATCTAAAGTTAATTACTGATAGTACGTGTCTATTTGCATGATATGTAGAATAATCTTACAAATTGACTAACCTTTGCATCTGCACTGAAACCTTTCATGAATTTTTGCTGTGTAAACCCATTAACTCCGAGAAGAGGTAGCAAGGCTAGCATGATGAAAGCCAGTTGCCAACATGCTTGAAAGGCGATAACCAAAGCAACAACCGCAGTTCCAAGATTCTGAACTAGCATACCAAGTGCGTCTCCAACCAGACCTCTCACCATAGCTGCATCCGCAGAAAGTCTTGCACCAATTGCACCACTTGAATGGTCAAGTTGATCAAACCAGCCTACTTCCATATAAATCACTTTCTCAAAGCACATTGATCGAATCCTTTTTATCAATTTACAGCCAGCCACTGCAAAGAGATAATGCTTTACGGGTTGAATAAGTAAACATATCACGCCGATACCAACGAACGTTAATGCCCAAAATTCTGAATCCTTTTTGAGTCTATTTGGTGGCTCAAAAAATATTTTGATCATAGAAGAGATCAGTATTCCGAAAACAGGTAATACTGCACCAGCCACCATTGCAGCCAATGCAGCTAGCACTAGCACTGGGATCTCTGGTTTGTTAAGAGAGGCTAGGCGAAAAAGGGGGACTTCTGGAAGTGGTTCGGATGTCTCTGAATCAAGAATATAGGATCCTGTTCTTGCTGTATCTGGAATATCAATTCCAGTGGGCACACCAAATGCAGATGAGAATGAGCCACGACTACTCTGTCCAAGGGATGAGCCTCGACTTCTTGATCGCAAGAAAGACAGGCGTTTACTTGAATGTCTAGCAGAATCCGCAAAGCTTTCTGGCAAATCTGGATCATTTAGAACATCATTATCTTTTGCTGTCCTCATTTCCTGCATTCTTATAAGGTGAGAATATGCTCCCTCAGGATCTTTGGTCAGCTCCATGTGGGAACCTGGTCAGATAATGTGAATTAGGATGCAGTAATCTGTGAGTGTGAGAGACAGGGAGGGAGGGAGGGAAACACTTTTTTTGTCATTCTAAAATAAGGTATAGTTATTAATCAACAAAGTGAAATAATCAAGAGCAATTTGTTTTCCACTACATTATACATGAATCAAATTTGGTAACCAATTTAGAGAGAGCAATGTGAGCAAAAGCAGTACCTTTTTCAACAATTTTCCCACGGTGAAGAACGGCAATTGCATCAGCATTCCTTACTGTACTCAAGCGATGAGCTACAACAACTGTGGTTCGGTTGATCATAATCCTGTCTAATGCCTCCTGCACGACTCTTTCAGATTCTGTATCTAGAGCACTTGTGGCTTCATCTAGAAGGAGAATTCTTGGGTCTTTTAGAATTGCTCTGGCAATAGCAATTCTCTGTTTTTGGCCGCCAGATAGCTGGGTGCCATTCTCCCCAACCATAGTGTCAAGTCCCTGAAAGCATCTACTCTTGTTAGTTGACAGTGAAAAATCACTTAAGCCACGCACAATGGTACTACTGATATTGCATTAACTTGAAAGCTTTCCCGGAATAAAAATTCCAGATAAAAGAAAACAAATTTTAATTGCATTTATATTTGAACCTGAGGAAGTTTATCTATGAACTTGGCAGCATTGGCAAGTTCAGCAGCAGTTTTGATTTCTTCACTAGTTGCACCATGCTTCCCATAGGCAATGTTATCCTTAATGCTACATGCAAACAGCGCAGGTTCTTGGCTGACCAGGGCTATTTTCTGTCTAATCCATCTGAGCTGGAGCTCTTTGAGGTTAATGCCGTCTATTAGAACTTCGCCGGCGTGCGGGTCGTAAAACCTCTCAAGCAAACCAATAACTGAAGATTTCCCACTTCCACTCTCTCCAACCAAAGCTGCAGTTGTACCGGAAGGTATTGCGAGAGAGAAGCCATTGAATATTTGCTCATCAGGTCTTGCTGGATAACTGAAATGAATATCCTTCAGCTCTATATCTCCCTGGATATCGTCTAGTATCCGTCCATTGCTGTTGTACGAATCTATTTCTGACTTTCTATCAAGTACCTCGAACAACTTGAACGCCGCAGCTCGTCCAGCAGAAAATGCACTTAAGCAAGCAGATGACTGTCCAAGAGACCTGACAAACAAGTAAATCAAAATGATTTAAGAAATAAAGTTGAGTGTTTTTAACACAACTCATGAGAGATTGATCTTTCAGAAAAATGAAAAAGATGCAGCCTGCAACTTACATGGAGCCCGTCAACACAGCAAAAATTACATTTATAACATCTCCTCCATTATATCCCTCATTCAGAATCAATTTAGCACCGAACCACACAGCCAAAGCGTAAGTGGAGAATACAATAAATGCAACCATGCCAAAACCGACTCCTATAGCCAAGCCCTCTTGCGATCCAGTTTTGACAGCTTCGGTCAAAGACTTGTTGTATTGATCCACAGCTTGCTTCTCTCCTGTAAATGATACAACCTGCTTTGGAAATGGCCATCATGATTCTGACATCAAGTGGAAAAAAAAACTATTTATTTTCCAAATGCCCATACCGTTCTGATGGAACCAATTGACTGGTCCACGATATTTGCTGCGTGTGAATAAGCAGCTTGCCCGCGGGATGTCATCTTTGACACAATAATGGCCATGACGGCACCAGAGAGCACGAGAAGGGGAATGGAAGATGCCATGACAAGAGTAAGTTTCCATCCCTTGATAAAGGCTATGGCAAAACCTGCAATGAATGTTGTAACTAGCTGCAAGAACTTTCCCACCTGCAACAAAAATCAACAAGTTAGATGATATATCAGATTCTATTTACTGGCATATTTCTAAGAAAATATATGTCATTACCTTCTCTCCCATGGCATCTTGAATTAGAATAGTGTCACCCGCCATCCTCCCAATAATTTCTCCTGTGTTAGTTTCTTTATCGAAGAAACCGATTTCTTGCCTGAGAATGGCTCCCAAGTACAAATTTCTTATTCGCGCAGCCTGTCTCTCCCCGGTGACCATCCAGCAAGACACCTCTGGTACACATCAAAACCAGGTATTTCAGTTCTCAATTTAACTCCACGCCTCGAACAGCTTTTTAAGGATTAATTCATGACTGGTGAATATTAATGTGGACTTACGAAGGAATGCTGCAACCATGGCACCCAGTCCCAAGTACACAAACTTCAGAGATACCTGAGGATATGGAAAATATGGATGAGTTACAACTAATAATGGATTCCATAACAGGATAGGATTGCATAGCAGTCATCTTCGTTGAGAAGATTACCAGGCAATAGGTAAAGGTGGGTGGTTTTACCAGCCAAGAGGTAAATGCACATAGTATTAGCAAGAACAAGTTCCTTGAAAATCCAACCAATCCAAATCACAAGTAGTGGAGAATATACCTTGAAACAAGATTTTCTACACTGAATACTCACCCTCAGGTTGCAAAATGGAAGTGTGAAAGTAAGAACAAGTTAAAAGAAGTTAAATATATACTGCAATCTCATATGTATCAGATGATGCATCGATATGGATGAGTTGAGGTGTTAGCAGAATATAGTTGCTTTACCTGGGAAACCTTATGGGTCACTTCGTCAATGTCCGTACTTCCAAATGCATTTACTACTTGTCCAAAAATTATCGTCATGATGGGCATGCAGGCTCCATTTCCAATTGCACCAATGGTGCCGACAAACATTAATAGATAATCTGTGGGGTCAGCAAAGGAGAAAAGCTTGTGATATGGCACTGCATTAGTGCTTTCCTTTTTCTCCTTGCTCTTTTCTGAATCGTGTTGGTTTTCATTCTTTTCTACGGCTTGGATCTCTGACTCCACAATTTCTGAATGGCTCGTTGCTTCTGCAGCGGCCTGCTCAAATTTTCTATCTCCTTGCAAACCTTTTTCGTCAGCCATGATGTCTCCAATGATTCTTTGTTATAGTTGGCACCAGGTGCTTTGGAGAAACTTTATGGTTGGATTACAGCTGCAATAGAAACCATATCGACTGCCTCAACTCTCGATAAGAGCTAAAAGATGAATTCACTCCTACAATGATTTGGAAACAAAACGCTGCTGCTTAAGTCCCTAAAAGGCAGAAGGGAAGATTCTGTGAAGGTCTCCGCTGCTTAAAGCTCAAACAGACAGGTATTGCGAGAGCGGCAAAGTAGAATGGTTCTGATTCTAAATGCCAGAGAACCTCACCTGCCAAAAGATTTCAGGAAAGGTTTTCAAACGGAAGCAGGAGGCAAAACCAAGTTGGGGAAAGGAAAACAACACTCAAGACCACGTCAGGTTGCCACTGTCATGATTGATCACTACAAATTAGTACAATCACAGTTCAACAAATTAACTAGAATTCATAACCCACGTTGAAGGCGCTCTTTGCAGACCTCCAGGCATATATTCCGATTCCTGACATGCCAGAAGAAAGGAACGAATGACCTCAACTCGCCGCTTCCCCCATTAAAGTACTAGCTAGCTTGTAAAGACTAAAGTTGGATGCTATGCAGCTTGTAGAGAAAAACAATTCACTAAAACATGGAGCAGAAGAGCAACTAACATTGGTGGTAAGGTATATGAGATCAGAATTGGAAACACATATCAAAACAGGAATTTGATAGCATTAATTACCACTTGTTTAACCAATTCAAGGAGTGTGAGCTGGGTTGAAACTGCATTTGTGCTTGTCCCCTGCTATTATATGTACCAACCCCATCAATGCCATCCTTCGCTGTCTCCAAATTATATGCAGCCTGGGGGGTATCAGAATATATATATCTATATCTATATATATGCCAGGTCTGAGAGTATACGGTTAAATTTTAGGTACCTAGGTTTTCAAGATTGAATGAGTTTTTTAAGTTTTACGAGTAATTTATTCGAAGTGTAATATCAAGATTTGATCACGTCCTGTGTCACAAGCCATTCTGCTCTGGCAATTGGTGGAAAAACTCAACTCTCCCAGCTTGCTTCATGTTTTGTATGAAAGCTTCTGACTACTTTCGAAGAGATGATAACTATCTACGAGGGGGGACCGCATGATTGCGATCTTCCTCCAACCTTACCTGAAACACCACATCGATCTATATATGAATTAGGACTGCACAGGATCTAAAATGCAAGAGCAAATGATACGAGGAGAAGTATTGAAAAGTCAACAAGATGTTGTCTGTGAGGAGATATACACGCCAGCGATGAGGCCGGCAGAATCGAAATTGGGATTAGTCAACTAATTAGCATATTTTTAACTCATATACGACCAATAATATAGTTGCATTCCATCATCATCAAAAGACATATGCATATATAATGACTTCTTAATTTTAATTACCATGGTGATGATGGATATGCTATTTCGTGGTTGGATGATGAGTTAGACCAAGTGTTCTCTTAATGTAAAAAAAATATTTTGATGGATACCTTTAGGTGTATATATATATATATATATAAAATGTTTTTTTGTGGTGTTTGAGGATCTTCTGATTATGAAGAATACAACTTGTAGAAAACAAAGTACCAGATAGGTTAAAGAGCATCTAATAACAAGGTTATTCTTGTGCTGAGTATGTCTTTTGGCTATGTTTTTTTTTAATATATATAAACAATATGGTGGTGCATTTTTAATATTATTGAAAATAGCTAGAAGTTAAGAAGTGGAACCTAAGTGCTTATGTTGAGATAATCAAGTAATTTAATTGTCAATCAATGCCTCAGGTTAATTAACTATTAACTAAAAAAACAAAAAACAAAGACTGTTGTTGCTGTTTTTATGTTTCATCGTCATACTTTTTTCTTTGTTAATTAAATCCTTTTATCACATAATTTCATAAAAGAGAGTACCAAATTGTAAACAAGAAGAAACAACATGGGCAATCTCAAATTCTCTAAACAAGAATTTTTAGTCCACCTATTTTTCCTTTTATTTCAACTCAGTCCCTGTAGTCTTAGAAATTTTATTTTTTATCCAAAAGTTTTTCGATTAATTTTTTAACTCTTAAGTTGAGAGAAAAGAGAGAACTTATTGGAAAACAATGAAAGAGAGAAAGCTGTTGTTAGTCCATTTTCTAACCACTACAAACAACTATATATATATATGTGTGTGTGTGTGTGTGTGTCTTTTTGAAATGAAAGAAATAAAATCATATGATTTGATTGATTCATTCTCAATTATCATTTTAGAGTGATTTTCTATTGACCAATGCTCCAATTAAACTTGAATTGTGAAATTTATTGATCCATGTAACTCTAAGCCCGAATACATTAAAGGGAATCATGTGAAGTTGAAGTTTAATATATTGATTCTCTATTTTAAAGAATGATGGAAATGTACTTTAAAATTATCTCAAAAATAGATTTGTTTTTACATTTTTTTATTTTAATCAAATATATTATTATTTGGGTCAAAAACAGCAAGCAATTGATAAATTAAAAGAAAATATTAGCAATTGAGATAATTTTAAATATAAGAAGGTGAGGTACCTTGGACAAGGAATTAGGGGAATAATTTGTTTGAAAAGTCGTATACTGGTAGCGGATCCATGGATGGAATCAAAAGAATAAATAAAGCACTCTTTGGTAAACAGAAAGTTGAGTTGAGAGATCAATTAATTAAATAAAAGAAGGTGAGGTACCTAGAAACAATGTCCTTTAATATTTTATTTTATTTTTACAACTTGGTTTTTAAAAAACTATATTATTTTTTAATGTAAGACAAAACGTATTTTACAGTAGCATTGTTTTCTCCATCAATTGACATATTTCTAACAAAGAGTGTAGTTTCTTCAATTATCTTAATAAAAAAAAAATGTATTTTACATCTTTACCTAAGCCAGATAAAAAGGGATTGTAATTTCTTACCTTTGACCTTTCCAACTCATTATAATTACATTAAAAAACAATGGGCCTAATGAAAACAATTGGACCAAGAGAGAAAATACTGCAACTCTACCCGAGCTTTTTTCGTTTGTTTTTTATTCTTGAAGCATTTTCCATCGATTTCACCAAACTATTTTTTTGAGGTCATCTTTACTCATTGTATTGATTAAAATTTGAATCTCATGATTTATTTCAATTAACTTGTTATAGGATTCTTGTGGTGCTCAAAAGATATTATGTCATTAAATTAATGTTCAATTTGGTATTATAGAATTCGATTTTATTGCAAAAAAATTGAAAAAAATCCAAGGTCTAAATTTGATATTGGAAAAAAAAAAAAAAGGCATCCGTTTTTACAATTCATGAGGCACGTTTTAAGAAATTTTGGTCCTCTAGGCTTTAACATATTATTCACACTTATTTTTCTTATGTCTCTATCCTTGGAGAATCATGTGAAAATAAAGAAAGAGAAAGGAGTTATATTTAGATGTTTATTGTCCCTCGCTTTGTTGGAGAAAGTAGATCGAAGCTCGGGATTTTTATTATTTGGGATGATATTTTACTTTTTGATTGATTAATACTGTTTGATGTGAGATATCGTTTTGTTGAGGTTTATTGGATGTTTTTAGGAAAAAAGAAATTGAAAACATGTTTTATAGGTCGAAGGAGTTAGGACATGATCCTTCAACCACTCCACGTGGCTGGAATAAAACCAATGGATGACATGCTATTTGTTTTCTTTAAAAAATCAAAGAATGACTAGATGCACCGGCGTGGACTTGCAGGCCCACGTGATTGATCTTCTTTTTATCAAGTCGAGCATAGTGGCCCAATCAGGCCCAAATGTCTTACCTCCTTTTAGCTTTTATGTTTTTTCCCTTCAATTTTTATTAGAACTCATTTAAATAAATAGCTTAAAAACATATATGGAAAATATTATATTAAACATAGTCTATTTTTTACTTGGTGGTTTTTAAGCGTATGTTTATTTTTATAATCATAAAATTAAATGAAAATACATTATAAAAATAAAGTTATCGAATCCATAACTAGACCGTGTGTTTGGTGAATTGACTCAAGTTAATCTAAAAAGTCAGTGTCAACATTTATATAATTTGGCTATTGGAAATTATTGTAATCATGGTGTTATCTTGATGTTAATTGAATGTATAACCACATTACGTTTGACCAAGTTTTTATTTTTTTTATAATAAAAACAAAGCATTTTTAAAGTGAAAAGTGTCAGGAAAAGGACATGAACAGTGCTTGGGGATCTTGATCAATCCATTAAAAAGGAATTTAATTAGTGACGTGGCTTTATGTTTCTCTCCAGCAACTCCCCGGCCTTTCGAGCATCAAACAGCCATACATGGTTACTACGAGATTGAAGCCATACATGATGGGATTTATGTCATCCACGCCAATGACCATATGATGACAAGGCAGGTGTAAAACATTTGGGCACTTCTAATTTACCATGAAAAAAGGTTGGTGCAAATCGAAATATTAAGTTATAAATAGATTCAAAAATATAAGGAGTGGTTGTTATTTAATTTTTTTAAAAAAATAAAGATAAAAAATTTATTATTTACTAAAAAACGACAGCTCACCATAGTTGAATAATATGATGTAAATCTGTTTTAAAAACTTATTTTTTACAATATATAAATGATTGTAAATTTATAACATATATAAATATAATTTTACAATTATATCAAATCAATCAGTTTTTATGTCTTGGAAAATAAATTTATTCAAAGAAATTCTTTTTTTACTGTATGCTTAGAAGTTTTAGCTTTGATAATTGAGTCAATATTTTTTAGTCAACTTTTCATGGTTTAAGGGACTCTAAGATAATACGATTTTGATATTTTATCAAATCCAATACATTTGAGTTTAGACATCAGTTGAACCTCGAGTAATATGGATTTTGCGTGTTATCATACCAATACACTTGGGTTCAAGCATCAATTGAACCCAAGGTAACATAGATCCGGTGTGTTGCCAGACTGAATATATTTGTGTTCAGTTTCAAAAACCCAAGAAAATAGGAGTTTGACATGTTGTCAGACCCGATGTATTTAGGTTCAGTCATTAGTTGAACTAGGTGATTATGGATTTTATGGATAACTATATATCAAGTCCAAATGATAATGATCCTTTATATTAGAATTAATAATCTCTATATATCCATAAATGTATTAAAAGTCTTTTAAAAGACCATTCATACTTACAATCTTTTTAATGATATTCAAGAGATATTTGTCCCTCATTAATGATATATAAAAGATATTTGTTCCTCATTAATATCATTTAAAGCAGAGAACTTTTCGATCCTTCCTTTCTGTAAAAATTATAAAATTTAAGGGGTATAAATACTCTTTGAACCATCTAGATAAAGGTTCGAAATTGTTTTATCTCTTAAGATAAATTATATAGATCTTATAAAATTAACCATCTTAAAATTGAGTTATTAGAGTTATGCACGCCCTAACTATTTCTTTTATTTATTGTTATGAAGATTAAAACACTTTGACCTATATGATAATTGTAAAAAAAAAAAAACACTAAGATAAAAAATCAAAATTATCCCTTGATATCAGACAAAAAAAATTGTTTTTATGGATTATTCAATAATTACACATAAACAGTTAATTATATTTGACACCAAAATATATTTGCAAGAAAATCAAGATTAAAAAATAAAAAATGTCATTTGATCTCAAGTTCGGAGCTATATGTTAATTATATCGTATAAAAAATATTAAAAATATATAAAATGCTATTCTGTGTTTTTTAAAGGATATTAGAGTAAATACACGATATAATAAAAACATTAAAATATAATTTTATCCCTAAATATATTAGTTTTTTATTTTATTTTTAAAAGACAAAAAAATAATTTTGAAGTGTATTTCACGGTTCACAATCAACGTAAAATAATAAAAACACTAATCAGAATTAGCTGTATGTATAATGTATAATAATATCACAATCTAGATATAAAAATATTTTACTTTATTTACGTTGATTATCCAACTCCCATAATCCACAATCCAGGCTTCGTTGTTAGTGTTGCCGCACCTGCCTGCCCGCCCGCCTGGAAGATATTTGTGCCGCATCCCTGACAGCAAGCAGAGCAGCACGTCTAGAATTGAGATCAATCTACTCGGAGTAACAACTGTTAGAGCAAGTGAAGCAACTATTTTCTTAGTCTATCATGTCTGTAACGGCGGAGGTTTTGGCCAAATTCTGGTTGGCGCAGCAGAGAGACACCCGTTGTGGTGCTCCAATGTCTAATTCTCCTTTTCTTGTCAGACCCATGTTTGCAAATACCACTAAAAGAACTCGGAGGATGATGATGGTGCGCCGTTGCAGTGTTGGTGAACAAATCTTCTCTGTCACACCCTCTACTAACCACGAGTTTGATTATTTAGGACAGAGTACTAAAGGAGATTTGAATCTTAACTTTGACCATCTAGACGCTTTTGGTAACTCTCTCTCTCTCTCTTGCAAATTCCATGTAGGAATTGTTGTCCTTTAACAATGTCTGATTACGTTTTTCTAGTGGTAATTGTGATTTTTTTTACTTGTTAGTTAAAGTGTTGCGCTTTCTTGTTCATTCCATGTAGGAATGGATGGTCCGGCAACTTTACAAGGTCCGATTGAGGAGATTGCTTGGAAGGAGGCTGAGGAAGCTGGGGATTTGCTTAATGACTTGGGCATTTCGGTAACCCTTCTTTCCCTACCCTCTTATATTCTGTTGCTTTTCCAATGAAATGGTCATAATTTATCCTCAAGTTTCTCTTTATTACTGTTTTCACATTTTTGTTTGCTGCTTCTTGTGCTCAATCTTCTATTTTGATTGATTTATTTAGTTTTTGTATTAACCCCTTCTGCATTACTGGAATGTGTTTACATGTGGTTTCTCAAACTAATTGAGAACAGTGCTTTGCGTTCAATATCTAAACTTCAATGCTCTTCCATTCCTGTCCTTGATTTCTACAACTTTCGAGTTTTTCTTGTTAAGGCTCATTGTTCTAATATCAGCTGATGTTTTTCAGAGTCCCTCTTCAGTAAGAAATTCATCCCGAGGTATATTTTGCAGCCGTACGTTAAATCTTAGGTCAATTAGTGCCATTGGATATGACATGGACTACACTTTGATACATTACAATGTGAAGGTGAACAGCACTTCTTCTTCTCTCAACATCTCTCCATGATTAGAGCACAAATGAAATCAAATCTATCAATTCTACCTGTTTAGTTAGACTCATAATAATATATGGATTTGATCAATTGAGTTCTACTGATGTGTATTTATTTATGCTACTGCAGGCCTGGGAAGGGCGGGCTTATGATTATTGCTTGGAAAATTTACGAAGCATGGGTTTTCCAGTTGATGGGCTTTCATTTGATCCAGACTTGGTAATTAGAGGTCTTGTTATAGACAAAGAGAAAGGCAACCTAGTTAAAGCAGATCGATCTGGTTATGTAAAAAGGGCAATGCATGGCACCAGAATGTTGTCTACTCAAGATGTCAGGTGTGCTTTGAACTCTAAACCTCTTCATTTTGATTATTTGCAATCCTCTTGATGGCTCCCAGGTGCCTGTTATATTGCAATAATGGATTCAACTTCCCATTCTTCACCAACAAAGAATAATGTTATCTTCTAATCACACACCTGCTGCCAACATAAAGAACAACAAAATAAGATTTAATTTAGTCCCTTATATCCCTGTATATAGTTGAACGTTGCTATTTGATGGTACATATATAGCCTGCACTGCAGTCTGTTTGACCTTTGATTTAGCTTCTTCAACATTTTTTTATTTGATTTGGTATAATTGGAAAACACCGGTGCAATATTTTCCATAGTGGTGCTTAACTTTCTATGCATGAAAGTGAGATGTATGGGAGAGAACTGGTTGATCTGCGGAAGGAGAATCGATGGGAGTTCTTAAACACACTGTTCTCTGTTTCAGAAGCTGTGGCATACATGCAGGTGGGCTGTTTCAATCCATAGATTTTTTTGCCAAACTGTAATTCTTTTCGTTTGCTTGCCACTGAGATGTTTTGCGGCAAATAATTTGTTCTTTCTATTCTGATGAATCTTTTTGCCCCTGACTATTTCTGTTGGCTTTCCTTTCTCTTGACTAAGTAACAGTCATATAATTTAGTTGGCAAGGTTTTTCATTTAGCATGTATACTGACATTTAAAGCAAGCTTGCATGAATATTGTGCCAAAAGCTGTGTGACAATGGTTTCTAATTTTCAACCCACATTTTAAAGAACTGCCAAATTTTTAATCAAAAAGTTCGAAATTCATACAGAGAATGAGAAACTTTTTGAACTTCCAGATTTATCTTTGATTAATAACTTAAACATTGGTGTAAGAGGAAAGGAAACAAAAGGAGAGGAGAGCACAAAACAATTAGCCATCCAAGATGAATTAGTTAGATCACAATTTCTTAAAATTTACTGGTGAGAATTCTTTCAAGCATAATGTACTCTGGTGTGACACATCCTGTTATGTTAAAGGAAAGCAGTATGGAATTATGAATTTCCAGCTGACTGACGGGGCTGTTGTTTGACCAGAAATCTTATTGTATTCCATAAATCTCATCATTAATTGATGCCCAAAACAAACTAGCCCCTAAATATAGAGCATAGGATAAAATATGTTCTTCTATGGTTTCTATAACTAATTTTTAAATTTTTAGCAAACTATATAAACCACGAGTTTGTCACTGCTTTGTCTTTTATGAACGATCTAATTCATAAGCATGCTAATTTTAGGTTTTTACTGTATGCAACATTTCATTTACTCGTGTAAGCAACAGCATGATAATCTTTGGTATCCTCGTCTGATTCCACTTCCAGATGGTTGTTAAATATGACGAAGGAGCTATATCTGCCGAAATATGCCCACCTGACTATAGAGGACTTTACAAGGCATGTTCTGTAGATTATCAATTGCAACTAAGTTGTCATTAGGTACTTGCGTACTTTTTTTTTATACTTGACATGATTTTCAGGCTGTTGGAAAGGCTCTATTTCGGGCACATGTAGAGGGTCAGCTTAAGGTAAATATATAATGGGAATTCATTTTCCAGTGCTTTTGGCAATTTGGTCCACAACAATGTACTGATTGATGGCTTTTATACAGAGTGAGATAATGTCAAAACCTGAATTGTTTGTGGAGCCTGACCCAGAATTACCTTTAGCACTGTTAGATCAAAAGGAGGTATTTCTTTGAACTCGTCATCTTTGATTAAGCACAACATTATTATGATCTTATATTGGGTCATGTGACAGGCCGGTAAAAAGCTTCTACTGATTACAAATTCTGATTATCATTACACGGACAAAATGATGAAGCATTCATTTAACAGATTCCTACCAAATGATATGGGCTGGCGAGATCTGTTTGACATGGTGAGTGCCTTATTTGTCAGACTGACTTCATGCCAAGTGACTGCTCTATTCTAAGTCTCTTAACAGAAGTCTCCTTAAAGTTTAAGGAGTAACTTGTACTAGACTTTCTTTCTTCCTAATATCATATTACAAGTATCATTGGCATGAGCAAAATTGAAAGATTCTCACCAACTTCCTTTCCCTTTTTTCATACCAGTTCTAGGCTTAGAATTACAACATTAAATTGTTTTCTTGTTTGACTTTATATTCAAGATATGGATCTTCTTGACATTGATGAAACATTTTGTCACTTATTATTATGATTTATTATTATTTTCTACTTATGTAGGTGATAATATCTGCAAGAAAGCCAGAATTCTTTCAAATGTCTCACCCGTTGTATGAGGTGGTGACTGGCGAGGGTTTAATGCGTCCATGCTTCAAAGCTCGTAAAGGTGGTTTATGCTTTGTTCATGTCCTTGTTTTATTAATATGCCATTGCATTCTGTGTGATAGATTTTGGTTGGATAAACAGATATCCCATAATTGTGTTTGGATCCTGTTGTGTGCACAACCACATGCTTGTGATTTTGCTGCAAATATGGCCAAATATTGATTATAAGCAGGGTCTGGTGCGTATGGATTCTTACATCTATCATTAATTGATGCCGGACAGCTTAGGGGAAGTCTAGAATTTGTTTGCTGCAGATACACCAGTTTTTAACGGGAAGTCTGGAAATTGTCCTGTTCATCATTATTTTTGTACGAACTAATTGTTCTTGTTCTGTGAACCGACACAACTTGTATTATTGCACTGTTCAATGGCCCTTAAACAACAATTTTATGAGTTTGTTATTTTCTTCCACAGGTGGAGTGTACTCAGGTGGGAGTGCTCAGATGGTGGAAAACTCCTTGGATATCCATGGGGACGAAATATTATATGTAGGTGATCATATTTACACTGATGTGAGTCAATCTAAAGTCCATCAACTATGGCGAACAGCTTTGATTTGTCAAGAACTGGAAGAAGAGGTTGGAGTTCAAATTTTCTTGTACAGAAATTATAGATTGACTAAAAAATGGTATTGAAACTATTTTTAAAAGCAGTTGAAGGTGCTTTTTCCTGGGTTGAGCAGCAAGTAATGTGTCATGTCACTTGTACAGTTTTTGTTTTAAGAACCAAGAATCTTTGGCATTTTTGATATCCCTGATTGATCTAATACTGATAAGTGTTTCCTTTTTGTTGTATCAAATTCTGGATCTGCAGTATAGTGCTCTGATTCATAGTAGGGGTCATCGGGCCACACTGATTGAGCTAATTAATCAAAAGGAGGTGGTAGGGGATCACTTTAATCAACTTCGGCTAGCTCTGCAAAGGCGAAATACAGGGCGTCCTGCTCAAGTGAGCATGTTTCCTTGCTTAAATTATTGGTCTTGTATTTTTTTTAAGCATGTTTCAGTCTGCTCCATATAGTTTTTTTGACTGAACAAGTTGAAAGGAACCGTTGTTAGGGTGACTTGTCTTGCTTCATTTTGTGTACTTTCAGACCCTTGCTGCAACTAACATGGATGATCAAGAACTCACAGAAAGCATGAAAAAGCTGTTAATTGTTATGCAAAGGCTAGATGAGAAAATTGCTCCCATGCTAGAAGCAGATGGAGAGCTTTTCAATAAAAGGTAAGACTGGTTAAATTGTAGAACCACTAATCTGCCCACACACAAGACCACTGGTTAGGTTGCTTTTTTGGATATCCTTGGTGAGTTGTCCATGAAGGAGCATCCTCCTCCTCCTCCTAGGTAGCCATCATATGAAAATTATACGAGTCAGAATTTGCTGTCTTTGATTCCTGTTAAGGCATATTTGAACAAAGAATTCTCATTTTGCAACAGGTGGGGATTTCTTTCACGTGCAGGTCTGTGGGATAAAAGCCACTTAATGAGACAAGTTGAGAAGTACGCACTTCCACTTCAAAGTCCTTCACCATATATTTTCTGCATTCTATTTTTTCTCACTTTTCATTGTTGTTGAAAACGGCCTGCTTCATTTTAATCGCAGGTATGCTGATATATATACCTCCAGGGTCTCAAATTTCCTCCACTACACCCCTTTCATGTACTTCCGTTCACAAGAACAGGTATGATGACGTTCTTCATCATGTTTTCTGCTGATGTATTTATTGATTTTCGTAAATGAACTGACCCTCCACTTTCATTTCAATCGCAGACGTTAGCTCACGATTCGCATTCATACTACCAGGCGCGGATTAATGGGTCTGCTGTTGACAACCAGTGCTAATCAAGACTAATAATTCTATTTGAATCTGCAAACAGCTACAGTAATGATGATAATATTAAATTAAGTAAAACACTAAAACGCATGATTGTTCACTCACTATGCATAAATTTTTGTTTTTTCCATTTGGTCATTGATCTTCTTTCTCTGGCAATTGCATTCTAATCGAAGCTTAATTGATTTTGATTACTTTAAGAAATGTGAGATTTAAAGAAGAGTGATCAAAATGAAAAGGTCGTCAAACATGGGTCAAACTGGGTGATGTGTCATGAGTTTATATTAAATATAGTTTAGTCCTTTAACTTTAAAAATCATGTAGATTATACAATTTTGGTATCTCAATATTACGTGGAGAGTTCATATTAGGTGCTTTTTAGTTAATGTAATGTATATAAAAGAAATAATTATTTTTTTCAAACCTAGAAGGATTATTTAATTCTTATGGTAAATAAAAGGTACTAATTTATGATTTCCTCGAGAAAAAGGAAACTGTAACACCCAACCAAAGCACTCAATAAACCTGGTCAACCAATAAATACCTTGTAATTAAATTAAAATCTGATTTTAATTTATTTTTAAAAAAATATGAGAACAATTCAAATCGCTCAACCTGTGAACCTTGGACCAGCGGTGTTTATAACTTTGAAGAATGAGTTTTAGCCAAGGGTATTAAATACGACATGTCGTCCATGGAAAGACTTGCACTGGTTTAACCATCGCTGTGGTCTTTAAATTTGGAAAAGACCACTAGTTGTAAAAAATCAGTGGCAGTGACAGCAGAAACCCCTCCCACTGTAGAAGGTAGTACACAAGAATCAGATAAAGGCAATGAACAAACCAAGATGGGTAATGGATGGAGGGTTCTGGGAGCTGGACAGGTCCACACCCAGAACCATTGAAGGAGAAGGACGGGCAGTGCCAGGAGAACCACTTCCATTGGGTGTTTCAAGAGGTACAAGACTATCAAGACCCAAGCAGATTGACTTTTTTCAGCGTTTTATGTTTGCTCCTTTCATCCCTTCTTATTCTGCTTCCTCCCATGGCCTCTCTCTCCAACGTGTTCTCGCTCTTCCTTTCACTCAAAAATGGTATACTTTCACTACCCATTTGAGAAAAAAATCGATCATTTTTGTTTTCGTTGATGATTTTAGTAGATGTTTGGTTGTGATGTTTTTAAGGTCAAATCGTTTTTTTATAAAAAAAAAACATGCAGGTTTGCTACATTGCTTGCTCAATTCAATTTGCAGAAGTTTGTCTCTTCTTTTAAAAAGAATGGCGCTTTGCAATCTTCACGCCTAGAGAACATGAGGAAACATCTTGAGGATAGGTCCTTATATGCACTTGGATGTTGTTCAGAGCTCTTATTAAGTCCTGATGATACCCTTCTCTTGAGCCTGGATTTTTACGGTGATGATAACAGTAAGAAACCTCGAAAGAAAGCAATCTTTCATCATAAGGCATGTGTTTGCTTGTTTGTTTTATTTAATTTTCTCCACCATGCTTTTCACTTCCTGCAATTTTGAGTGTTATTTTCATGTTTTTGCAGTTCCCAAATCACAATTTAAATGTGGAGGCTGTATGGCCTGGACTTTACATCGACAAAGCCGGTAATTATTGGGATGTACCTTTCTCCACGGCCATTGATCTGGCGTCTCTTGCTTCTGACTCTGGTGCTAGCTATCATTTCTGTATGCATCATAATGCCGGTCAGCCTGAGCAGCTTGGTGGTGATGAGACTGTTGAGGTTCCTGCTACACTACTTCCTGGTATCTCTTTGAGAAGTGCATTTACCTTAAAGAAAAATGTTGAGATTTGGAGAAGCAATGCTAAGAAGTTGAAGATGGTGCAGCCCTTTGATATTTTTCTCTCCAATCCTCATATTTCAGCTTCAGGGATCATTGGTAAATTGCAAGTTCTTAACTTATTTCCTGTATGTTAATCATGAACCAGACTGGATGAGTTGCATGGGGGTATTCCTATAAATTATAGGCAATCTCTCATTTTCTCTATTCAAACAATTGTTTCCTTAGATATACATCATGAAAATGACCTGCATTTGTATCATTATGGAGGTAAGAGGCTTACTGCAGATGTAAATATGAGTTCTGTTCATATCTAGTAATGAAACTAAAGCCTATCTATGGTTGGAACCTTGGACAAACATACTGTGAAAGTTGTAGGCTTTTAGCAGTTATTGCTTCATGGTTTCGGTTCCTTTATGCCATTTCAGATGTAAATCATTTATCTGTATCTCTTACTGATATATGAACTTATACAGGTGCTGCTGTGATGGCCTGTTTTGGGAATAATTCAGTTCGGCCACGAGTGGTAGATAAATCTCAGCAGTTTGAAGGCTTCTATCTTCATGCTCCTGCTGTAAAATCCACCTTATTAGTTGATACATTTTCATCTGTTTCATTTACTGCTCAGCATGGAAACTTCCAAAGACTATTATTAGATCTTACTCGATTTCATGCACGCTTGGATTTCCCTTCTGGCTCCAAATTTCTTTCAGTTGCCACCAGATTAGCACAAGACTTTTTTAATTCTCAACAGCCAACCATGGAAACAGTTCAGGCAATTTGCCCCAAGGCAACCATTTCTTTTCAGCAGCAGGTAGGTTTTAGCTTCTGGCATGTTTGTCTTTTCCAAAATACCTTGGCATTTTTATTAGCAGATGAAACTAAAGGCAACAAAAGCCAAGTTGTTAAATCAAGTCTATTATTTGTCATGTCAAGATTTGCTTTTAGGTCACCGTTTATAATAGGAACTTCTTAGCTGTATGTTTGTTGTAGAAGCATTGAGCATGCACTACAGTCTAACAAGTTAATGTCAACACTTGCATGGTCAACTGCTTTTCAAATATTAGCAAGTGGAAAACTTGAAAATATCTTCTTGTTTCTCATTTTCCTCATCCTTCATGCCCTCCTAACCTCTTTCACGGAACTAATATATTTTCACATTGGTTGCAGATAGCAGGACCTTTCAGTTTTAGAGTTGATTCTGGAGTTGAGATTGATTGGAAGAACAAAGATTGGCATATGCGTGTGGACGATCCAGTGTTCTCCATTGAGTATGCTTTGCATGTCCTTGGTTCAGCAAAGGCTGTTGCTTGGTATTCACCAAAGCATCGGGAATTCATGGTAGAACTTCGCTTTTTTGAAACCTGACTGTCTCTTTACCACCCAAGGATGCTATATTTCCAGTATTTTCTGCTGAATGCCTGGAAATTTCAGTTTTTCTCCTCGTGTTATTTGGTTCATTTAAGAAGGCAGTTCCCATTGTAAGTTTTTGCCACCATTTATCGAAGTTATGATGATGGCTTAATGATTCATGTTTATTGTTGAGTAATCCAACTCCATGAAAGTCGTAAATATTCAGGACAATACTTTCCAGAATGAATAAAGTACTGTTTGTCTCCTTTGGAACCCGAATGGTTAAGTCTGAATGGATGGTAAGTATGTAAGGTCTCAAGCACTTGAATGGATTAGTGGAAGCTCAGCACTTCCTTTCTTCTCTGGCCAAACATGAAACGAAGCTCTGTATTTATACAGATAAAACACATGTGCCAAGTATAAATTCTTCACATTTAACTAAAAGATGGTCCGCAAGATTACCTTTCCAGTGTAATAATGATTGATATGTCCAATGGCTAGAGCACTATGACTTGACTTGACGCCGAGAAACAGCAGTAAACCATGGCTTCTTCCGCACTCGTCTATACATGAAACCTGAGCCTCCGACTTGCGGCAGTAGAGTTCTCTGGATTGTAAAAGTGGAGTCCTTTTTGAAGACCAGTCTTTACGATTATGATCGAAGACCTCAAAAGGAGATATTCAAGAAGAGCCTGCACAATTTGGGATCCCATCGAAGAAACCAATCCATCTTCACTGGTTTCTTCGACACAATTTGGGATCCAGTGAAATGATTAATTGTAGTTATTATAAGCTAACTTGTCCATGTCGTTTTTTCTATGTAAAAAATTGATTGATTTTGTGCGTGTTATAATTAGTTATTTTAATGTTTAATTAATAAAATTGTAATTGATATAATCTTGTAAAAACAGGTTTTTTCCCACCTAAAAATGATCGAATGTTACTACAGTTAAAACTATTACTAATAGCATAACAATTATCCACCGTAATCACTGGAAAATTATAAAAGTTCAAACGATAATTAACTTAATTATTCTCAATCAAGGATATAATTAAGTACACGAAATGATAGTATTACAAGGAAGCCAATTTTTTTAAAATTGAATACAATCATCAGGGATGAAACTGAAGATGGACTACATATAATGTTTGACTTTTTGTTGAACGGAAAATAGAAGGAAGCATCCTCAAACTTTTAGATCTTTGTTGAGAGAACATTGCAAAAACGAAAAAATAGCATTCCAGCCATTGTCGGAAGGGTGTGTCAGATCAAAAAAGAAAGATGACTTGGGATTCGGGCACACTCCTTCCGCTGAGCATGTGAAATCAAAAATTTTTGAGCAACATGGCTGCAACGGGTTCTTGTACTCGGTATTTGCTGTGACAAGTAGAAAGAATAAAGGTTGATCAAGCTTCAAGCTTGAGATACATATAAAAACAAATTGTGGCTGAAAAAACATGAACAGAAAAATTACCTGCACCCTGTCTGAATTGGTCAATAGCAGAAACCATAGCGTTATAGAGATCAAGAACTACAAAAGTGCTTTTCTTTCCATCATCAGTGTTCAGTTTTTTCACCGCTTTCAGCAGTAGCTTGTTGTGAATCCTGGCGTTTTTGTTGGATTCTTCATCGCAATTCTGATACGAATTTGGTGGGATTATGTGTATAGGCAAGCATCCTATAACTGGCAGTGTTGCTACCACAACTTTTTTCACTCCTAGACGATTAATACGTTGCAGGTCTGCAGCGAGCTGTTTTACAAGGCCTTTGGTGAAAGCAGGCAGGCCCTATCATATAAAGAAATACAAGTTAGAACTCTACATGTTGAGCTGAAAAAATACTTGCAAGACTTTTTTTTATCTAGGGCAAGAACTACTCACATCTTTGGAACCTTTTTTGGCCGCGGCATAGAATGAATAGTCGTTGGATCCGGAGGAAACCAGAGCAACTGATGAACTGTATTCAAGGTCACATTGACGGCTGTATACATTTTCTTTGAGCAGCTGTTCAAATTGATCGATCTGGACTGTGAGGGTGTCATTCTTCCATGAGGGGAAAACACCACTGCCTCCAAGTGCAAAGTTGAGTCCTTGCTGAGTATTTTTTGATGTATTTCTCAGTTGATAAGGTGTAGGTGATTCTATTCCCAGAAATGATGCTGCACATTTGTATATTTAATATATTATCTGATCAGCTCTAAAAATAAGAAGAGAAAGTGAGGGAGAGAAAAATATTGAGAGTAAGAGAAAAGTGATGAAGCACCTATGTGGTCAGTAAGAACACGACCGTCGGAGGCTCGACCATTTGGTTTACCGGGAAATGTTTTGCCATAAGGTTCTTTCCATGGACCCCTGACGTTCCGTGGCCAATTTCCAGTATCAACATAGGAGTCCCCAAAAACAAAGAGTTTTGGAGAGCCGTTGGGGCTATTTCTAGCTGAAATACCAAAGAAAAACAATGAATGATTCATCATTTGAAATCACTAATTAACTATGTGTTAATTCAAGACTCAGAGCTACCAATACAGGAAAATAGACGATAAACATTTGAGATAAATTAATCGGTCGTCTAACCTGTAGAAATAGCAGCAATGGAAAAAAGAAGCAAACCACCCAAGAAAAATCCTTTCCCCTCCATTGGAAAAACAAAGACAAGGAAACCAAGAACTTTATAAAATTATGGTTATGATGACGTAGTTTTGGAGAACAATCATTCTTATAGGGTTTACCATCCGGGGCTCTTGCATGGAGGTGTCGAAGGTTGATGAGTTTAGCTAGATTGAGAATTAGGCAGAATTCTAAATTTGATTCGGAAACATCTGGCGAGAAGGTGGTGGTTTAATTATGTCATTGCCAGCTAGAAATCTTATGTCCTTGTGTTAGTTTCATCACGAAATGAGGATTGATCTCTGTCTTAAAATGCCAACCTGCGTTTGGGGACAGCTTCTTTGGGGTAATAATAAAACTGATTTCTATGTGAAAAAATTGGAAATATTTCTATCGTTCTGCTGGCAAGCAATTTCCATGAAGATAGTCCAGCTCTTCAATCGAGTTCTTAATTTAGCTTCGACACAGTCCACACCTCATTACTCATGATCATAGTATCGATTACAACACATTTATAGCGGACAATTGTTATTTTGTATGCAACCACAACCTATAAAATAGTAATCCAAGACCTAGTCTAGGATTTAGTATGATAGAGGATATGGGTTTTGGGGTTAATATTTGAGTTACTAAGATCACTTAGATCAATCTCAATTTCAAAATTATATTGTTTGGAAAGATTTTTTTTTAAAAACAAAATGAATTGATTTTACTTAGATAAGAAATCCTCCATTTTATATATATATATATATATATTGAAAAATTAAAATTAAAATTAAAATTAAAATTAGAGAAAGAAGGTGATTTGTTGACATCTTGGCTTCTGACCCTGTATATTAGTATATATCTAAAAGATTACGGGATTTTCAACAGTGATGAGCACTGTTCACAGTGACTCATAGTCACTGTGGACGTGCAGTTTGCTCCGGTGCTGCGCGAGAGTTTGTGCACTTTTTTTTTTTTTTTTTTTTTTTACATACGGCTTCTTTTTGTATTTTTTATGGTGAAATTGACAGATAAGTAGTTGTGGCCGAGCGGTTCGCTTGCGTGCTGGAAATTCAGCGCACAGGGTTCGAATCTCTCTGCCAGAAATTTTGACATTGTTTTTTTTTTTTTTTTTTCCCTAAATTCCATTTTTTGTTTTATTTGAAAAGCAACTGCTTTCCTTCTTTTTTTTTTCGAAATTCCTTTTTTTTTTAAAAGCAACTTTCCAGTTGCTTTCTCTTTTTTTTTTCTATTATTATTGAAATTCCTTTTTTTTTTTAAAAGCAACTTTCCAGTTGCTTTCTCTTTTTTTTTCTATTATTATTCTTATGATTTTTTTTTTAAATTATTGTGTTTTTGTTTTTTCTTCTACAATCCTGATTTTAAAAATGATTGTCTGGAAAATTTGCTTTCCCTTTTATTTTATTTTTTTATTATTATTCTTATTATTATTTTTTTAAACTAGGATATCAATGACAATTTACGCGTACCATGACTAATCTCCGGATCC
Source organism: Salix caprea (assembly GCA_964035475.1). Classification (NCBI taxonomy): domain Eukaryota; kingdom Viridiplantae; phylum Streptophyta; class Magnoliopsida; order Malpighiales; family Salicaceae; genus Salix; species Salix caprea. Next base: position 15,669,052 of record OZ037757.1, read on the forward strand.
ATTTTTTTTCCTTTTTTGGTTCAACTTATACATTTTTTTCCTGTTTTTTTTTCCGCTTATTTTTTTCCCCGTGACCGTGGTGTCCAGGTTAACTTATGCGCACCACAATTTTTTTCTCATTACTGTTTAAAAAGGTGATTTCCCCTTGCACGTTTTTTTTATAACCATGTTTCTTCTTTTTTATCCCTTTTTTGGTTTAACTTATACATTTTTTTTCCATTTTTTTGTTTCCGCTTATTTTTTTCCCCGTGACCGGGGTCTCCAGGTTAACTTATGCGCACCACAATTTTTTTCTAATTACTGTTTAAAAAGGTGATTTCCCCTTGCACTTTTTTTTATAACCGTAAATATTATTAGATTCTAAAAAATTATTTGACTTGAAAAATAAATAAAAAAGAAAAAAGAGAATAATAAGCCAAACCATTACAAAACACCCAACCGCCAATGAATGCCCAATTCACTATAAAAAATAAATTTATTCATCTCTAATTGATATCATCGATTGTATTTTTTTTTATCAACCGATTATATAATTGTCAAAACAATTAAGACACACCAAATAATCAATCAATTGCAGTTTTGCAATCCATGAATTAAATAAATCGACACAAAATAGCAATCAACCAGAAATAATCTATCTCTGATAGATTTTAGCGGTTGCAATTTTACTCTCTGCTGGTTAAATCGTTCATTGCTGTTAAAATAAACACAATCATCAACAAGTTCGATACAAGAAAAAAAAATTCATATTTTATTCATTTTATTAATTGCAAATTTACGTCCACCAATTAAATAATTTTCATAAAAATCAAAACACGCCTACTAATTAATCAATTATAGTTTTTTATGCAAATTACATAAATCGATAAAATATTTAAGCAAGTTCACCCATTAATGAATTGGCTATAAAATACAATTCACTCATCTTTAATAGATTTTATCGATTATAATTTTGAGAGTTGTCAACTGAATTATTATCCGAGCACTTAAACTGATAACAACAACCAACTAATTCAATACAGAAAAAAAAATACAACAGAATTTAGCGATTACAATTTGCTATCTACCAACTAAATAATTCTTTGCAGGCTAAATAATTAATCAGTTTACTACATCAAAAAAGCCTAGCGCAATGCGCGGCTATTTTCTGATATTTTTTCTCTCATTACTGTTTAAAAATGTTCTTTCCCCTTGCACTTTTTTCTTATAATCGGACTTTTTTTTTTAATAAACGAGGTGGCCAGGACAACTTAAACACACCATGACTAATCTTCGTACCCATCTTTTTGTAACATTTTTTCCTTTTTTTTTCAATTACACTTTTTTTTTCGTTTTTCTATAACCAGGGTGTCCTGATTAGCTTTTTTTGATATTTTTTTAATTGGGTTTCTTTTTTTGTGTTTTTTAACCAAAGTATCCGTTACAACTTACGTGCACCACAACTAATCTTCGAATCCATTTTTTTTAATATTTTTTTCACTGATTTCCCCCCCACGTATACATTTTTTTATAATTGTGATGCCTGTGACAACTTACACGTGCCATGAATAATCCCCAAAGCCATCTTTTTGAATTTTTTTCCTGTTTTTTTCCCACTTATAATTTTTTCTTTTATAAACAGGGCGTCCGGGTCAACTTACGGGAACTACTACTATTATTTCATAAAATAGCTAAAGGATATTGCAATTTCAAACAGTAATGAACAATTATTTCAATTGTGGTTTTCGTTGTTCATTACCATTTGAAAAAAATTCCTTTTTTTTTATATTTCTTACATAATTCTTATTTCTGTCCATATATATGCATGCTCTTAGTTTTTGTTTCAATTTTTTTATTCCTCTCTTATTAAGATTTTTTAAATTTTTAATTTTTAATCTGTGTTGGTAATCATTTCAAAAACAATATTTGTTATTATTTCTCTTTTTTTATTCTTCAGGTAAAATATTTTCTTTAAATATAATCATATTTATTTTTTGTTAATATTGTTAGGTATTGAATTTTCTAATTATTATAGATAAAACATTCAAAATAATGATAATGATTATTTGTAAGTTTTATTTTCTTTTAAATATGTTAGACTAATTATATATATATTGCTTTTTTGGAAAAAAAAATATCATTGTTCTGAAATGCTTTTAATATAATATTATATAAAAAAAATTTATGGCAATTTTTTCTCTAACAATAATTATGGTCTCACCAATTTTTATTATTTCAACTGTTATTAAGGTTATTTTCTTTTATGTTTACATTTTAATTTTTTTTTGTAGTCATTTCAAAAATAATATTTTCTATTTCCTCTTTTTTTTATTATTCATTTCATTTTTTTTAAATCTAATAATATTTATTTTTGTTTTTCCATTTATTTAGTTTTTGAATTTTTTTTAATACTGTTAAGTGTTGAAATTTCTTATTATTATAGATAAGACATTCAAAATAAGGATAATGATTATGTTTTTCTTATAAATATGTGAGACCTATTTATTATTATTCTAAAATATTTTTAATATAACAATATGAGCAATAAATTTTACAATCAATTTGCTACAAATAAAAAAAATCATTTCTAACGAATTTTATCAAAATATTTTTAGTATTAGCAATATTCAAATATGTTTTAGTGGAAAAAACATCTGTTTCTAACAGATTTTATCAATTATAATTTGACTCATTGAATATTAAAATAACAAAATACAACATGCATAAAATCAATGAATTTTTTATATAGATAAAAAAACCCAGCGCATCGCGCGGGCAATTCGCTCTTTTATTTAAGTTTATTTCCTTACAACAATTTCCAATGTTTTCATTTTTAATATTTTAGAGCTAATATTACTGGAAAAAAAAACATCTAAAAAAAAAAATGTTGACAAATTTACCTGCATTATCTACAAGTCAAATTAAAAAATATACAAGTCACTTCCCGTTTCCATTAGACTGTTCTTTTTAGACGGCAAATAAATAATTATAGCACACACAAAAATTAAGTTTATGTTTTAAAAACAAATTACAATAATTTTATTTCTAATATGTCTGATATTTATTGAATATTATCGCCTAAAAATATATTGAGAAAGAGGAAAAATGACTTTGGATTTTTTGAAGGATAAAAATTCATATCAGTATTCTTAAATATAATTATACTAAATAAATATTAAAATAATAAAATACAATACATATAAAAACAATCAATTTTCTACATAGATAAAAAAAACCCGCCGCATCGCGCGGGTATACCACTCGTCTTACCTAAGACATTTTTTTTAAATTCATCATCTTTCATCCCATCGTTGCGTCATGACTCGACAGAAGCAGAGAGATCGCGGGTTCCAATAAAATGATTCGCCGCTTCTCTCATTGCAGCAGCAGCATTGAGTTTATGAGTTATATGGTATGCGTACAGACGCTGAGATGATCCATGATTACGAAGAAATTTTACAAATTAGGTATACCTTGCTGCGAAATTTCGGGGGTAGAATATAATTTACAAAAGCAATTACAATCTAGATTTTACTATTATACATAATTATATAAATTTTACTATAATATTGATGAGATAAATATCTTTGATACACTGGGAGTGCAAGGAGATAAATATCTTTGATATTAAAATTTAATGTTAAAAGTCACAAAAATAAAAAAATAAAATTAGCTGGAACAAGACCAGACTTGCAATTGGCTTAGTAACCCTGTCTGCAACACCTATTTCTCATTCATTGTTGATATTTTGTATCTCGATTCACATCATGGTCCACTTGTCCTAAACTTTTTCTGTCATCATCACATCATATACTAATAGAAAATAAACATTACAATCTTTATAGCCAATAATAACTATCATTAATTATACACTAAATAACTTGAAAATGATACTCTACTTGAGCTTAGATATATTGACATGAATCTATACTAAAACTAAAAGGTTTAATTTACCCGTCGTATGTATACCTTGGTTATTAAATGAACGAGGCAGCAGCCAGACGTGTCTAGAACCGAGTGACCACTAACACTCCTCCTTCCAGTTTATCCGTCGGTAGGTCGGACTGGTGTCTCGGATGAGAACAAGAGCAAGATTTTTGCCAAAGGGTAGGCTTGCAGTGAGAAGATGACACGTGGTACACTGCGATGGACACGCGTTTATCGCATAAACACCTGGCACGTTCTTGAGTTTCCACGTTGCATGTCAGCTGCCACGCTCCTCAGCTTTTCCCTTCAAAAACCTCCCTGACCCCGACTTGCACTTCCACTCGCAATCGCGCTCAGTGTTCAGTTTTCATCACCTCCCTTCCTCGTTGCTTGCTAGTTGCCATAGCGTGTTGTGTTGCTATACCTAATCTTAAAAGGGAGTGCTGTAGTGCTGTGTATTCCAGTACCTTTCTTGATGATCATGTCTTCCATGAACGGTGCTTGCTGTCGGCTCTCGGTTTTGATTGTGGCGGGGATGCTGGTGATGATCTTTGCCGTCAGCTGTAGCTGCTCTGCTGTCGATCGTTCTCCGGCCACAACAGAAGGAAGCCAGGATCCTGAGGTGATGACGGATGGGATGAAAGAAGCGAGAGATAGGGCGGAAGAGAAAACAAAGGAGTCGCCGGAAAAAGCAGAGGAGGAAGGTAAGGAGTCCACCGAGTCATGGGCCGGGTGGGCCAAGGGGAAATTCTCTGAAACCATTGGGAGAAAGCAGGAAGATGCCAGGGAAGCTGCTAAGAGAGCTTCCGACGCAGCCTCTGACACTGCTAAGAATGCCAAAGACAGAGCTTATGGTTAGTTTATTTGTGAATTAACTCATTCCCTTTATGAGCAAGACCATGCAAGTTCTGGTTATATGATTTTCTATTCAAAATTAGCGATTCTTATCTATGAAATGCTATGTCTGAGCAGAAGCCGCTCAGTACGGTGCAGAAAGAGCCGGTGACATGAAAGACACCGCAACAGAGAAGATTAAAGAAATGGCAGGCGCAGCAAAAGAAACGGTCGCTTCAGCTAAAGAGAAGGCAAGCGAAGCCACTGAAGCCGCAAGAGAAGAGGCTTATGAAGCAAAGGAAAAGGCAGAGCAGATGAAGGAGACGACAGCTCAAAAGGCCGAAGAAGCCAAAGAGAGGTCTAAAGAGGCCAGAGGTATGGAAAAGGAGAGAGCTTCACAGGAGGCGGCAGTTGCGAAAGCTAAGAAAATGGCGAAAGAAGAAGACAAGAAAAGGGAAGCTGAGACAGAGGAGCCGCTGCATATCAAGGAAACTATAGCAGATAGTGGTAAGGAAAGGGATGAAGAGCTTTGAGAGAGAGATGCGCGCCTTACATTACAACTTTAAACTTTTATGGATCTCTCCAATCGCACGTTGTTGTTTTTGTGCTTTTAATTCAGATGTATGAGCTTCGTCTGTAAATAAGAAGAGATCTGCCTTTTGTTTTGAGCCCACCTCTGCAGGCTTTGAGCTCCGAACAGAATTTACCAAAGCCCATATAACAAGGACCCACGGGCCTGATCCAGGCCCCTCTACCTCTTCAGCTTGACTTGAGCCGGCCACGGTGCTGTGTTGAAGTATAGGATCGAAACACATGAATGACCATCTAAAAAAATAAAATACAAAAATGGCTGGACTCGAGTAATACCACGCCGACCTTCACACACGGCCACACGATGTACTTTGTTTTTTTTTAATAATTATCACATGATATGTGGATATTAAAAATAGTATTTACTTTTTAAATAAATAAAAAAGACCACACACTGGAGGACGAAACAGCAGGACACGTGGCGTGCATTAATTAAAAGTAGGGTCCACAGCCCAGTTGATGGTTTCAACTTGTGGAGTTCCAGGTGAGAATGTGAAAAATAGTTGGGGTTCTTGTCTGCGCATCCATTAGTGCTGGAAAGGTTGTTGGCTTGTGAATTTTCCATCAACATGTTACATGCCTGTCTTTTTCCATCCAACATGACAAATGGTGTTTTTGGATCAATAACTCTTGAAGTTTTAATTTAATTTAATTTATAAAACACAAACACCATTCATGCTTTACATTATATAATGATTCCAGCAATATATATTCTAGAAAGAAAGCTGAATTCCGATCTGATTCGGCGGCCAACTTCAACACACAACCTCCTCTGGTGGAAGAATGGTATTTCTTCCCCGGAAGCACGCCCATATTCTCTCTTCCAACTAGTACAATTATACTGTTTCAATATATTTTAATACACCAAGTTTAAAATTATTAGTTGTGAATTGTGATAGTCAATAAAACTCTAATATTTTATTAATAAATTATTTTATCAAAAAATTTAATCTATTAGATCAAATGTTAAAATAAAATTTATATTATTTTCTAACCGTAATTAATTATAAAGAATTGATTTGATCTGGCGTTAAGGCCACCAAATCTTCGACTCTACTCCACCTGTTGCTTCTAATCATAATTATCATGTAGCGTGTTACCTTCTTCTCTACACTTGCTTGCTTGGTCAATATAAAAGAAACGTGGGGAGATTGCATTTATCTCGACGGACCATAACTATTTTCAAAAATATGAAAATAATAAGCTGGAATAGAAAAAATTAGCTTCTAATTGAGAAAGGATATGCTCTTCTCAGTATGACGTGGTCCACCTTGCCATGCCGTTGCCTGCCTTGTATAAGCACGTTGCAATTAACCAGCAATAATTTTGATATTAATTAACCAATAGTGTCATGGACCCGGTTATTAGATGTTGAATAATCCACCAGCTCCTTCCTTGTTATCATTCCAGCTTAATAGATTGCTGATTTATTTACTTTTTTAGATGAATGCACACGTTTTTTTATCTACATATTAAGCTCAGAGAAACATGAATCTAGCAAACTGTCTCATCTAATATCCTTAGATTCGGCCATGAGTTGAGCTCCATTAAACATACTCTAATTAGATTCGGCCATGAGTTGAGCTCCGTTTTAATTTAAAAAATTGGTTCGTTTTTTCAAGTAATATATTTCAATAACGTACTGCATGAATGAAAACACTGGCAGAGTTTGAAATTAACGATAATAACGAACATCTCTGTCATCCCTATCCCACCCTGATAATATCGAGAGAAAATAGAGGAGAAAATCACGCGGAGAGAGAGAGAGAGAGAGAGAGAGAGAGAGGATATAAACACCAACCCCTTTCATTTGATTTCGTGGGCTGTTTGCGTTTTTGTCAGGGAGAGGGAAAGCAGGAAGAGGAAGGGAAAACGAAGAGAAGTGGTTGTTTGTGAGAGAGAAACTGTTGGTGAATGGTGAGAAAGGTGGAGGAGGAGAATCATCAGAAGAAGAAGAAAGAGAAGGGAATGCAACTTGGAAAATACGAGCTGGGAAGGACGCTAGGCGAAGGAAATTTTGGGAAAGTTAAACTGGCTAAGAACATTGAGACTGGCCAACCTTTTGCTGTTAAGATTCTTGAAAAGAACAGAATCATCGAGCTCAAGATCACCGATCAGGTCCTCCGCCTTTAACTTCTTCTGTTTTTCGATTGCATCTCTCTGTTTCCTCTTCGGTGTTCTCATTCTGCAAAAAACACAAAAAAACATTCCTTTCTTTACAAGTTTAAAACCAGCAAGGCAAGAAATGGGGGTGGGAATATGGCGTTCCTTTTAATAGACTGCTTTGATTTTCTTAGATTCCATTCCAGATTTTCGATGGCAGAAAAACTGCTGTTTATAATTGTTATTTAAGCATTTTTTAGAATTGCTTTAATTATTATAAATATTACAGATTAAAAGGGAGATTGCAACTTTGAAGCTCCTCAAGCATCCAAACGTTGTCAGATTACATGAGGTATCCACTTTTGTTTCTCAATTCCCTTATTAGAAACAGGACTACAGGGAGTTTTCTTTTTTAGAGAGAGAAAGAATTGCTTGAATTTTTGAAGCCTGTGCTGAAGGGGTAAACAAAAGACTTTCATTTCACTAGAAATTCTAAACTCAACCAGCCTTCCATGACTGCGAAATCGTAGCAAGCATCCAGGCAAGAACAGTTCATAGGAGACGTGTCCTTAATCCCGTCTGTTGACCGATCTTTGTTTTGCTGATGTGATCCTGACCGTCGGATCAGGTCAGTGGTCTTTTTCTGGGTTCCTGCTGAAGGGAAGCACAGATTCTTGTTTTGGTCCGGGTTTTGTTGGTCCTGTGTCCGAGACGGACCGGCCAATTATTACTCGCCGCTTGCATTTAGTGGACGAGAAAGACTCTGCATCATAGCACGTGAGAGTGTCCTGTCGAGTCATGTCTGGTCTGGACCATATGAGGCTGTTAATGGGTGGAGGAGAAACCTGAACAGCAACAATTGAGTCCACCATTTATTTAGCCCGGGGTGTTGAAAAACCCCGTTGCAGTGGTAATATTTGTATTGTTTAACCTGAACCAGCCACTCAAAATCAAACAATAATGAATAAAAACATAAGAAACGATAGGTCAGCATTTTTTTGAAACTCATTCAACCCAACTCAACTCGTTTACCATGTCACAACTCACAATAAACTTAATTCGATTTGGTTCAAATACAATGCATGCGTGAATGTGTTAGGTTTACGATTTCTAAAATATTAGAAGTTAGTTCGGATATAAACGTGAGCACACCTTTTCTTTTCATCTGTCAATGTCTGTTCTCCATTGGCTGGCCTTGTTGCATTGCAGCGGCTGGTGGGCTGCTGGATTATTATTTTCAGAATACGGGACCCCTTGCTGAGGTCAAATCATTGTAAAGATGGATATAGTCTTTTGTTTCTTCTGTTATATATGATGTGGATATGATTTATACGATGCCCTCTTGCTCGGCATTATTGCTATTATTATTATATCCATTAATCTAGACTTGTATGGTAGAGGCGTGTACTTATGAACAGTGTATGGTGAGTGGTTTTGGTTTCCAGATTACACCCTGTGGAACCATTGTTTTTTTAATCAAACCATCTTGCATGTCAATCGAGAGTCTTCTCTCCGAGTGACCTGAGTAGCTCACCCTCAACACTGGGATGCATCCAGAAGAGTTTCATAATACACCAAGGTTTGAGCCCAGAAAAGTCGATGAATGGAGCAAACCTCCTTAACCACTAGGCAAGCCGGTTTCTTAGGAACCGTGTGGAGGTTGTATTAAACTATAATAACTGAATGTGATGGAAATGGGGATAGATACTCCAATTTTTATTTCGAGGTCAAACAATGACATGCAGATCTAGTTTAGTGAAAAAGATTACATCTTTTGCTGTGAAACTAGTATTTTGATAATTATTTGTCAACATATACGAATACTCATATGATAGTGAATAACTCATGCTTGGAACAAGTTTGTCTGTGACTGTGTGTGCTGACTTTTCGCTAATTGTGCTTTCCTTTTCCATTAATGCAGGTCCTAGCAAGCAAATCCAGGATTTATATGATCCTTGAATATGTAACAGGAGGGGAGTTGTTTGATAGAATCGTGAGAATCTTTACTCACATTTGATATATTTGGAGCTCGTCGACCTTGTAAGAAAATATGTTTCAAATTGATAAGGCTCAAGCTTCGTATTTCCTGTAGGCATCAAAGGGCAAGCTTCCAGAAGCGGATGGCAGGAAGATGTTCCAGCAGTTGATTGATGGTGTCAGTTACTGTCATAGCAAGGGTGTTTTTCACAGGGATCTTAAGGTAAGTAAACATATCATGCATGATCATAACATTTATTTATGCTATCTGAATGCGAGTTTTTTTTTCCGCTCGCCATTGTAATACAAATATGCACTCAACTTGCAGCCAGAGAATGTTCTTGTTGATGCAAATGGAAACATTAAGATATCTGATTTTGGACTCAGTGCTTTGCCCCAGCATCTTAGGGTATGCTTCTCTAGACATTAAACATGTATATATATATGTATATATATATATATGTTTATATCTTCTAAACTCTTTTTCAAACTTCTTATGATGCCATAGGATGACGGGTTATTGCATACAACCTGTGGAAGTCCCAACTATGTTGCGCCTGAGATTCTCTCCAACAGAGGGTATGATGGCGCTACATCAGATATATGGTCATGCGGTGTTATTTTGTATGTAATTCTCACAGGGTACATGCCTTTCGATGATAGAAATCTTGCTGTTCTATATCAAAAGGTGCAGACATTTTGTTGTCGATCTTCTATATTTTTTTTCCTCTTAAAATGCCCCATCATGTTTCATTTTCTAGAAAAAGAACTCCAGTGTTTGATCATCTTGATGGATTCCAGATCTTCAAGGGCGATGCTCGGGTACCAAAATGGATGTCACCGGGAGCTAAAAATATGATAAAGAGGATTCTTGATCCTAACCCTGTTACCAGAATAACAACAGCTGGTATCAAAGCTGATGAATGGTTTAAGCAGGACTATACTCCCATGGAATCTGCAGAAGAACAAGATGCATGTATTGACGACGCGGCCTTTTCGATTCAGGACGCGGTAAGAGCACGAGATTCTCTTGTCTTTGTTGACCACTTATTTATTGCTTTGGTGTTATTACTGAAAAGAGTATTCCTTTGGTGTAGCCATCAGAAGATGGGAGTCCAAAATCACCCAACCTCATCAATGCTTTTCAATTAATTGGGATGTCCTCATGCCTGGACCTCTCAGGTTTATTTGAGACAGAGGTGAGCAAACACAGAGCACTAGCTTTATACCTTTGTCAGTCAAAAAAATTGAAGGCTTTCCTATTTGTAGCTTTGTGTATCATTACTACACATTTGCATTGCACTTTGATATCTGAATTCCATCTGACTCAATTTAGGATGTTTCTGAGAGGAAGATCAGATTCACATCCAATCATTGTATGAGCGATTTGCTCGAGAAGATAGAGGATATCGTGACGGAGATGGGGTTTCGAGTCCAAAAGAGAAAAGGAAAAGTTAGTATTTTTTTATCAGACTTGAGGAATCATGCCATTCTAACACTGGTTTATAACCAAGAAATTGCTGTGCACATACTTTTTTCCAGTTTCAAGTGATTCAAGAGCACAGCGGAAAGAAAAGTTTGGGCAGTCTTTCTGTTGCCACAGAGGTGAATCCATTCTCAGATCTCTCTGGTTTTCTAAATTCTTTTATTGGGGTTTAATTTGTACACTCTGTTTGTGCCGCAACTAGAACTCCTCAACACATTTTGTAATGTGCAGGTGTTTGAGATTAGCCCATCACTGTATGTAGTTGAATTGAGAAAATCTTATGGAGATTCTTCAGCATACAGACAGGCATGCTTCTCTCTCTCAAGCACACTGTCTCACTCACTCTCTCTCTCTCCCTCTCTCCGTTCGTGATGATATTCCTCCCTAACTCTCGATTTGCGTATGTTCCTGCAGTTATGTACAAAGCTATCAAATGATTTAGGAGTCCCCTCAAGTCCAGGACTGTTGACCACAGAAGCATGAGCCTGCTTATATGATACATCAATGGCTCTGAGCACAATTCATTAGTTAGATTAGTGATTCATATGTGAATAATTCATTTCATTTCTCGTTCCCTTGTAAGAAAATATATTATATTTTCATCATCTAAAAATTCTCCCTTTTTTTCAGTGTAAATAAAAGAAGACTAAAAAGGAATACAGCCATATACATAGACACTTCACTAGAATAGTGGAGTGATGTTCATGGCCTTGAATAAAACAATTGATTTTTTTTTCAGGGGAGTTTTGGTTTTTCTCACTGGTTCGCTGTCCCCTCATGTTGTTTTTTAATGTATAGTAAAATAACTAAAATATCCCTACAATTAAAAAAATATTTTTAGTATTTTTCTAAAATTGTATCACACAATTGTCCCTGGGATAAAAATATTTTTAATGTATAGTTTTTTTTTTTTTTCCAATTATTGGGTTCGTCAGAGATGATGAAGTAATTTAATATTTAATTAACAATTTTGTATTCAGAAAGAGCTCACACCAGAGATGTATCATTATATCATATGTTTTGAGCGGAACATGCGACGACGTCTCTCGGTGGTTGAAAATTTATTACACTGTCTTTTTTGTTCTTTGTCGTTTTACTTGTTTGTTTCTGCTATTTCTTTTTGTTGGAGTTTTATTATTTTTTAATTTAGTTCTTGAACTCTAATTTGTATGTATATGATTTTTGTTTTTTCAACAATAATAGTGGTGGTATTTTACCTTTGTATATAATAAATATAGATATGCATGATCTCTTCCTCTTTAAGAAAAACATATAATAAACATGACACACCCATACAAAGACCAACATTAAATCTGAAACAATATCTTAAATGTATAATGCAGCTTTCAGTTTACATATTTCTCTGCCAAATACAATTCTCTTCCGTTCCTTCATTGACTGTAATTATAAATACCAATTTCATTATTTTGATGTCATGGGCTATTTAGTTATTAAAATGAATATAATAGCAAACATATACATATTTTGATTTTTTAGGATTTAAAGTGTTAGTGGAAATATAAAATTCAAGAGAGATATTGTAATTTCTCAAACTTTACATGAAAAAAAGTTTGAAGAATCCAATTAAAAAATAAAAAAAAAACTTAAAAAGATAATCATTGTTCATACAAACAATGTTTCCCTTCAGAATTTTTTAATATATATATAGTTTTCTTCTCCACGATGATTAATTCAATAAAAGAATTCAACAATTGAATGTGCCATTAATAAATTCGTTGATACGACCAAAAATTAAGTACAAAAGCTAAGATAAAAATAAATATTTAGTCATCTCATCTCGTATTACAATTTGCAAGAGTTTTTTTATTTTTTTTATTTAATTATACAGCAATAAAATTATTTTCAGTTAGAAAATAAACAACTTAATCTCAACTAAAAAAATCTAATATATTCTCTTTTTCTTATTAATATTTTTTTCAACAAAAAGTAATTTTTTTTGTCAAGAGTTCTTAATTTGATAAAAAAAAAAACAAAAAAGAATTGAAACAAATATAAATCATCAACACAAAGATCATTTGTTTTGGTCATTTGTTTTGGTTGTTCGTAATGTTGTCAACCAAAACTCTCTTCTTTGACCTTTCATGAAAGGATCAAATTGAAAACAAAAACTCAAACAAAAAAAGTTGAGTGACAAAAAAATTAACATGAAAAGATTCAATTGGAAAAAAAAATCAACAAAATTGACTTCAATTTTGCCAAATTAAACATCTTCATAATGTTGAGTATGTTTCCCAACACTGCCAAAATCCTATAACAACCCAACCAAAATAAATCACCGGGCTCAACACAAAATCAACCTAATGTAAAATGGTCAAATTGAAAACTAATTAAGCTCACCTTCGTATCAATAGTTTTGAGCCCTAAATATTTGAATGTTTTTAATAGTTAGTAATAAGTAATAATATATTTATATGAGAGAGAGTGTTTGGAACTATTTTTAAAATGTACCAAAATAATATTTTTTTTATTTTTGATATTATCCCAAAACACCTAAAATAACATCAATTTGATGCTTTTTCATGCAAAAAATAATTTAAAAAACAAACAAAAACTTAGAGAGAGAGAGAGTTAATGCTGATTAATTTAATACATCTTGTAATGGTTCCAAACACCCATTGTCCTGCTAAACCTTTCATGGCATCCAGACACCAAAAGTTTGATCATATTGTAATTGAAAAGGGCGTTGAGAACCCAAAGGTTCATGCAAGAATTTAATGCATCGTGAGATGGTTTGCATATACCAAACAAGTCTTATTAATTACCAAATGATCATGGAAAAGCGATTGCTGGGACCAAAGTGTTGACTCAGGTGTGTGTGTCTCTAGATATAGAGAGAGCTGCTATTAATCTCAGTTTTGTGCTTTCATTTATTTATCTACTGATGTTTTGAATATAAAAACAGATAAATAGTGAGAATGGCTGCTATGCCTATGAATTATGATCATACAACAAACAATAATATACAAGGTGATGGTATTGGGTTACCTATACATGAATCATCTTCTCATTCGTTAAGTATTAACTTGCAAGCCTGATGCCAAGCTCTTTACTATATACCTGAATCAAACCACTGTCCTCTGCCATTTGAAGTTTCTCATTCAACATGCTTCTGTACTGATGATCTTTGTCCTCTAAATTATGCATGAATTCAACCTGTAGAAACAATATACAATTACAATATTTAAAGACAAATGGAAATGCAGAATACAGAAATAGGTTAGGGAGGTGTTCGAAGCCATCAGGTGCCTCCCATGGAACCAAAGACACGCACACCCTAATGTTCAGTGTTAAGGCAACATTCCTTTTGAAACTCTGGGTTGAAAATCCCAGTGATTCAGCCAAAGACCCGCGATCAGTAAGGAATCTTTAACAGGCAACTTTCCATATTTGTCCCAGATCAAAGCCAAAGTAAGAAAATCACTTTACCTGTTTCTGAAAGGTATCAAATTCATCAGGGCTTAGAGAGCCGTCGCTATTTGAATCAAGGAGCTGCATCATCTCCCGTGCATCTTCTCCAGGGGCACCCAACTCTTCCATAACTTCCATAAGTTCTTCAATGCTAATCCGTCCATCACCGTTTTTATCGAGAAGCCGAAAGACTCGATCTCTCTGATCAATCGCAAAACCTTTAGCTGATGGAAGATCTTTAAGACGCAGTGCTGCAAGTTCAGCTGCAGCCATCATTATGGCCTTGAGCCGCTTTGCCTGGGCACGAACAACAAAATCAGCTTTAACAAAGATTACTGATTCAAGAGCATTTGCAATATGTTCAGTCAAGTATGATGTAAATATTCTGGGAGCGGGAGCACAAATATTTTCAAAGTAAATCTCATCCATTCCAACACAACAACTATGCAGATGAACGAGCAGTTCTAATTTACGGTTCTAAAAAAAGTAAAGTGAAATAGAAAATATTGGATCTCAGACATGTTCAAAGCTCATTAGCATAATTGGATGAAGCTCAGGCATTAATCACTAATGGGCAAATAGCCAGTTTTCATTTCAAGACTTTTCTCAAAGAGAGGGAGGAAGGGAGAGGGAGGGTTGGTTGGTTTACTGAAGCTGGTTGAAAACAGACTGAACCTGATAGCATAAACAGAGCACAAACCTCTTCAGGATCGGCAAGGCCACCTTTGTACAATGAATGGGATGCCGTCCCACCAACTGCCAGCAAATCCATCTCTGCAGTCCTTATCTGAATTTCCATTAGTGGTCTGGTCTTGCCATTATCACTCACATCAACTGCCATGTGTAAACTCCTATACCCATTTGCTTTAGGCTTCGCAATATAATCTTTTGTTCTGTGAGGGATCTCATTCCACAGAGATCGAACAATCTCACATGTCCTATAGCATGCTTTCTCGCCTATTTCTCCAGACTTAGGCTTCAGTACAACTCGCAGACCCAGAACATCATTCACTTCTTCAGGCTTCCGACCATCTTTCAAAAGCTTCTTCATCATACTATACCGACTCTTATACCGTCCCTTAACCAAAACATCCTCCACCATATCAGCCAAAACAGGATCATCCTTCAATGATTGTCTCAACTCTTCCACATACATATCAATCAACGGCCTCCCACCCGTTACATGGCTCCGCAACCACGCATCCACATATAAATATGAATAAGGAAACAAATACCGAAACGACAAATCTTCCAACTCCAATGACAACCAATTGGTCCCTACAGCATGAGCTAACGGAGCATAAATCTTCATAACTTGAAGAGACATCATTTGCTGTTGAAACCTCGGCAAGTAATCTAAATGCCTCATCATATTAAGCTTAATAGCCAATTCCAAAATCACAGCACGAATATCATAATAAGTAAGACAAAACTTTCTTAATGCATAAGCACTATCATCATCCAGAACCTCAATTCTTGAAGGAATGTTTTTCACTCTCAAACTTTCGTGTAACAAATGTGCCGTACCACTCCCTATTTTATCCCTCACTTCACGAATTGTTATCGCACTAGCTTCAAACACTTGCATCAATATCCCCGCAGAAATTACTTCCGCATCCATCTAAACCATTAAATTAATTGATCAATTCTCAAACAATAAAATAACTAATTTTTTAATTCAATTATAAATCATGTTTTTTACCTGAAGATCGGCGAGGAGGAGAGCGAGAGACAAGGCTTTATTGAGAGGAGAGCGGTGATCAGGAGAGTGAGGTAAGTTCTGTAAAATAGGAATGGAAAGCTTTAGAGCTTTGAAGAGTATTCTAGAAGAGCTTGTTGAAAGCACATTCATTCTATCCGTTAGCTCATTGAATGCTCCAACTAGTTCCACCACCATCTTCCCTCCCGCCTGCTCCAACGCCGTCGTCTCGGCCGTCGCTCTCGGTGTTATCTTCCATCTCGGTTGTCTCCGTATGCAGCTCGGAGGACTAGATAAACTTAGAGTCCCATGTGTCGGGGCTCTGCGAATTCTCTGGATTGGAAGGAGTTGAAGAGAGGAGAGCTCCATTTCCATGCGAGACTTAGAGCCAGTGACTCTCTCTTACTCTGCTCCACAATTTCTTCGGTGATAAATCGGTGATGACGTGGCAACGTTTCAGTGGTTGCTCTTGTTTTAAAATGGGTTATGTATATGATAGTCTCATAATTTCAATACAATTGCGATCTGGTCCCTAAGTGAATTAGTTAATGAAATTGTTTTCTTCAAATAAAAAATTTGGGCTGCTTACCATACGGTGCCGTTTTTTAATCTCCCCCCAATCCTAAAACCCTACACTACAACAATGCTAAGCTCCTGAATCCGCATTTTCACTTCACAGCTGCTTCATGAAAAACGATGCTCTCTTCTTTCTCTTCATCGTCTTCTTCTTCTCTGTTGAAGAATATATGATCTCTTCATAAAGTAATATTAGCTAGAAATATTAAAACATGCCGGCCTTATCGAGAGGCCTCGTCTCTCGTCTCCATCAGATACTGTCACTCAATTCAAGAACACCATCAGCTTCACCTCCAACAGCAACAACACAGCTGTACCTCTTGAGAAGATTCAGTATTGATGCTCTGGTTGATGGGTCTGAGATTCAGTACCAACAACCAAGCCGGATCATTGAAGCCAAACCGGGTGTAATGACCCCGAATTCAAAGCGAACCGGACTGATTGCGGTCAAATGTGGAATGACTGCTCTTTGGGATAAATGGGGTGCTAGGATTCCTATTACCGTCTTATGGGTCGATGATAATATTGTCTCTCAAGTTAAAACTGTTGAAAAGGAAGGCATTTTTGCTTTACAGGTACCGTCATTTACTTGAAGTTTTTGTTTTTTTGTTTTTGGTAATCGGAGTTGGTATGGGCTAAGTATTGTGATTATGGTGTGTGTTAGGTTGGTTGTGGGCAGAAGAAAGAGAAGCATTTGACGAAGCCGGAAGTGGGTCATTTTAGAGCTCAAGGTGTCCCCATGAAGAGGAAATTAAGGGAGTTTCCTGTTACAGAAAATGCTCTTCTTCCTGTTGGTACCTGTATTGGTGTTCGGCATTTTGTTCCTGGTCAATATGTTGACGTCGCTGGAATCACTATGGGCAAAGGTTTTCAGGTCTATTTCTAGTGCTCCTCTTCCCAGCTTCTTTCTGCTTTCGGTTTTGGCTTAAATATTTTCCCTTTTCTTCGTAGGTGGTTCTTGTTGAACCTGCTTAAGTTTGAAAATGATTTTACTAGATTCAGAAATTGAAATAAATTAAGTAACAATTTTCTTTGTGGTAGGGTGTAACTTGATTGACATGATTTAACTATTTAATTATGTAACTATATCGAAATATTTTCAAGGTAAATGATGAATGTTTCTCACCTTGCTTTCTGCGCATTTCTATTATCTTAATGATAACCAACTTGTAAGGTTCAGCGGCATTAGAATGAGCACTGGCGTCCGTTTCTTAGGTCTAAAGCTTATGGTTGTGATTATGTTTGTGGATATGTGTTCTGTCGCGTGATGTTTGTTTATTCCTGCTTGTGATGAATTGTAGACAGTGCTGAGAAAAATCCCTCTTCATAAGTTTCAGGAACTCCTGTTAAAATTCTTGTTAATTCAGTGAGAAAGAAAAAGTCTAAGATTTACTTGTCATGTATATTTATTGTTGTGTTTTCTATACAGGGTGGTATGAAAAGGCATGGGTTTAAAGGAGGGCCAGCAAGTCATGGTGCATCCTTATCACATCGAAGTATCGGTTCTACAGGTCAGAGGGATGCTCCTGGGAAGGTGTGTATCTCCTTGTTAGAGTGAACTAATGAGTTATTTACCCGATCTACCATCATTTTAGACACATAAAACTAGGTAATGGGCCAACCTCCTCTGCTAGGACCTTTGGAAGTGTTCTTTTTAAGGAGCCATCACTGGCTGACTGATTGAAATATGGGACTACAGTGACATGCATCTTGCTTCAAGTTTAGGCTGGAACATTCCTGCCTGTGAAATATGTTGCATCCATTCTTAACATGACTACTGTACTCTTTTTTTTCACCATTTGTTCTTAACTTCCCTGAGGAGATAGAGATTGGTGATGCAGCTCAAATCAACTGGGTGGTAATTATAAACTAGCTAGGTTGGCTACTGAAACGTCTACCTCCATGCTGTCCTGCTTAACCATATTCTCTGAGAGTGGCTTGGTCAATCTCACTTCATTCTTTTGATGATAAAATTTACAGAATCTGTTCAAGTATATCCCTTGACTACGATTTCTTTGAGTATGTTACCACTTATTTTTGCTTTATGTTACGGCCCTTGGGTTTGTAGGGATGACAAACTATTCTCTTTGTGACAGGTATTTAAAGGCAAAAAGATGCCTGGGCGCATGGGTGGAGTGCAGAGAACAGTTAAAAATGTTTGGGTCTATAAAATAGACCCTGCAAGGAATCTGATGTGGGTGAAAGGCCAAGTATGGTTCTCTAACTAAATTTATCTTTTCCATTAAAAACAAAAATGAAATCTGAATAGAAGGTTAAGGAGGCTATCCACGCCTGCTGAAAATGTAGTGCACAATCTTTTGGATCATACGTGTGTTGTTTAAGGATGGCAATTTGAAGTTTTGTTGAAGTGATGGTGAATACTTTCAAGGCTTCATATTTGGAGAAACGAGGATGGAATCCACTGTCATAATTTACTTCTCTCATTGTTTTAGATGGGTGCCTAGGATATTTGGGTCCATGGTTAATTGCATTTATTACTCCTCCCTATTCTTTTGTTCAGCAATGCTAATCACATGTTTTACAACGGAGCAAAATTTATGAAATACTCACCGAAAAATTGCTTTAGCCATGTTCTTCCGCTGCAATAATCCAGAAATGGTGGGTTATGCATCTCTTTTGTAACAATCTTTACAAAGATTTTAATTATTTGCAGGTCCCCGGCGCTGAAGGGAACTTTGTGTTCATAAAAGATTCTGTTTTCAAGAAACCTGATATTCACATACTTCCATTCCCAACTTACTTTGAAGCAGAAGATGATGATAATTCAGAACCTCTAGTTGCTGATCTTGGTGAAGTAGATCCATTTATGGTTGCAGATTAATTGATAGTAGCAGAAGCAAGGTTCCTCTTGTCAAGTTTAATTGCCTTGCAGTCACCATTTTTCGGTGAACACGCAAGTGTGACGGGCTTATTATGCTCAGAGCAATCAACGGAGGCTTTTAATCCAGTTTTTTTATTTTTATTTTTTCGCCGAAGGACTGGAGGTGAAGGGCTTGTGATATGGTCATCGAGAGGTTTAACACCCTTGTTTTTTCCTTCTTTTTTTTAATCCTTACAAGGGGGGACTCTCTCTCAAATAAATATAGCAACTTTGGGATGCCTAGAATGTGAGTTAACATTTTCATTGTAAAACTGTTGCGTAGTCGGCAAGGCATCTTTTTTTCTGGCCTATATGAGACGATGACCTCTCTATACTCCAGCACTTCCCCTTGGTCATATATTTCATGTATCGCGCCATTACATCTGTAGTCGTCTTCCTTCGTTCTCTCCTCTCAGAGGCTATCCAGAGGAGAACCCGGCACTTGCTGGTCGTGAATGTTTCCAGATGGTTTTTGATTGCAGTGAGGGATCGCTCGCTGTTCAATAATTCTTGCGTAGCCAGTTCATACCATCCATGCATGCTCAGATTCCATGTTTTAGTAATGTGTGTCTGTCTACCATTAAACAGTATCTTTTGGAGTAGGGAATGGGAAACTTGCTGCTTGATTTTCATCATGTTTTCTAACCCGTTGTTTCCTTTTTGTTAATACTGCAAGTTTGGATGGTGAGGGCCGTTGGTAGATTTTTGCAATGCGAGTGTCTCTGCTTCTCAGCCATCGCCCTTTCCTTTGCCCGTGTTCCCTAACTTGCAATGATAGTTTTTAAACCCGGGTTTGATTTGAAGAGATCTCTCCAGTCAATTTTTTTATTTATTTTATGTATAAAAAATAAAAATGATGTCATTTTAAAAAACAAGAACAGGTTTGGTTGTGTTTTTTTCAAATTAATTGGATGGGCTTTTAACAGAGTTTGAACTCGATGAAATTTGAACTAATCAAACTCCATTGATGATACTCACCCAATGGGTGAGACTATGTTTAGATTTTCTTGAATAAATAAATCATGGATAAAACTAGGTTTTACTCCTGTTCTTTTCATTGCTCTCGAAAACCTCAAGAATAACTAAAAATAAATAGGACTAGGGTTACCGTTGAGACATCGTTTCCACCCCAATCCATCCATTGATACAACAACACCATCTCCAATGAAGCGAGAACGAGACCATCAGTTCGAATGCGGAATATGCGGGACTGAAGACCGCTATCTCCTCCACAACGTCCGCCACCGTACCCCTTCCTACCGCCGCCTCTGCACTAACTGTCTCTTAAAAGACCACCGTGGTCTCTTTTGCCCCTTCTGCTTTATTGTCTATGAAGAACCGCTCCAAAATGATCGATCCATGTGTAACAAATGCCCTTCTATCGCTCATAAACCTTGCATCCCTTCCACCTACCCACACCCCACTCCCTTCATTTGCCCTTCTTGCTCCTCCCCCGGTTTCTCCTTCATTAACCCAACCAGAAATGGAGATTTTTCCTCCGGGAGGGTCATCGATAAGGACTCCGCCAGAGCGCTTGTTGCTGCGGCCAAGATTGCTGCCATTTCCATGACGAAAGCGGCAGTGCTGGCCAGGGTTGAAGCTGAGAAAAGGGTCAAGGAAGCTACTTTTGCAAAGAAGAGAGCTAGAGAAGCGCTTGAAAGGCTTGCTTATTTGGCTACTAAAGAGAATGAGATGATGGAGGGTATTAAGGGAGGAGGAGGAGTTGATGATGATGCTAGTAAGGGAAATACGAATGGGGTTTATCTGATTTCTCCTCCTCGGACAACGGGGCAGCAGCAGCAACAATGGACTCTGAAATGACGATCCGGGCTTCCATGGTAAACGAGTGATCCACTGCTTCTGCCAATCTGTTCTCTCAATTATCGTCATCTTTTGATTCTTGTAGAGATTGTAGAATAGGTTGTTTGTAGAGAGATTTTTTGGGGAAAGAAATATTATTGTCTCTGTGCTCTCTCTTTCTA
Organism: Salix caprea; assembly: GCA_964035475.1. Lineage (NCBI taxonomy): Eukaryota > Viridiplantae > Streptophyta > Magnoliopsida > Malpighiales > Salicaceae > Salix > Salix caprea. The sequence continues at coordinate 15,690,516 of OZ037757.1, forward strand.
CGTTTTCATTCATCTTTAATAAGTTATTTACTACTAGTAGTTAACTCAAATTTAGAGGGAATGCCACCTTAATTCAACTTGTTCATGATTTTTACTTGGGGTTTTATTGAGATGGCATTGAAAATTTAAGTTGGAGTTGGAACTGAGTTGGAACAAAGGAAGCTATACAGCACTTGGTTGGGACAAACCGTGATGATAAGGATATAACATTTGTCATCATCTTGTTTGATTGAATAGATGAAACATTCGGGTTTCTGTTACACTAATTGATGATTCGTCTTATGGCCGAAATCCAAATGGATAAAATCTGAATTCCTGCCAGTGTGAAAGGATAGAGGAGGTGAGACTGAAACCAAAGAGCTAGCATGAAGCTCCATTGTTTTTCTCAAATTAGAAAGACTGGATAACACAAGCATCTTCATTTAGATGCATTCTCCTGCATCGTGTAGACACCAGAGTTTAACTGAAATCTACAATGAAAGCCCTCCTAAGTCCTAGCCCATCGGTTTGCTTCACGAAAATCAAAATGTTGTTGATGTTAATCTGATTCTTGCACTCCAAATGGATGAAATCCGGTTTCTAAATCCAATTTATGTCATTTTGTACTGTTCAACTTCAGGTATATTTGAGGCAAATTAGAAATTATGCAATAAGCATGGTGCATGAAAACGGGTATGGGGGTGTAGCAACTTGGCTCCACCCCAGTAATGTGGTAGACATAGGCATCTCATCCTTGTATTAAGAGCTTATATTATAAACAGAAGAGAGATTGGTGGTGGTGGAGGGTTACGATTAACTTAATTTAAATTTAGGCCAGACAAAGTCAAGTAGAAAGAACTTCAAGAATGAACTTCAAGAGTTTAATCGCAGTATTATTTATTATCTCATCTTCCAGATCTTATCTTAACAACTCAAGACTTGTATGAAAGATTTTTCAAGTCAATGGGCTTCCTGCCTTTAGATATGGACTTTGTTGTCATCGATAGTCATTTTGTACAACAAGTTAAATCATGTATTTGCACTGTAGTGCTAGTGAGGATGAACGAGGGAGGAGGAGATTAGTCGATAAAAAATAATATAAATTATATTTTAATATTTTATTTAATAATTTAAATTTATAAATGAGATATTTTCTTGACATGGTATTAAGAACTTGTTAATCCAGCCATTACAGTTTTATATCTCACCACTCATATTTTATTTTAAGAAAAAAATCAAATACAAGATAATATATATTTATACAAGTTTCAAGATTAAAGATCTTTTACTTAAAAAAAATTATAAGAGAATAATATAAATTATATTTTAAATCTTAATTAATAATTTAAATTTATAAATGAAAATGTTTTTTGATTCGAGTGGCGCCAACCAAAAGTGAAGGGAAAAAAATAATATCTCTCGTGAAGTCAAAATAACTAAATGAATCGGTTGATGTTGATCCGACGATCAATTCCTCATTTTTAAAGTGATTTTTAATTTTTTTATGGTGCAAAATTATTCCCAACGTTGTAGCTTAACGTTACACGCTGATGCCTCATCTAAAAAATTGATGTATTAAAAATATATTTTTGTATATTAATACATCAAAACAATATGATTCACATTCAAAAAACACTTTAAAACAAACAGACCACGACAACAGCAAGCACTCCCGAAATCGATGGAATTGAGATTCGGCATCATGCATAACTGGGTTGTGAAAACATGATTAGATGTTACCGTCAGTATTTTAATCACTGCCATCAAAGCCTGATGGTGCCCTGTCACTCACGTTCTAACTAAACGGTTGTCAGCATGGCTGATGATGGATGCTCCTGGAAGTTAAATTGTAGAGCAAAATAGGCAGGTGAGACAAAGGAATTACATACAAGAAACCTCAGGATTATTGTTGAAAAAAGAAACCGCTATTGTTGCATTTCCCTTCATACAGGATTTTCAATATTCCATTGGTCAGTTATAAGAACTTTGGGCTGACCATTCATTCATGGCAAGGGTTCTTGTGAATCTCCCAGTCGAGACAGATGAAGATAGGCATCAGTTCCTGCAAACTCGCAACACCGCAGGTCAGTGGGGAGATTTTGGTGGATCATCGAAATGAAGATCCTCGCATGCAAGCCTAGCCATAGATTTATACGAGAATGGAACTTTCAAGCTAAGAGTAAAAACACGATAAAAAAAATGCAGCAACTAAAGACCCAATGTGCATTAACATTTTCATCAATCAACCATTTAACACAATAAACATTATCATACTCGTTTATGCATCCTTCATGTGAACACGTTAACAAAATCAAACTTATTCAACATGTGAAAACACATGACATGTAATTCTAATCAAGAAGTTTTCAAACATATGCTCACCGGTTGAATTGTTAAGATAATATGCATGTACCTATCCTCTTTATATCAAAAGACATAGTTGATCAACATATTCCGAACGCACAAGATCGAATTATTAACTCACCATATCCTTCCATAGAGATTATTTGCAGATCACCACCAAAATACCGAGCATACAATCGACTAATCGGAAGGCCATAACCATATCCAGCCATTGTTACTGCCTCACCAGTTCCAAGATCACAATCCTCATCCAGAGGGTTTTTGGCTGTGCTGTAGAGATATGTGAAAATTTTAGGAAGGCCACTTCTTGCTATGCCGCCACCTTCATCTGAGACCTAAGATGCCAGTAAGACCAATTAGTTACGCACCTCATCATGAAATGATACTGCACAACACAATTCCTTAGTGGTAGCATGTCGAGCAGTTGAAGAGAAGGCCAGATATGAAGGAGGTGAAAAAGAAAAGATGTGGAAACCTTCATTGACAGCTTAAGAGAAGAACACAATACCTTTATAGTGACATCCTCAATGCCATCAGCAACTATTATTCTAACAGGAGGTGAAACTCTGTCCGAGTCCATGTAACGTTCTTGGACAGCACGCAATGAATTCTTAACCAACTCAAATACCATGAGTTGCAAGTGTGTTGGGACATACCTGTAGCATAATTTGTTAAATGACTAATAACAACTAGTAGAGACTTAAGGAAACATTTGCATGAGAACATCAATAAAGAGGATAAAGACCAACAAAAGCAAATGAGACAGACAGAGAACGCAGGTAAGAACAAAAGCAACCAAAGTAATTCACAAAAATGCAAGCACAAACCAAGTGACAAAAAATAACTTACGGGAATGTAAAATTGGGATCCCCATAGATATTAACAGCAGGTGCACTGCCATACTCTTGTAAGCATATTGCACGTGCATCCTCACTGGCATTTTGTGCTACCTCAAGTGGAGACATCTTTGTATGAATATAACCCACACAATGAGGAGGGGGGTTGGGATTGTGCAGCTCAACATGCTGTCCTGAGCATCATAAGAATTCAAGCATAAAATGAAGTTCAGACGTAGCCCCGGACACAATACGAAAATCCTTGGAACATACAATGGCAAATTAAGGAAACAGTAAATTATGAAGAGCTGACCAATAAGCATTCGAATTCCAATTCTTGACATATAAAAGCGATCAAGAAACTGATGGATCTCATCAAGATCCTCATAAACAATCTTTGGGCCCAACCCTTTCTTCAGCTGTTGAACTCCCAAAGCCATCATTGGAACCACATTGTTATGTCTGACCTTAATTGCCTTAATCATTTGTGTAAACTCCTTCTCATCGTTTGTACCCTTGATCTCAGGAAAGGATACCATGTCACGGAAAGAATCCAGATACCAATCTCGAACCTTAGAATAAAAATTTTAAATTGAATGAGTTCTGGTCCTGAACTCTCTTTCGCATGGAAAAAAGGATCCAAAAAATTAATGGCATCTACTGAATATTTCCACCATTTTTATTCTAATATAGATTCATAACAGCATAACCAAGTACTAGATGGCAAAACTGATTAAATTAAGCATAAACAAATTAAAGCAGAGGGGCATATAAAGTACTTTTTCCTGCTTCTGGGGATATAGAATGAATGTTTTTGACTTCTCCCTTCTAAACCATACAGAAAGGAAGGTTTTGATTCCAAAATGTTAAACAAACACTGGTCGTGAGAATCACAAATGAAATCCTAAGACCCTTCACTTCGTATAAAAGGATAAGGATCTTCATAGCTCGAGCACAGTCACACTTTCTTTCCCAAAAAAAAAAAGCAGCAAGTCAACCTCTGGGTTCCCACTTTCTTACAGTCAAAACACACAGTTATTAAAATAATCAAGATAACACCAAGCTCCCATCAAACCCATTTCCATCATTATCCACACAAATATCAAAAACCCAGAAAAAAATTCAAAACACTAACCAAAAGAAGATAAAACCAACAAAATATAATCTCTCTAAGATACTTGAAAAATATCAAAAAGAGGGGTACCTTTAAAACAGCAGGTTTCTCGGATAAGCCATAGGGAAGGGTTTCCAGCTCAATAGCTCTCCTGGCAATCCTAATGGGCAATTCCTTATGAAGAAACTGAGCAGAAATTAACAGGTTCCTCTCAGTAGGAACTGAACCAAACTCCATCATGTACCTTAAACTCACCCCAGTTTGTTTCATGCAACCCCATCTCTGCACTTCCACGAGCATGCTCTTTGACAACATTTCACACGCTTTCTTGGCAGCCATCACCACCATGCAACCCCAAAACTCACATAAAACGGTAAAGCATCAAACTTTTTCTCTCGAGATGCCAAAGCAAAAATCTTGAATGGAGAAATTGAGAAATAAACAGAATGGACAAGTGGTGATTTGGCGAGGGAGACAAAGTGATCTTCTATCTCTTCTCTCTTCAACTCTTATGTCTGGTCAGAATTTAACCAGAGGTTAATGGGCAGTTTCCTTTTGGGTTTGTTTTTTTGGCTTAGAGGGAAGGGTTATGGATATGGCTGGTTAGAAAAATCAAGATCACAGTTTTTGATTGATTGATAGAGGAGTATGGGAAAGAGAGAGGGAGTGTTTCCTTCGTTTTTTGGATTTAGATACTGCCTTTGGGTATATTATTATTGTGATCCCTTAGGTTTTCAATTTGTTCATGGTAACTCCTCTACTAAGACTTTATGCAATCTAACCCTTTCGATTTTATGTTTGTTTTAATAACAACACCGGTCATCTTATTGAGAGTTTGGGATAAGTAAATAAGCCACAAATTTACAAGGCAGAATTATTTTTTTCTGCAAATCATTTTGTTCCCATTGAATTGATTTTCTCTCTCTTCATATAAAATAATAAATAAAATTATTTTTTTAAAAGGGCTCGCACAACAACACCTCACCAGTAGCATATCTTAATTTTTATCAAATCTTTAGTTTCACAAGCTAGTTTTTAATTAATATTAAAATATATTTATCATATTTATCAGCTCATATAACTATCAATTTATTTTAGTAAATGCACATATCAAATTGAAAATTTTATTGCAAAGAAACATTGGAAAATTATGCGTAAACATAATTATACAAAAATACTAAATGAGGTCAGTTTTTAAAATTATTGTGTACTCTCACAACACTCTATTGATTGGACTAGTATTTTTTGTATTTTCATTTTGGTCCTCTAATTTTTATTTTGCATGATTTGGATCTTTTGAGCCCAAGTTAGCTCCTAATTATATATTTTTTTTAGGAGGGAAGGTTTAGTTGAAAAATATGAGATTAGAGTAAAACTTTCAAACAGAGGATGAGTTGAAACTTTTGTTAAAACATTGATTTTAATATCTCATAGTTTTTATAGATAAGGTGATCAGTCTCAATTTTAAGAAATTATGTTTTGATACTTAACTTTATTTTTCTTTTTTTCAGTCTTTTTTTTTGTTGGGAGAGGAGAGAGAGAGTTGCAAGATTTGGGCTTAAATAAAGAAAATGGTCATTTGAGAAGATTCTAGCTACCAAACAATCTATTTTTATGTTAAAATAATTCATATATAGGGGGTTGCGTCCAGGTGTTTGGTTAACTTAAAAACACACAAACACAGATTTGAGATCGAGAATAATTTTTGTTTCAAGTGGATTTCAAGTTTTGGGATGGTTTATTGTTTTTTGAGTGGTCATGAATTAGTTTAACAATGTCTCAATGGTGTTTTGGGAAAAACAAATAAATTTTAGGAAAGAAAAAAACAAGAAACAAAAGAACTTGTTTTCAAGCACCATAATGGTTAGATTATATTTTCTGAAAACAAGGTGTCATTTGCTAGCTTAGGTGACATACCTTTTTTATATAAATAATTAGGATAGGTAATTAGTTGTCTGTCTCATTAATATTTCTTAAAAAACAACATAAAAGTTTTTGCACAAGTCGTTGTTTGTATAAGCTAGGAGTTGGGTATCACTTACCAAACCATGTAGTGCAGAGTTGGATTTGACTTACCAAACCATGTAGTGCCTCACTTACTATGCCTAGTAATGTCTATTTTTAAAAAAAAAAAAAAACAATGCATTGTTTATGTATATTTTTTCAAATAAAGTTTGAGTTTATTATTCAATGAGATTGTGATTCTTTTAAAATAATATTGAGTTTATTTGATGTTTAAAGAGGCAGGTATGATTCATATGTGGTTTTTTTAATTGTATATAGATTATCAATATTGATTTTTTTATAAGATTTTGAATACGTTTGTTTTTAATTACTATTCAATAATTTTTATGTGCATGTTAGTTTCTATTATAAATTATGTGTTTTTCTAATACAAATTTAATTTTGTAGAATAATTCATTAAATATATTTAGGTAATTTACCCATTTTGCAATGTTAGATGTCCTTATCCTCTATCATGGCTTGGTTTTTTCAATTTCATATTTGTTTATTGTTGATGATTTATTTTATTGCCTTAGACCATGGTTATTGATTTGTTTAACTAAATGCATTAAGTTTTTCAATTTATATGTAAGCTTATTTTTTTGTTAAAGAAAACATGTTGAAGACTTATGTATATTCATTTTTTTAATTATGTTTTGATGTTAAAATTTTGATGCCTATTCTTATGATTTTATATTTTCCCCTTAAATATTTTATGAAAGTTTATTTATTTTTAATTTAATCCTTCAATCCAAAAATTTACAATGTATTTTTTTCTAGTCTTTGTTCTTTTGGATTTTTTTTGTTATTTTCAATTTAACTCTCAAATTTAAAATTTGTTGTTGTGTTTATTTTTTTACCACAAATCCAACCCTCATTATTTTAATTGTATTTTTTTATTTTGTGTTTTTTTTTTTCTTTTATTTGATCTTAACCCTCGTGATTTTTTCATGTAACTTTTGGTCTTATAACTTGGTTATGTGTTAAAAAATTTAACACTAATGTTTCTGATTTTTTTTATTCACATGTTTTTGATATTTTTATATTATACAAAAAAAATGTGCCCAAAAACCTAAGTGGTAGCAGCACTAACATAGGACGCCAGACAACATCTAAGTGGGTGTTTGTTTATGTGTTTTAAACTGAGTTTATAAAAAAAGCTAGTATATTAGTGTTTGGTTATTGTAAAAAAACTAAAAACATTTGTGTGGATCCCACATAATAATATTATCAAACACCGTTTCAGGAAAAACAACTAATAGTTGTTTTTTGTTATTTCTCAACCACAAATTTCATTATGGAGACCATTTCATTTAAAACGTTAACTGATGGAAATTCATTCAAGACTTTTCAAGAGAGAGATTATATATTTATCAATATTTGAATCTTTACTTTCAGTGAATTGGGACATCTAGCAAATAAATATAAATTTATTATAAATCTTGACCTGAGTCTATGATTTTAATTATTGATATTTATTTTTATTTTTTTTATTTAGATCTTAGTTGACTTGGAATATAAAAAATAAACTAAATTATATAGGCTAAAATAATTCACGAATACATAAACTATATATTAAACAAGGTAGGAATAAATAAAATTTAATTGTTGTGGTACCATAATTATAAACAAATCAAAATTAAAAAAAAAAGTAATTTCTAATTTGAAATTAATTTTCATTGATATGATTCCTAGTTTTTCTTGTATTTTTTATGAAATCATGGTAATTGTTTTTCCTATTTTATGTAAAAAACAATAAAGACACTACCAACATTAATTGTTTTTTTTTATCGGTATTGTAATATATTAATTCAGTAAATTAATATTCATCTTTTGTTATTGAATTAATGAAAAGGTAACATGTTGTTTGTATTTTCAGAAAAAATACTATTTGGTTAATTTCAGTTATCCGAATGAGTATAAGTATTTAAGACCATATAAAGAGGAGAGGTATCATTTACAAGGTTATCCAAAACATAAAAATATAGATGATTTAGAATAATATTTTTTTAATAAATAAATACATAGAAGATATTAAAAAAAACACTATTTAAAAATGGTACCAATATTAGTTTTCTTCTTTTATTATTGGAATGCAATGATTTCTCTCTCATGTCTTAAATTAATGGCTAGAAAATAGAAAAAAAATATATTTTATACCAAAATTGAATTGCAAAAACATGAGGGACTGAATAAAATTAATTTGTAAAGTTTGTGACGTAAAGTTAATTTATGTGATAACTTTAAGCCCATTATCAGCATCTTTTTAACTTTGGTCCTCCTTTCACTTGTCTTTTATCAACAAATTTAATTCAATTATTATTTTATTTTACTTCAAAAAAATATAATCACGCATGGGGAAAACTTGAGGATAAGAATAAAAAATAAAAAATCATGAACAATAAATCCAAAGTAGATGGGAAGGGGTGAACAATGTTGATGTATAGTAAAATAACCATGCTAAAAATTCAACAAATTTGGTTCAATTATCCTTTAATTTTTTACACACACACACACACACACACACACACACACACACATAGGCAATCTTTCCATTAAAAAAAATAAAAATAAAAATTTATGAACAGTTAAATGTGAGGTGGTATATATATATAAAGGCAATCTTTCCATTAAAAAAATAAAAATAAAAATTTTTGAACAGTTAAATGTGAGGTGGTGCTTACAAATTCGTAACAACCCTATCCTGACTTTATTAACCATGTTGCTTGTGTGATTGGTATTGTATTTTTTACAAATATATTTTCTTAAGATATATTAAAATATTTTGAAAAGTATTATTTGATATATTTTTAAAAATATACCCACTAATTAGTTTTAAAATTATTTTTATTTATTTGATATTTTCATATTGATATCAAAAATAATTTTAAAAAATATATTAATATGATTCTAAATAAAAAAACATTTTGAAAACAGCTTAAAAGACTATCACAAAAATACTTTCCGGTTTTTTCTTATTGACCGAAGATAACCTTGAAATTTTAAGAGCCAGTGGACCAACAAACACATGCTGATCTTCTATAATTCTACACCATACAAAGAATCATGCACTCCTATGAGATATCATTGTCGTTCTACGAGTATATGTCAAGGAGATATATATATATATAGATAGATGGAAAAAATCCCCACGTCAAATATCTAATGAGAACTTCTCCCTACTGGATTTTATCTATTTATTTCTCTAATTAAAAACACACAAACTCTGCAGCTGGCTTATTAGGTTTTTCCCATTTTGAATTTCATTAGCACAGAAAAATTCCTTTCAAGCTTGAATTTCTGATCCAACAGTCAAGGTATCAAGGGTACTTCACTGTGCCCACACACACATATTTAACAGAGGCAATGAAAAAAATATTGAAAAGGACAAAAAAAGAGCAACATCTCCAGAATAACACCCATGCATCTATGGATTTCACATCTCGCAGCAGAGGATACTGTTACTCCTTTTACTCTTACAGTTGCAGCAGTCAGAAACGTGATGAACGATAGCACAATATTCAAATTAATGGTGAAAGCTCTCATGTGTGTGTTTTACATACATAATCATACAGGATATGCACATCTCAGGTAAGGAATAAATTGAAAGGATGAAAAAAAACAAGGAAAGCCCCAACAAATGCCGCAAACAGAATTCTTCCCACCACTCCCTCTTGTCCCTCAAACAGAAACCATAAAACAAGGTGGGAAACACCATTTTGTCTGAGATGATGAATCTAAAAATGTCATGGATCCCTCGCATACAACAGCCTCCTTGAGGGGGCTGGTGGAGCCAGTCCAGGAATGTCCCTGATATTTTTGTTGCTAGGGTTGACAATCTGAAAAATAACATTATGCAAATTAGATAAAGGAATGTGTTCCGGATGCTGAGTTTCCACATGGCAATTTCAAAGTAAGAGAAGAAGAAGCATTATATGTATGTGCATGGGCAATAAAGACATAAAATAGCTCAAGGTTTATCATAAGCACTAGGGCATGACCACATGTGCAATGGTACAGGCAGTATCATACATACATATTGAATGATTTTGTCTAACTGTAAAAGCAGTGCTTGAAAGAATGAACCACCACTTCATCACCATTAATGAGGTTTCTTCAGCAGAATACCTCAGAACTCGAAACCTCTATTGTCCGACTGAAAGTCATACAATTTGTTTGAATAACATGATATCTGCCAAAAAAATTACAAAAGACACTGCCTTTGATGTGCCATTCAGTTTCTTCCTACTTCTCCCTTCACCATTCAATCCCATGCAGTTTACTAACTCTTATGATTTCATTTATCAAGTGACAAAGTAAAGGCTATAAAACAATGAGCTAAAGAGAGTACCTTCACAATGATTATGGCTATTACACCACAGACAATAAGTAATAGAAATAGCATTATGCACTTATCAGTAGCAACCTAGAAAAGAAAAAGGATTAGTACATGAACCCAAAAAAAACAAAGGGCATTGAAGTCGCATAGAAAGAGCAAAACATCAACTAACCTGCCTCCCAATCTCCTTCACTAGCTGTGAGGCCTTCTTAATTGAGAATTGAATAGTATCCAGCTCATTAACAATGCGTCCCATTTGTTCAGTCTGCCCAATTTTGAATCAGAACATAGTATATACCCTACTTGTTAAATTCAACTCATCTAAGCCTCAAGCCCAACTGAAATCAACTAAAGCCTTGACAGAAATAAGAACATCAAACAAATGATGGATGAAGAGAAGGCAAATAAGTAACTCAGACAGGTTAGTTGGATCATGCTTACTTGGCCTTTTAAGGTAACAGCAGTTTGAGTTCCCACTTCAATTGTTTGTTCAACAACCTAAAGAGAAAATCCTGACGTTAAAAATACAGAAAAGTGGAACATTTAAGAACACAATTTACAAAGCTCATTTACCTGTTTAGAGCGTTCAATGGCCTGATCAGTCTCATTCATTGTCTTCACCCCAGCATCAATAAGTTCTTGATATGACATAGCTAGAAACACAGGAATATAAATTAAACTACGAGGGCAATCAGAAAAATTATTGTAGAACCTGGCAAAATAAATGGATACATATACATGAATACAAGGGTTACAAATTATCAAATATATTTTGAGTGACATTATGCATGTGAAGTTTGAGAAATCAATTCATTGTTCAGCCAAATCTAGTCCTGAATCTGCAACTAAAGAATGGTGTAAGAAAACTCTTCAGAAACTGAAATTCCTAGTTACAATCACACCTGACACTAGTATTGTGCTCGAGTGGAATAATCTCATTTGAGGATCAACCACATGATTAAGAGGACATGCGTTCAAACAATCATCATGTAGTGCTAGTTGTACTGTGCACACTAAACATATCCCACAAAGTTCCAGATGTTGTTATGAAATGAAATAAGATCTCACCGGATGCCATTCGAACATTTTCTTCAGCCATAGGTTCACTTGCTCCAGCTCCCATGTCAAAGAGTTCAACTCTTTTGTTATCAAGGCTATTCATGTACCTGCAGACCCACCATGCAGGGTCAGGAGCAAGAACTTAACAGTACCCCATATGTTACAGTGAAGAAGATGCCAATTCAATGTCTATTCAACTCTACAACTGACAATGTGGGAAGGACAAAATTCTGATTGAGGATGACACTTGCTTTCCAAATGAGGTAATAGGCATCATCATCACAAGGATCGAACTGAAAATGGTCTGAATGCCACCACACCCATAAACTCAAATCTAAAAACAAAGCAAATACATTAACTTACGTTTTCCTCAGCTGCACATAGGAATTCAGCTCTTTTATCTGCACCAAAAAAAAAAAAAAGAAATGGAAATTGAACGGACAGATTAAAAAAAGGGAACTAAGAAAATAACCTATTAAGCATTTCATACAATTCGATCAGCAATGTTAGGGGTCTTAGGAACTGACCATGGATTGCTTCTCATCATTGAGTTGCTTATTTACTTCAGGAGGATTTTTGCTCTCCTCAACTTTAATTTCACGGTCAAACTCTTTAACCAACCTGATATGATCATTGGAATCAAAGACTTCTAAATAACAAATTACAAGAGAGAGAGAAAGTAGCCTAGAGAACACAGTACATCTTAACTCAATCATATGGTTCAATATTTTCAAGAGTTAAGCTGAAGATTTTTTTCACATCAGAATGAGATGTAGCATCACGTTGTATACACATTTTATTTATATTTTGAGGCAGATTGCTTGTTATTTCCAGAAGAGTACAGCATCTGGCAGGAAAAATAATGGTTCAAGAGTCCAACGCACTACAATTCAGGTATAGAATTTCAAGAATTGAAGGCCAATATGGACATACCGTTTACACTCCTTCATCCTCCCAGTAAGTTCCTCCAGCTGTTTACTTTGTCTATTAGAATCTTTAATGTTGTTTAGCCTCTGGAAGCCATTTCTGTAAATAAAATAGGCAAGAATCATCATAAGTGCCACTATCATTTAGCAACATACCAGGAAGAGTGATAGAAGTCGCATGCATATCCCATCCATGTATACGAACAAAAAGACATGTGCAATATGGGAACTTTGGGTGATAAACATAAAAATCAGTAAGCAGACAAAAAGAAAGAACTATCACAACTACAGCTAGTGGGTTTAAGGCCCAGGCACAAAATAGAAATGAGGAATGGAATTAAACTCCACATCAGTTGTCAAGACATCTAAACCGCTCCTTCAGAAGACAAGCAACTTCCGACAACATTTTGATCCTTTTTTGAAATAAGAACGAGCATAGAAACGTTATTCACAGCACCAAGCTGACACTCGGCTTGATATGGGAGTACAAAATCCCCAGATATGACTGCTAGTAAAAAAACTGAAGAACAAAAAACAAAAATCTATAATAATTTTCATGAAATAATACGGTTATATTTGCAAGAATATACTAATCGATTTTACAGCTTAAATGCGTTACAGAACTGTTCATAGGATAAAATATCAAGATTGTTATGTATGGTGGAGGCTAAAACCACCTCAAATTGCTTCTGCTGTAGCTACTTGTTATATGTTGAATACCAATTTATCATGAAAACAGTCAGTCCTTGAAGCCATGTTAACGTCGTTAACCTCCACAAAGTAGAATGATTCGATTTTTCTTCTTAAAAGTCCACTCTTTCTAATTAAATGCCCATCTAACCATATAAAAAGCTTGAAATTCTCACTCAGAAGCATATCTCTCCCAATTCATATATATGGAAACAGCAAATTAGGCAAAATAACATAACAGAAACAAAAGGCAGTAAATCAAGAAGAAAAGCAAACAAACGCTTCCTGCACAGTTGCGGATCTAAAGAAGAGGAGAACTGATTTTCCAGTAAAATTAGCAAACGTTTTAATTTTAACAGAGAGAGAGAGAGAGAGAGCATACGAGAGAGCTCGAAAATTGTCTTTGATTTCACCATGGATCTGCTCCAATTGCGGACTCATCTGCAACTCGTTCGCCATTATTCTCTTTCTTTTTTTCTTATTGCCGCTGGCCGGAAACCTTTCAAATCTCCGGCGAAGCTTCGATGTCTCTGTTGATTGTTGTTGAAAAACAATATATAAAAAAACAGTTTTTTTCTCTTCAAATTCGAAATCCAAAAACCCTAACAAGCAAACGTTAGATTAAAAGGGGAAGAGAACAGAAGAGAAACTAATTTTTTTTCTAGGGTTATTGAGACATGCTCTGCTCTGTTTAACGGTATAAGAAAGAAAGCGTGGAAAATGGAGAGAGTCGCTGTCTGGTAATTGATTGGGTATATAGAACTAATATTAAAATTAATTTATCTTTGGTTTAGTTAAAGCCCAAAAAAGAGGTAAACTAGTGGAATTCTTCGCCTGTAATTATTATTAGCAAACGATAATTATTTATTAGTGGAAACGCGCTGTAATATATTTATTTTATTTTATTTGAAAATGAGAGGGTACCCTACCCATCCTACCCGGACCAACACCTCGTTTTTTTTCCAGTTAAAAAGTGTATATTTTAAAATTATTTTTCTTTCATTTTTAATATAATGATATGAAAAGTATTTTTTAATATAATTTTAAATATAAAAAATATTTTAAAAATAACCACGAGTATAATATTCAGCATCAAACTATATTATATAACAGCTCATAAGAAGCAGAGCAGGCAAGGAGAAAGAAAAAATACCAGTAATAATCTCTTCCGTCGTCGCACTATATATATCATCTTTCAAAATACACTCTATCCACCTTCCCTTAAGACTTCAACTCCTTTCCATTTTTTTTTCTTTTGATTCTGATTTGGCAAGAGATGAAGATAGTTGTATTCCCTATGATTAAAGAAAGCAGATCTCATGGACAATCTTTATGCCACTATGGAACTTGGAAGAATCCTTTTCAAATTATTATTTTTTTCTTTGTTTTAAATTACAATATTAAAAATATATTGACATTAAAAATATATTTTTTAAATATATAATTTTGATATATTTTTTATGAACAATTTAAAATTTAAACTCCGTTCTAAACTGTAGCCAAGGAGAGCGAGACATGACAAATATGGAAAGCAGGTTATATTTGAAAAAAATGATTTTTTTGAAAGATGATATTTTTTTGAAAGAAATAAAGCAATGCCATGACAGAACCTTGCAATTAGCATGCTAATGGCCAGAGAGATTACATGATGATGTGAGTCCTGCTGCTTTTGATTGCTTGGAGAAGCAACGAGGTAGAAGAGGGGGTGGAGATTTTGGGGGGTTTCTGGAAACATTGAAGTTCATAAATAATATCATCGTCCATGAACATGATGAATGATTGTCATTCTAATTGCCCATTGCATACCCTCCAAGAAAAAGGGTATCCAAATATAGAGTTTTTGGCGATAAGCTATGGGCACTAAGTTAATAAGCATCTATAATCCAAATCAAATCGATGACTGCACATGCTGCCTGCTACAAGAGTAGTTACAATAAATTGCACTACCCTTTGCAATCTGAGCACTACTCAATTGCCCAACAACTATAAAAGAACCAAAGAAAGAAAGAAAGAAAGCAAGCAATTCTTTTCCATATCCTGTTTGTCTGCGCGGCCAACCAAGTTTCAAACTGCAGTTGGCCGCAATAAAAGCATAAAAAAAATATGCTTTTTGTGGCCAACCGCAGTTGAAAAGCGGTTGGCCACATGGACAAACACACACTAATAGACTGGTTCCGTTGCCTCTACTGTTTTTCTCTTCAAGATAACTTCCTGAATCACCTTTGGGCTAAACACAATATGCGGTGTGAATGCTACTTGCTAAGCTGTGAGCGACCAACGTGTGACAATCTTGATGAGATTAGAGGTGTTTCTTCATCAACATTCGTATCTGAGGATGAATTCATACTCCCACCACCACCTCCTCCATTGTTATCACTGCTGTTATTAGGTGTGAATATATCAGACGACTTCTTCTCCAATTTCCAATCCTGTGACAAAACAATAGGGAAACCTAAATTATTAGACAGATAAAACAGTTAATGGGACGTCCAATAAGTTCATGAATTCCAAGATATGATTTAACTTGTATGGTATCAAGGGTTTCTTTCATTTATGGGTTAAATTAACTCGAAATTTTTTGTCGAGCTTCACTTGTTGTCAAAATTATAATGCAATTTGAAAGAGTTCAACAGCCAATCAAAATTTCCATTTCCATAATTCAAGCATGAACCACATCACTTGCATATAGTTCACTAATCGAACAAAAATATTAACTTTGCCTTGTTTTTTAACCAGCCAGTAGTTTTTCATATAATTCTTAAATCTATCAGCAGAAACTACAGATGGGGAAAAAATGGTCACACGGATTATATTGATCAATATCTAAACTTTGGCACATCTTCAAATGATGTTTTTTTTTTTTTTAATTTTATCATCAAGCAAAAAAATTCCCTTTTACCACTTTTTTTTTATTTTATATTGGCAGTCACTCAAAGAAAGCATTCTAAAAGAAATTCATATATCAAGAGCTCCCATAAAGATTAACCTTCGTCATTCTATCTGGAATGCTTTCAGGCAGTTGTGATGCACGGACATCCTTAACTTTTAAGTAGTTGTACATGACAACACCACAAAGTGCTGCACAAAGTACAACATTAAACAGTCAAAATAATCTTCCAAAATCTATATATTGGCAAAAAAAGAAAAAGAATAAAAGGAAGTAACAATGAAAATCATCTGCATTCATGTGTAGAGAAATACCAATTGCATAGCCAATGATATTAAGCCCGGTTATTGTAGACTCTGGGAATATAACAGTAGAAAGAGCTATAAGTATCCAGTCTTTTAGCACACCAGCAACTCTAATGGTGACTGCCCCAGTTCTACCAATTACCAAGAATATGGAGAAGTTCAAAGCTAAGGCACAGAGAGCATTGGAAAAGAAGATCCAAAAGTTGAACTGAATCTGTGAAATTTCCATCCCAGGCTTCTCCAATACATACCAAGGCGCGCACAGAAAAACAAAACTGCAAACAAAAAACTATTCCAGCATGAGAAGCTGAGCCCCAACACCGTAGTCAATCACATTTCATTACCAACCATAGAAAATACCCATCAGCATTGCATTTGAGGCCCCGGATGGAATTTTCAATTTAACAGTAAGGACAAGTTTGGTATGGGGATACAGGGAGTGAAAAGTTACCCTTGTAATATTTCACCGCATCCACCTGTGTTTAACACAAAAAAAACAGAACTGCAAACAAAAAAACTATTCCAGCATGAGAAGCTGGGCCATAATGCACTAGTCAATCACATTTCATCACCGGCCATTGAAAATATCCTACAGCATTGCACGGAGCACCCAGATGGCATTTTCAATGTTGACAGTAAGGACGAGTTTGGTATGGGGATAAAGGGGATGAAGAGTTACCCTTGAAATATCTCATCTCATTCACCTGTGTTTAGCACAATTCATGGGGGAGGTGAAAATTTAAAGGAGGGTAACCTTTTTATCCCAAAAGGAAGTTAAATGACTACTTGGGGTAAAGGAACTTTGGGGTGGGGGGGTGGGGGGGGGGGCATGTTCTTCCCTCCCTTTTTTAAATCTAATAATTCTATTCTTTTTCTCTTCCATTTCTCATTTTAGACCACAATTATAGCATTATTTTTTTATATATAATTTTATTTTAAAACCTTAACACTTCACCTTTAAATCTCCCCCCCCCCCTTAAATTTTTAACCTCATACCAAACACAACCTATATTGAGATACAACTGGCTAGATCAACACAATTTTGCATTAGATACCATATCTATGCATTATGATAGGGTTTTTTTAAACAAATTTTACAATCAGAGGAACAAACTTAAAGGTGGATTTTCAATCAGAATCAAATCAACAAAACCTCTTCGTGATTTCAGGATATACAGTTGATGTCAAATTGTCAATTATGTTAAAAAGCTTGCTGTGCATAAAATGCACACAACAAGATAGAAAGAAGAAACTTGTTTAACCTGAATACACCATATGACATCATTCTCTTTGAAATAAAAACAATTCTTGAAGCACTGATATATGGTACCTGCATGGAGCTATGTAATATAAGCTGGTGATAGGATTTAATGTCAAGCCTTTCTTCTGTAAGAGAACCTGAGTTAAAACCAGCCTAAGAGCTTCTGCAAAGATGCCTGTGACCTGGTAAAGTGTGCCGACTACATTAAAATGAATTTCCCCATATGACGAGATGACAACTCCAACACTGACGAGCAACATGTTTGAAAACACGTCACACCTTGCTTTGTCGGTACCACACATAACAGCCATGATAAAAGTTGCCACTGGCACTGTAAATTCCAAATTTATCCAATATAAGCTGGTCTAAAAGAGTATTGTCATAGAATCAGGATAAAATATATTTATTTTTGTACTGTGAATGGACATACTTAAGGCTTTGAGCATTTGAATGAAGGCCACTGAGATGTACAAGTAAGCAGTGTTACCGAACCTGTTCAGGCAAGAAATTGAAAAAAGTAAGAAAAATCCCATTCCCTCAGAAAAGTCAGCGTGAATCATAAGAACTCGGAATTGTCTCAAAACAAAAGGCTAGTTACACATGTATAGAACTTGAGGCATTTACTTTGTACAACAGAAAAATAGAATGAAGTTATCAGCAAGTAAAAAAAGGAGCGTGACCCTTAATACACAGAATAGGTTCTAACATATAGATGGGGAGAAAAACCCATTTGGTTAGCATACATGTAGGCAAATGACAGTGGCTGGCAACACAATCAAGCTGCAGATTCAAAATAGGAAGCACACAAGGAAAATCGTGCTTCATAATAAAACTTCAGCTAATGGGAAACATCACATTGAATTATGCTAAACTACCATTCAAAAGCCCAGCCAGGTAAATAAGCTGTATGCTAGGATATAGGCAGGAGTTTTGGATTCCAAATACAAAGAACAAATATAATTAAGCAGTGGAAGACCCCTTCCTCAATTATGCTCAGAAAACAGCTTAAGTTCTGGAAAAGTTTACATGTCACAGACTAAGCTCAAGAGATTTGCCATTGGTATAAACATGAGCCGCAAAACGGATCCATGACTTGCACAAGAACCTTCCATATTTCCAGACCATACTTTGCCAAATTAACATATGATAACTCTTAGTGGGTATTCCAGCAGAGAACCAGGTCTGAAGAAAACATAAAAAATTGAGGAACTTCTTTTTCCAAAGGCTGGCATAAGAAAGTACATACAACGCGCCTGGCATTTCTCAGATTTCATATCATTTTCATACAGTATCTACGAGCCAAATTCACTCATTTCTCATTAGAATAGTCTTGCTGTGTTTAAGTTCTTACCAAAGACTTGCTGCAAAGAAGGCACTTATTGGCACGACACAGGTTATGTATCTGCAGGAGAAAAATAATCAGAAGAGAGAATCTGGATGGACTGCAGATGAAAATACAACAATAAAACAAAGTCATGGCCGTTTAAGAATAAGTTATATAACTTACAATTCCAAAGTCATTTTGACTGGAGACACAACCTGCACATCCAGAAAAGAGGAATAATATTACTGTCAGTGCTCAAATAGACCAGAAGGAAGCAGTGTATAAATGCCAAAGAAGTCCAGAGCTTTCAATAACATATTTGTTTTAGGAGATCTGGTGTGTGTTCAAACATTTTTGCAGAAAAACGTGACCATAAATTTGCAACATAGGTTACAAAGCAACAACTCAAAACACAATAAGTGAAACTCCACACACGTGCTGAATGTATGGATAAATGGATACAAGCATACACCAAAATAAACCTAATCCATAGACTATTTTAGTTTTTCCTTTGGAAAAAAGGTTCAACATATAAAGGACCTAGCAAGGGGTTCAAAGAGAATGACGAGGACAGAAATGAGAAGTTTCACCTCTTTTTTCCTGTCATATTGAAATAAGTAGGCTAGTGGATAATAAGTATGAATATAATTCCCTTTTACATTGATTTCATATCTCATTTGGTTATTAAGAAACTCTGGCACTGATATTCTTCACATTTTCCAAACATAAGTCCAATACATTGCTTTAAAGATTCCATAACATTCAAAGATAGACAAATCATAACTTAAAAGGGCAAACAAGAGGTACATGCGCAAGCTTCCGTTCAACCACACAAAATAATCTTCTATTCATTCCCATAAATTAGAACCATGTCACCAATAAGTCAACTGACTGTTCTGCGACTACCATAACAGCTGACTGATTTCCAAAAGCACCAAATTAGATTATGTAGGAAGTTGTACCTTAAATACACGAATAAGGAAAAAGGCTACAGCTCCAGAAAATCCCATATGAATCATCGTGAGTGTTATGGGAAATGGAAAGTTGAAATATTTTGGTGAAAGAACCCACTGCAACAAAATTCATTGAGAATACTTCAATCAATGTTCACTTCAAAAGAAAAACAGATAAATTACAGCTTATGTTTCAAGTAAAGCATATAAACCATAATGATTTTTTTTGAAAAAAAATATAAACCATAATGATGCATAAACGAAAATGACACAAACAACTCCATGACAGATAAATATTTCAAAATCAGGATTTATTTACCATCTCTGTTCAGAACGAACCAAAAGCAGATCATCTCTGCAAGTACATGGTTAATTCTAGAACTTGCTTAAACTACGAACAGTTACAGAGCTTACACTCTGGTGGATGAATTGAATGACTCGATTGGGAATTGAGGTTTAATTCACAACGGAAAGTTTATAGAAGGCAGGCTAATGCTACGGAAAATCAGAGGAAAACAGCGGGTGTCTGCGTAACCTAAACGAGTAGGCAGGCAGGCATTCTGGGTACCACGCAGTTAGAAAACGAGTGAACCACAGGCCTTATTGGGTGCTTGAATCTAAATACGAATCAACCCTTCATGAACAAGGTGGCTAACTGCTGCATTTTTTTCCAGGTTCAAATATAAAACAGAAGACAAATGTTGATGATAAAAGTAATGATAATAATAATAACAAAAAAAACAATTACCTTGTTGTACAGAATGACTCCAGACGAAAGCAAAATGTAGATCAAAAGGTAGAGATATGTCAATACCAGCGGCTTATTCACCATCATCATCTTTGCCCTTTTTGTTCTTCCTTAATAAAGCAACAACGAAAATCTAACAATAACACTACTACTGCATTACCATCATCACTAATTCTCTGCTCTCCTCCACGTTATCTAAATCCAGCTGCGACATAATCGAATTAAAAATAAGTTAATGACAGGTATTATAGAAAAATCAACAGCCAAACCCTAAATCACCAGAAATAAATATAAAAAAAAAAGTAGAGAAGAAGATATCCAAATCGGACAAAGTATATCTCAAAGTATTTACCAAATGACTCGATTCGACTCGAGATCCGAGAGATAGAGTGGAGCTCGATCGATCCGATCTATCTGTTGAATCCAAATTTCATTTGTTTCACGTTGAAAAGACGAAAAGAAAAGGAGGAGGAGGAAGGGAGAGTGGAAATGGCAATGAATGAATGAGTCGGGTCAGAGTCGGGTTGGCAAGGACTACCGAGTCACAAGTACTCAGTCACTGGTCTACCACTAGCCACTGGCACGGATCGATGAAATGAATTGAATGCGCAGCGCACGTTTTCTTGGTTTCGAAATTAATTAGGGTGGTTGATGTAAGCGTTAAGCAAGGTATGGATAAAACCAGAGATTTCAAGGATGGTTGACCTGTGCTGGTTATAAATTATCAAGGACTATCCAAAGATGCCCTTTAATTATGTAGACAGACTCGGTTTTGCACCCAAACTAGTTTTTGTATCAATTTTACCATCCATGTATTTTATTTTATTTTAGTAGAGGAAACAACATTTTCATTAAACTAGCCATTTTTCAGCGCCTCATGGCAGCCGGAATTATATTTTTTTCAACATAAAAAAATATTAATTGTATGAGATTTGCTTATTATAATATAAATTTAGAGAAAATAATAAATTTATACGGAATTCATGTAAAGTCCAAGTTTTCTATCAAATATATGAATTTTAAATCGATATAAACTTATTTGTTTTGTGAGTTTCAACAAAATCATATAAAATTATCATCATCATTAAAAATTGTTCACTGACGATTCGACTAACACCTTTGAGCGACACGCATCGCACCGAGAGGTAGAGGACATGGAGGCGCCCTATATGACATGGTGGACGGGCACTTTCTACCGCACGCATCGCCTAAATGGTGTGTGCACGTGAAATACTGATGGCATATCCATGTGACTCCCCTACAGTGTTTCAAAAACTAAATAATAAAAAATAATAAAGTACCTATACACCCCTGAACCCAGTGATAGTCACAAAAAAATTGGGGGTAAAACCCGGCTTCAGGGCTCTCTTTTTTTTGTCTTTTTTGGGGTTATTTTTATAATTTTACTATGTACGAAGTTGTGGAAAAATAAAATCACCTCTCACTGTCCCGCGTCCTTTTCTCAGCACTTGGGGGTAAAATAGTAGTTTTACTAAAATCATAAATGTCATCCATATCCCCTAAAAACGTTGAAAATGACCCCGATCCCAAGGGTTAAATTTATCAGTCTTAGAGATAAAATGATGATTTTACTGTCGCAGTCCATAGTAATATATATCTATGTGCAAAGTGAAAAATTCTATAGTAAAAACGTCACGTTGTTTATTTTTTAGTTAATGTACGAATGCTAATTTTACACAGATATGATGGGAATGGACCCGAATGAATAAGAGATTTTTAGATTTGACGAGTTTTCCTTTGGGTTCATTGAACTTGAATGCAAAAATTCAAGGGTGTGGATATTGAACCCAATTTAAAATAAATTAAAATTTACATGTATATCAAGTTGATTGTTTAATGGGCGTGACATGATAATAAAAAATTTACAATCTGCATATCTAATAAAATCACAAGAAAAAATATATCATATCTTTTTTCATTCTTTGGTAGATTTCTAGGATAATAAATTAAAGATACGAGACTCCACTTTACAAGTAAAGAATAATACATAAATAATATATTTGAGTGCAAAAACAATTAATCTTGTGACTTTCGAACATCATTTTCACTTTTTTTTACAGGTTAGAAATGACAACATGTTGTAAACTACATGCATTCACAAGTATATTGCTATTTATAATATTTCAAAAACTCAAATTGCTCATGGACGAGGTGTTTAAACAGTGGGTGATCACACATTTGTATCAATATTCTTTTATCTAGAGTCGAGGTAAGTGATGGCCGATGATAAAGGCTTAACGTTTACAAAATAGTTTTGTTTGTGTGGTTTAGAGACCATTAGATGATAAAATTAATAATTTTTAGTGATTTGGAATAACTAAGATAATGAATTTTAAATTTTAAAAACAAGTGTTTATTCTTATTTTTATATGATAATTGTTTTAGGAGTTAATGTATGGACACTTAGAAAATATAAATTATGAACAATTTGCTTGGAATTAATGTATGGACACTTTTATTATGGTTTATAACATGCACACAATCAATATAAAATATCCAAATATTTAAAAATCTAAGAAGGTGCAAACACATTAATTATCGATGACATAATAAAAAAAATACAATATCATAAGTTTACATGATTAAGTTGAGTTCAGATTTACATAAATATTGTAATGATTAATATTTAAGTACAAAACCCATTACAATATAGAATGAGGATTTAATACAAATTTTGAACAAGAAAATTCAGGGTTGTCATGTGCACATTTAACAACTTGCTCAAGGTTACGAAGTTCTCGTGGTTAATATATCAAGTAACTCTAAGACACTTGTATTACCGAAACAAATAAAAGAAAAGAAACATTACATTTAAATTGTAAATAATTATTATTAATTATTCCAAATTATTTATCAACACGATCTATCTATTCATTCACTGCATCAAAAAAAACTTATTTGTCATTAATTTAATAAAACATTCCTTTCCTAATAGCTTATTTTCAAAACTCAATCTTTCAAAATAATACCTAACATCATGTAATATTGCTGACATTTATTGCATTATCAGGAAACTAATTTCATTACCCATTACTTGACATTAGTTCCATCATCGAAAAAGTAATTTATTTACACATTACCAAACACTAGTCCCGTCAGCGGGAAACGAATTCCCCGCTCATTTAAATTATGTTAAATTATGCAGCCAACAAAGTGTTCCGCTCATTTTCACATCAGTGAAACAGACATTCTTCTCCGATCTATGTCACAATATCTCTAAATCCAAATTTTCAAGCCTGCCAATTCTATTTATCTTTCATTTACAACTAGAATAAGCATCCTATATCGCAATTCATAATTATATTTGCTTTCAAATATGTTAATATTATTATTTATTAATCTCTGGTCGACTTATGATATCTATACATTGAGGATATAAATGTATCTAGTTAAAGAGATCGAGAAAAATAAATAAATAAATCACTATCTATAATAGTTTTAAAATTATTTCTTGTACTTTTAAAAGAAAAAGCACATGAGAAACATGTGCTCTTTGTTCTCGATGAACACTCGGGTCAAATGTATATTAACTTTTTAAAGTAAAAATAATGTTGTTTTGAACCTCTAGGAAATAAATTGGATTCACCCTCTTGGTCCGAAACCAAAGTATTGTATCATGCAAAGATTAAAACTATGATTAATATTATTTCATGAGATATACTTTATTTTAAAAACATAAAAATTTGTTTTAAAATTAGATGTATTTCATATATATATATATCCTATTTTGTGTTTGTTTGGGAGTGCTGATGATGCTATTTTTGAATATATTTTTTATTCAGAAATACATTAAAATTATTATTTTTTTATTTTTTATAAATTATTTTTTATATCACCACATCAAAGTGATTTTTTTTAATTTTAAATAAAAAATATTTTTTTTTTCAAAATTTGTTTTAATTTTTTTTGAAATGAAGTAACACAAATTAAATAATTGAAGTTTCACGTGGGTGGATTGATATGAAAGGATGTGAAGCAGGGAACCCATCACGTCACATATTTAGCCATGCTTCAAAGGCACTGATTTTTTCACAAGTTCGTGGACATTGAATATTGAGTCTTGGACCTTAAATCTCTGCTGCGTGCCAATATTCTTGTCTCCACCATTAATCTATCTATCTATATAAATCTTCATACGTGTAGTAATAAATATGCAAAATGTTTATTTCCATTTAATCATTGGTCATTATTTCTATGGAATTAATTAATAGGTGTATAAACTAATATATGCAAACTAAACTAATTCGAATATCATATTAACAAAAGAAATATTGATTTCCTCAGCCCCAACCAGGCAGGTGCGTGTGTGTATGTGTATATATACATGTTGTCGTTTGTGTTGGTAGAGCTTAATTCACACTTAGACATGACCGGGACAACCTGATGCAACCACCTAACGGCTGCCTCAAGATACGAACGAGACATTATTTTGACATAATATAATGTTTGTTTCAACCACCATCATGCACAGTGACATTGGTTGGAGGTGCAGAATAAAACCCCGCACAAATACATTCTCTTAATTTAACAGGGCTAGCTAGCCGACTACCACCAGCCAGGAAAAAAATGAATCAAAGCAAACCGCTGGAGGTTTCCCATAACCTAAAATGAATCCAACACCGAGAGATTCTTGTTTGGGGATGGCTTATTAATTAGCCAGAGCAAATTATACTTGGATGGTTGCTGTCGTCTTGTTCCATAAAATATCTGGAAGCAAATCCATGCCGGTGGCTTGTGATTACCCGGTCGGTCAAACTTATGTGCTTTTGTTTAAGAGACAAGCTGTGAGTTCCTGACCATTTCTGAGAACCCCGCACGTAGTTAATTATTTTATTTGGAATCTGCTTAGAATTTGATCGTTTCAGACATGGATGAAGCAGTGGGCTGAGTCGAACGCGAACGAGTTAATGAAACCAGTCAAGATCGGTCTGAGAGAAGTGAAAAACCAAACCACAGCACAGATACATATATTTTTAGTATCATTTGGAATAATTAATGCCTGCATGCACCCACCCGAGTATGACAATATTCACAGCAAAAACACAGCTTTCATTCTCTTTTTAATTTGGAGAGATTTATTTTGGTGTACTGTGCCCGGATCCAAAGTCAAATCTCACAAGCAAGCTGGCAAGTGACTCTAACTTTGGTTTTTGATGTCCATATCAGTTTTTCATTTGGCCACACAACCAGCCTAACCTAACCCCACATCATTTTTTTTTCTTGCTTTTAAATAATAACACCAACAATACAATATAGTCATGATATTTTGATCACACACATACCCTTCTGGAAACCATTATAGAGGGGGTCATTTTTTTTCAAACTTCTTGTACAAGTAAGATCGGTGGAGTCATATTAATTTTCATGAGATCTCAAGAAAGAAAAAGATTTAAATAGAGAAAAATCAAAGTTTGTCGGGGAAAATTGTTGTCTTCATCACTAAAAGGACATCAATCTGTTTCTCAGTAGAAACCGTAATTTATAATTTTTTGAATTTTGCAATTTGTATTCAATTTATAATGTGATCTCCAGTTATTGTTATTTCCGTCTCACCCCAAGAGTCATAGGATTCGAATCCTCACGCGCCATACACCCGGCGACCAATCTTCTGCCTGGTCAACTTTTAAACTTTAAAGTCGAGTTTACTGTTTAGGAAGGTTGTTGTTATTATTTTTAAAAATATTTTTTATTTAGAAATATATTAAAATGATTTTTTTTTTAATTTAACGGAAAGCTCTAATCCTGGCTCCATTTTTTTTTTCCCTCTTTGGCGGGGGCCTCATTCATGTTCCAAATGAGGAATGAACTCTGTGTCCAAAGGAAGGCTCTCCTCTTTATTATTTTTAATTAGAACGGCTTAAGTTATGACCAACAGCACCCAATTATACACGTAAATAAAATCCAGATAGCCTCATCCAATGAGATTTCTCCCCCTTCTCTGTAGCTCCAACTCCAATATCAGATTTTATTGTTTTTTATACGAAATTAAAAGCATTTTCGAATCCGATCATGCATCCTCTTTGAATGATCCTAGAAACATACTCTCGTAAAATTATAATACACTCAAAAGATTTAATAAAAGCTTGTGCATGGTCATCATCGAAAAGACTTTTCGGTGGATGATTCGTTCAAAACCATGTAAAAACTGTATATTGTTTTTGCGTATCGGAAATAATAATAGGAGGAAGAAAAGTAGAGGGGAAGCAACGGGACGAGGAAGGGTTCAGGACGTGGCATACACGCTGCGGAATGGAGCCTGCAGTCGTGGACCCCATCTCAGCAGCTTAACGTTGAAAAAAACTCAAACCCACCGGTTCTCTTTCCTTAAATTTCCACCATAAAGACCTGGGAGTTTGAGCGACATCACATCGTCACAGGACCATAAAAGCAACCCGGTGCCCGTTTAGCGACGCGCATATTTTGGGAGTGCGGTTGTCCTAGTTTTTCAAAGTATTTTTCATGCTGAAATATATTAAAATGATATTTTTTTATTTTTTAAAAATTATTTTTGATATCGGCACATCAAAATGATCTAAAAACATAAAAACATATTTATTTAAAATAAAAATATTTTTTTTTAAATTTCAACAAAATACCAGTTGAAACGCATAGCCAAACAAGTCGTTAGTAAGAAGAAAATAATGATATTTTTGTTGAGAGCAATCTGCGGGGCATTATGATGCCTCCGAATGATATCTTAGGATCTCTCTCTCTCATGATTTAAGAAATCCAGGCTTTAAAAATTGCTGTTTAAATACGCTTTAATATACATAAAGAATACACGTTGTTGTTGTTGTTGAAAGAAGATTAATAAATCTAGAAGCACTTTCAGCTTGAAGCAACACGCAAAAGCATCGCTGTCGAGGCTAGATAGATAGATAAATAAATAGATAAATAAATGTGCAGGGGATGGCAAAAACGGCACAGTATCAATGTGGGCGCTGTGCCGTGTGCTTGCTTTCCCTTCCAGCCATCTGCTGCTTCTATCTATAGCTTCCCCGTCCACACCACCATGATTATTCCCTTCCACCTTCCCTATCAGAAACTCAGGAGGAGACCTCATTCTAGCAGCGATTATCATTAATCTAGGCACTGCTGACGACATATGTGCAAAAACTTTATGAGTTGTCCTGTGGGGACTGGCGTACCTGATTCTTCATTCCCTCACACCCATACGGCGTCGTGTTTAGCAGAACCAGTACAAAATAAACTCCAGTAGATATTAATTAATGGTAAACAAAACACTATTGTAATCAAATGGGAACGGAGATACGGTGATGACACCAGCCTAGCAAAACACAAAACAAGGGTTATTTGGGTCATGTTGTAAATTAGAGACAAGGATGGTGTCCAGTCTGTTTCGTTGACTAATCCCACCACAGAAACCTCTCTGTTGAACAAATTCATGATCAAATCAAATAACAACAAAGGGAGAAAAAGGAATGAATTCCCATAACCAATGTGCAAGCAAAGATTGGATATTGCTTAGAAAAAAGAAACGATACCATACTGTTGCCGCTGCTTCTCTCTCTCTCTTTCTCAATCTCTTCATTCTCACCTTTATCCTTTTCACTAACGCTTTGCCAGAATCTTCAATCTTGTGTCATCATAATCTCATCTTCCTTTTCAAATTAAGTTATATTTACATATATTATGATTGAAATGGCAAGTGGGTTTCTCCTCTATTATGATTTAGGATTTTAATTCAAGACTTAAGAAAAGGAAATTGTTCTTATGGGTTTCACCGTTTTATTTTTAGATAAATTAATCATATATTTAAAAATATATACTGTTTTTTAGATAAATACACGCCTAGAAGGTATTTTCCTTGCTGTCTAAATCAATCCCTTCACAACATTGCAAATATAATATAAAGGAACATTAACCTAGACAGAAACCATCTTCTAAAAAACACAGACTCACGCCCACAAAAAAAAAAAAAACATTTAAGTTGTATTATTGAAATGATACTCTAATTAAGTTTCTGTTTAATTGTCACCTTCAAGGTCCTATTAAAAAATTCAAGAAATATATGTATATTATTTTATTTTTCTTAAAAAAAGAGAGAGAGAGCTGAAGAAGCAGCGAAGAAAGCTTCAAACTTCGAAAATTGATGCTTCTATTACACTACAACAATATATAAAGAGAGAGCCATGTAAGAAGGAAAAACATGTAATGTAAAGCATGTCCTTCCTCATCACCTACCACTGACAACTCCACATCTTCTTACTCATTAGGCGACACCCCAGAATTGGAATACCCTACTTCTTTTTAGAGATTTTTAAAATGTGGGTGGCTTTTGCGAATGCCAATTGCCTTATTTCCATCTGGGTTTTTGATTTAAAGAGGAAAGTTTAGAGCTTTAGAGTTCTTGCTCGACCATTTATTGTCTGCTATTGCAAGGAAATAAGGCAGGTTTTGTACAATCAGTTTTATGATTTGAGAAAGCAAGATGATTTTTTTTATTGGATATATTGTTATTTATAACTTTGAAGTGTTTCTTTCCTTTTCGAATATGATTTGATGCAACTTTAACGTGCTTGTGTTTATGGTGCTCTGTTTTCTCCTTTTATCTCTCTGCCGACATGCCATATCTTCCCCCACTGGAGTAAATGAAATGTGCTTGTATATGAGCATCTTGCCTGTTCTTTTTTGCTAGTTGTTGAGGGTTTTATGTGGCATTTCTGTTCTATATGAAGAGAAGGTCTTTGCTATTTTTTGTTGATGCGAAAGTTGAATTGCAACATCTGCTAGTGCAGTCTGCTAATTCTCTAGTAGTGAAATGCTGGATGCGTGTTTGAATTGTTGAATACACGGAGTTTTTGGTGTTTGAATTGTCTACCTTCCCACCTTGTTTGCAGGCTTGTTAGTATCAAAACAAAATGGCTTCTGATCTTAAGAATAGCCTGACCAAGGAATATGTTGGCATGGAGTTGTGGGTAATAATTGTCGTCTGTCTGGGACTTGTTTGTGTTTTTGTCCTGGTTGTTTCATTGTGGCTATCGTTTAGAAAGAAATCGAAAAGAGCAAATACCATGCTTCCTGTTAGCTATATACCTAAGGTCTCGGAGGAGATTAAAGAGATTGGTGTTGATCAAAATTCAGCAAATAATGATGATTTCCCCAGCCTTCAGGACAAGTTCTATGACAAAGAAGCCGAGAAAGTATTTATCCAACTAGAAAATGGTGATGATAGCAGCCAATCAGCTTCCTCTAATCACGTTGAGAAAGTTGGTGTTGGGTCTCAATCAGGAGAAGAGGGGGGCACTAAAGTAGCTCCTGTTCACAGGCCTTCTTCACATCTTTTAGCCACTCCTTCACCTCTGTCTGGCCTGCCTGAATTTTCACAGTTGGGATGGGGCCATTGGTTTACCCTCAGAGATCTGCAAGTTGCAACAAACCAATTTTCGAAGGATTACATTATTGGTGATGGTGGGTATGGAGTTGTCTATCAGGGTCATTTGATTAATGGGACTCCTGTGGCTGTTAAGAAGCTCCTTAACAATCCGTAAGTTGGGGACAAATTTGTTTTATAATCCTATAAAATTTTCACTGGACTATTTTGAAGAGTGGAATTTAGTTCGATGGCCTCTTAATGTTTCTTTTACAGAGGACAAGCTGATAAAGATTTTAGAGTTGAAGTGGAGGCTATTGGTCATGTACGCCATAAAAACCTTGTTCGGCTTCTGGGGTATTGCATGGAAGGAACCCAGAGGTATCATATACTTTCTTGTTTTATCTCGTATTTGGAAAAAAAATGTAGAAATTTTTAGCTAGATTTCTTTGTAGAAAGTTGAAGATAAGATTCTGAGTGTCACAGAAATGGCTCTAGTTTAATGTTTTACCAGAATATAATGTAGTATACTTCTGGATAATTAAAATTTATCTTATGAATTATTTTTCAAAAATGAAATTTATTTATGATTTAGATCATTGTATTTACAATTTTACAGAAAAAAATCTGTACTATACCATGTTGTGATCTTGTCTGGTTGCCAATGGTTCTTTGTATATAAAACCACAGCAAATATGTAATGACATCCCGGTTATATTTCTAGTCTCAAGTGCATCAAACTGCTTATAAATATTTTGCAATTGATGATCCAGAATGTGTTTGCTCTTATCACTTGTGTTTAAAAAGAACACCACCTTTTGCATGATCATAGCTGCGTAAATTTCAGGATGTTGGTATATGAGTATGTCAACAATGGCAATTTAGAGCAATGGCTCCATGGAGGTATGCGTCAACATGGATATCTTACGTGGGAGGCTCGCATGAAAATTCTCCTCGGCACTGCTAAGGCGTAAGTTCATTGTCACCTTGTTCTGAGTTTGCATTAATGTTGTGTCCTGTTTCTTTCTCACTCCCAAATGCATGTTGCAGGCTGGCTTACTTGCATGAGGCCATTGAGCCAAAAGTGGTACATCGAGACATAAAATCAAGCAACATATTGATCGATGACAACTTCGATGCTAAGATATCTGATTTTGGTCTGGCCAAATTGCTTGGTGCTGGAAAAAGTCATATTACTACTAGAGTAATGGGTACCTTTGGGTGAGTACTTTCTTTCAATCAGCTGCATGCAAATTAGTGGCATGCCAGTTCAATCTTCTTTTCTGTTGGCTTTTGTATCCAAGTTTGATTGTATTATTAAAGCTCCACTGCCATTGACAGGAAGTAATCTTTCCTTTGGCTTTTCTTTTATGTTAATATTTTTCCTTGTATATGCTAAGATTTCTGTTCTAATCAATGACTCTGCAGTTATGTTGCTCCGGAATATGCCAACTCTGGCCTTTTGAATGAGAAAAGTGATGTTTATAGCTTTGGAGTCGTGCTTTTGGAAGCAATCACAGGGAGAGATCCAGTGGATTATGGTCGCCCTGAGAATGAGGTATGCAATAAATGTTCCTTTTTCCAGAACGTAATTAAATTCCACTTAAAGGCAGCAATCCCCTTGCTTTGGAGCAGTAATTGACATGTTTTAATCTCTAAATTTTGAAATTATATTAGCTTTTCTTGAGTAATATTGTCAATGGATTTGTATATGCATGATTCTGGGGGTGTAAATTACAAGCTCTATCCATTCCATCATGTAGTCTTCTTTGCTCCTTGTTTGTGTGGATTTCACTGTCCTATGAAACATAAATTGGAATCAACGTTCATAACTCTTGAAATTATTCTTCTTTCAGGTAAATCTGGTGGAATGGTTGAAAATGATGGTTGCTGGAAGGCGCTCAGAAGAGGTGGTAGACCCCATGATAGAGACTAGACCAGCAACAAGTGCCCTTAAACGGGCTCTTCTAACTGCTTTAAGATGTGTTGATCCAGATGCTGAAAAAAGACCAAAGATGAGTCAAGTAGTTCGCATGCTTGAATCAGAGGAGTATCCTATACCTAGACAGGTTTGATTCTGAAATCATCTTTAGAATTCAAACTAAGTTGGTCACTTGGCCTCCACCTATCTTTGTTATATGTATTGCTGAGAGGAATTTCGAACACATCATCCTTTCTTGTTTCCGTGCAATATGGAATGTCTTGCATCTATGCTCTGTAATATTAACCTGAAAATGTCTTCTGGCTGGACAATTCAGGATCGGAGGCGTTGGAGAAGCCATGCAGGGGAGGGGGAGACACAGAATTCTGACACTGATAGGAGTGATAATCCAGGTTCGAAGTCGGATGGGAGAAGGAACAACAAAGCATAGACTTGGGGACCTTTTATAGAAGCTGAGCGCAGCAAAAGGGCAATGCTTGCATTCTTTCGACCTCAGAAAGTGTTGAGCCTGCCTAAAAGTTGAGAATGAGGGCAGAGCTGTAGCAACTAGCAAGCAATTGAGGCTGGTTGCTTCCCGTATCCCCGTGTCAATTTTTCCGCATCCATTATAGATGCTGTAGAGAATTAGTTGGTGTCTCCACGTTGCCTTTGTGGTAGAACGCCCTTGTCAGGAGTGGTGTGTAGTGTGTACAGATCTTGAGATTTTTGGTTTTATTTTTTCATTTTCACTTTATATTTCTTTTGGTTAGTAATATCTTTTTAGTTCAAAGGATTACGTGCAGAATTTCCCGTGATGGGAAGGTTAGAAAAAGGGATACGAAAGATTAAAAGGGAATTTGATTTTTGAATACCTAATGGCTTGCATCTACATCGTTTACCTTTCTGTCTATCAAATTGCAGCTATATCTATTGAAGAGGAAATTATATTTAAATAGGGAATCACGTAAAATTGAGCTCACTCGAGCAAGACACCCTCTATTTCGCCTTTGCGAGTGAACTGAAGTTGGTCATAGAGATCTTCGACAACCTTCTTTTGATTAATAAGCTTGATTAATGTGGTCTTACGATCCAGTACATCTCTGTTTCAGTTGCTAAATGAGGTAGTTGGTGACTCTTGACAGCTATAAGAAAGAATTCGTCGAGGTTTAGACAAAGCACATTCGTGGAGATGAAGAAATTAAAGAAAAGGCATTCATTTAAATGACCAAATATTCAATGATTCTGTCTTAACACGAATATCTTGGCTGGAGATATAAATAACAGCAACTTTGGATGGAGATAAAGAAAGAAGGGTAAATCAGTATCCGAAAATTACATCAACTGATTCTCTTCCATTGAGCTACTCTTTCTTGAACAGTCCGACCCCGAGTTGGTTTGATGCTGTCACATTCAAGTTGTGGTCTTGAGCGAGCAGGAACTGTGGCCTTTGAGATACGAGGGTCTTGGCAGAAGATCTCTCAATAAAACCAGTTACTTAAGATTTTCCATTTTCATTATCTCCAGCCAGGTTACAGCTGTACCAATCAGGAGAACCATTCAATAACCCGCACATTCGATCTTGTAGGATTTAACTAAAATGCCTTCAGTTCTATATCTCCATGAATGGTCTAGCATGCACCCGTTGGCAAGCATGCATGGAAGACATTAAATTCTGCAGCTAATCCAGCAGTAAATGCACTGAAGCAAGAAGATAAGCTTTTCTAGAGACCTGAGAAAGGAAATATTGGCCTGATCACAAGCGCGATACAAGGATAGTAGAGAGGAGTAGGCTCTGAAGGAGAGGCTAATTGGATCCGCTTCCTTAGAACCAGGAAACAAACAAACTGGGGTTGCTGGATGGACCTGATTCGATGTTTATTCAAATCTGTGGGGAGCAGGACTCAAAAGGTGGAGATGACGATTGATAGAACAGGGGATCATCTTCTTTGATAGAGAGCAGAAATGAAGCTAATGGTATTTGACATTTTTCAGCAAGTTAGAGAATACTATGGTTTGAAAATCTTTCATATGCTCGGATCTTTGCCTGTTGCACACAAATGTATCTCTCATGTCTAGTATATTCAGGCCACTTTCATGGGCCAACAGTAATTGGTAGCAGGACAGTTTTGTGAGAAGATATGAATGTGGTAGGTAACCTTAATATATGTACAATATTGAAAAAGTATTGCTACAGGATTACAATATTGGCTGCAAGATGGAGTAAACGCCATCGATTACATGGCGCAGGTATTCTACAGCTACATTTACACAACAACATACTCTATTAAAGAAGTTTATGAGGTCAAGGCGAATTCACAAAGCTACGTTTTCCACTGAGTGGGGAACAGATTGATATTTCATAAGAGGCTGAAGAGCTGTCACTACTATGCTCATATTTGGTCGAAAATCAGCTTCGTATTGCACGCATAAGGCAGCGATAGCAGAAAACTGTTTCCAGCACATAACGAAAACCTATTAAACATTCCACAAATAACTGATGCCGATTAAGAAATCCAGAATATTACACAAGTTATATATACCTTAGCAGCTGCTCTAGGATGGAATTTCCCACCTAATTTTGGATCAATGCATTGGTTCACCTTATCTTCACTCAGCTTCGGTGTGGCCTAATGCAATACAGAATTGTTCTAGGGATCAGCTATAATGATGCTTGCAAGTCTACCAGCCCAGAAAATTGAAGCACGGGAGCAGTAAAAATCAGAACCAGATAAGGGTCTTACCCATGTCACAAGGCTTTGCTGTCCTCGTGGTAGTGTATGATCCACAGGTTTACGGCCGGTTAAGAGTTCCAGCAGGATGACACCAAAGCTGTAAATATCACTCTTTGAACTGCGCTGTCCAGTCATTGTATACCTGGCATTAAACAGGCAAGTTTCAGCATACATAACAATCTCAACATTAAGAGAGGAATCACCATAAAGATTTTCCATTTTATCACTGTGATGGGTTGTGTTTCAAAGCAAAGCCCGGAGTTGATAAATATGAGAACAATGGCTTACTCTGGAGCATGATAACCGAAGTTTCCAAGAACACGAGTGGAATAAAGACGTGCAGTCATGTCAGGGGCTTGATTTGACAAATCAAAATCAGCAATCTTAGCCACATCATCATCAAAAATTAGCACATTGCTTGATTTAATGTCAAGGTTGTGGATAATATGACGCTTTGCCTTTTCATGGAGATATTCCAGTCCTCTTGCTGCTCCAACTGCAATTTTCATTCTTTGTGCCCATGATAGAGGGGGACCTGGCTCTGATCCTTTAACACCTTTCTTTCCTGTATCACCCAAATTGAAGAACATTTTTGTATCAGCAAAGAGATGAAAATTACCGATCAAGCATTTCCATCCCAAAGATTTGACTTTGGATGAGTTACTTCCTGCTTTCCATGGAATATACACATCACAGTATCCCAGGTTACTCCAAGCTAATCATTCACAGAAGATTTAAGATGTTCAGAAGAAGCTTTCTGAATAGTAAACAGGAATAATGTCCTGATATTTTTTACCATGTAGAATATCATGAAGGGATCCCTGAGAAGCATGTTCATATGCAAGGACACGGAGAGGGTCATCAACGCAGTAACCAAAGAGCTCAAGAACATGGGCATGTCTTAACCTTGAGACCATAGAGACCTACAAAGGCATTTGCCAGGGGATGAAATTTTATTCATAAAGCCGCATACTATATAGCATAGTTGAACACAATCACTTCTGTGCACATGCCTAACCTGCGCTAGAAATTCTTGTTCAGATTGCTTGCTTGAATCCAGCTTTTTGATAGCTGCTGCTTGACCACTTTTCAGAACAGCATAATAAACTCTTCCAGAAGAGCCCTCGCCAATTACAGCACCAGTACCGAAATTATCAGTCATTTCCTTGAGTTCATCCACTGGAATGGTAGGGACAGCTATAGGTTGAATGTGTACTGTCTGCACATTATTTGACACAGGCTCGTTCACGCGATTAGCAGTGGAGTTGTCTGCATTCGAAGCAGCTACTTAAATTTCAACTTGTATCATTAAAACTAGAAGCCATGGAAGATGGAAAAGAGAGAAATCAGGAAGGAAAGGATTGGCACGTTGCCACTACGTGCATGATATGCCTATATTGGATAACATGTAGATCCAAACTTGTCAAAATCTTGGTGCTAATAACTTGATAAAAAAGCCAGGCATACTGATAAATGGAAAAGGTGAATCATGCAATATATAAATATGATCAGCATCTCTTAACGGTATCGGTAGAGAGATTAGAATGAGTGAAGGATAAGACAGTCAGGGATCATGGATTTACTTGGTGTGTGGATTGGCACAAATGGTCCAGTTTTGGATGCTTTATGGATACCATCATCCCCGCAACAGCCGAAGCAGCTCATAATTCTCTCTTCAAAGATGCTCCCTGGTCACCTGAAAAACAAATATAGGGGGGGGATATGTCCTTGAAAGATGCTACTAGGCTAGTTCTTCAATTTGAAGGACTAGAAAGCAATTAAGATGGCACTGCTAGTTCTTCAATTTCAACAGGATGATGCTCTGTGTATTCAAAATAATGCTCAACATTGGCTACACCAATCTAATTAGCTTTCACATTCCAAAATTGATATGGGTGAGCATCAATTCAAATTGCGTAGAAATGTCAAAAGGTGAAAGATGAAGAAACAAAAACAAAACCCTGCAGAAATCCAGGAAGGATCATCATCATCATCGGTGTACGTAACAATGATAGTCTCTTCCTTACTACAGACAAGCAAACACATGTATAAAGAGAGAGACTCACCTTTTTGATGATCAGATGAAAACTTGCCACTGACGTTTACCTCTGCCAAATTCTCTGCTTCTTCTTTCTTCACGGAAATTCAGTATATATTTTCCAATAACTTCGTCCTTGTATATTTATCTTGTAAGCAGATATGCAGACCGTGTTTTTTGTTTCATTCCAGAGACTAAAATAAAAATATTAAAGAAACATGGTTTAGTAGAAGTTAGTCTTGTACTTCTATTGACCCAGAGAGAGAGAGACGGAAAAGTCTTTTGGCTACTAGTCGTTGCGCGTTTCCTTTCCTTTATCAATCCTCCATCTGCCACTATTTATCTCTTGTTTTTTACATTCCATAATTAACTGCCAATTTGTCCTCGTACTTTTTTCTTGAGTTTTCCAGGATCAAATTCCAAGAATCAATGCTGAGATTTGTCTGAATCATTTATATTCAGATTAATGTATCTTTTCTGTTTGAATCCAAAATAAAAATAATGGAGGTAAATCATCTATCAATGCTGGAGCTAGTTCTTACGTTAATTAAAATTAAGTTTTTTTTTCAAACAATATTTTTCTTCATATTGCTTGAATGCATTTAGAAAGAAGAAGGAACGATTTTTTTTTTTAAATTCTTTTTTGTTTTCAATTTTTTAATATGTTGATATCAAAATAATTTTTTAAAATAAATAAAAAATCAATTTAATATATTTCTAAATAAAAATTATTCACAATCACTATCATACAAACAAATTAAAAATTATTAGTGATATTGAATAAAAAAACACATCATTGTATCATCATCATTACGTGTCTGTTTGACACTACGTTTCAAAAATATTTTTGAAAAAAAATAAAATTGTTTTATTTTTATTTTTTGTTTTAGA
Organism: Salix caprea; assembly: GCA_964035475.1. Classification (NCBI taxonomy): domain Eukaryota; kingdom Viridiplantae; phylum Streptophyta; class Magnoliopsida; order Malpighiales; family Salicaceae; genus Salix; species Salix caprea. The sequence continues at coordinate 15,728,242 of OZ037757.1, forward strand.
TTAAACTCTTTTGGTGTTTTGAAATCATTTTGATATGCTAATATCAAAATTAAATTTTAAAAGATAAAAAATATCATTTTGATGTATTTCTGAACGAAAAACAATTTGAAAAAACAATTTCATCCACACTCCTAAACAGGCTTAACTAAGAATGTTGTAAATGTTATTTAAGTTTTCAAAAATATGGCAAATACCAAATAAAATCTAATAAAAGGATTTGAAAAAGATAAATCATAAAAATACTCATTGTCATTGGTATCTAGTTCAACATTTCATCATAAACATCAAAATTTAATAGCCAAAGCAATAGAATAATTGTTAGAATTTGTTTCATGAACGTATTTGTCCCACGTGGACACGTGACACTGTGACTATTGGAGTGGCCACTTGGTTGTTTGGTTCAGGATCGTTAGAAAAACCCGAATACACTAGTCTTATCAAAGATTTAAAAGGTAAATGACTGATTGCCTAAAGAAAAAATATTAACACTCTTTTACAGCTTATCTACGATAAACTGCACTATTTTTTTTGTATTTCACTATGGTTTGATGATATTATTTTTCTTATCATGACAATTTAGCTACAATGAGGAAATCTTGGTTTATTTTTTTTATTGAATTAGATACTAGAATATTCATATTGACACTTATACATGCACATTCTATTTGAAACAAATTATGAAGGCCATCCAACTTCTTCTTTGTTATCTTATTTTCCTAGGAGATTTCTTGAATACTTAAATGACTTATACATTGTTTCCATATTTTTTTGTTTTAGTTCATCCATTGATTATGGTGCCAAAACCAGATTAAGTGATTAACTACCAAGTATTGATACATAAAAATGTTATTAGAAAAAGATGGTATATCAAGAAGAAAAGGATTGCTAGATTTTCTTACCTAGTTAATTAGGTAATTGATTGTTTTTAATTGAAGAGAATTGAATTTGATCAAGATGACTAATTTTGGATAGATATAACAACCATATTTGGTGAACTTTATATATGAATCAAACCTTATGAATGAAAACTAAGTCAAGTTTTCCACCATATCTTTAATTGTTTATTTAAAAGCATATTCCACCATTCTTTAGTTTCCATGGTTTAAAAACCTAAAAAATAAAGCCAATATGTCATTATTTCTATAATTTTTTTGAAAATAATATCATCTTGATTTTTTTATAAGAGCTAAGTCATGTCTTTACTGGTCATTAAGATTTCATTTGAACTTATGAAATCAATCAATTTAATTTGGACTAGCTCCCATGTGATTTAGTTAAAGACTTGAGTTAGATATAAAACTAAATTGTAAGGTTTCAAGAAAATTGGTTTGACCCGTGACAAAACATGTGGCAATTGACTTGTAAAACATGATATCTAATTTGTAAAAACCTATTTAAATAAATGTGTTTATAGATAATATAAGTGATGAACTTAGAGTTTATAATATATTTTAAATTCATTTAGAGTTTTTTTTATAAATAAATATGCAAGTAAAAAATAAAAAATAACTAGACATATAAACACTAAAATTAAAATAAGTTAATAAAATCCACCATTGTAAATAGCCAAAACCCTTCTATTTATATGACTTGCGCTCCATAGGAGGTCATATATATTTATTTTTTATAAATAAATTATACAAGTAGGTTTTTCAACATATTTCTATAGTTCATAAAAAACTAAGTTCAAATAATTGTTTTTAAGTATACATGTAATCAACTAAATCAAACATTATGTGTGCTAATAAATGAATAAGAAGTCATTAACAATACCTAAAATAAAACTTAAAAATCAATATATATATATATATATATATATATATATATATATATATATATATATATAAATCAAGAAATTTAATATAAAAAGATGGGGTATTTACACGATTTTGCTAAATTTATTTATTAAAATAATTATTTTATTCAAGTAGACTATAATATAAATAAAGATATAAATTAAATTGATTGAATAAATAAAAATGGAAAAACAACATCATGCAAGACTAAACATATTAGAAATATTACCCAAAAAATATTTTTATTATTATTTTCAAAACAACATCATACATTACCTTGTGATAATCTTCCATATTTTTCAAACCTCGATGCAAGGACTGCAGTTTATAGAAGAGCTCTCGGTGGTAATAGTTAGGACCAAATTGTTTTTTCATGATAGCTGATTTCATTCCATGATTCAATAGGCTTCTCATCATTCATTTGCCTATTCAAATCAATTGATCCCACCATATTAGTGTATAATCTGTAAACTTACGGACAATAAGTTTTATTTTTTATTCGGTGTAGTGATGATAGTTAAATATTCATTCAACCTTTTTCCAATGTAGATATACCTCTAGATCATTCATTCCCTATAAAACATGTATTTTTAACTTAATAGTACCCAACTCTCCATCCTGGTTGAATTGACCTATAAGTTTAGGTCTAATCTTAAAATCCTTTTGGTTTCTAGGCTGTTAAAAACCTCTCATGTAGCATACGATCTCATCCTTAGAACACCATATCCTAATTAGTCAATGTCCTCCTCAAAATCCACATAATCAAATGATACATGGACACAAGACCGATGCGAAACGACCTCATTAATACCCAAAATTTGAAACTTAAATCAAATGATGTCTAATTAACCTTGGAACTATAATATAGTGTGATTAGGAGTCTAGTAATCCAAAGATATGAACTTGTAAAGTTCACTTACAATAAGACCCAAATGATGAGGTATCTAAGTTAAATTGATGTTAATTTTCTCTCACATATAAATAATATAAAAAAGTTTGATTTGGTCTTCAATGTTGTTGACCTTTTATACTCCTTGTTTAGCTTGAACTTTCTTGTAAAACTTGGATAAATAATAATGAAAATAACCTTTTTTACTTGTTGACTCTTAGGTTTCATCATATACCAGGAGAATTATTAAATAATTTCACCTATCTAGGAAACAAATATGACAGTTCATTAGTTTTCTTTGTAGATTAGAAAACTTTTTTTTTTGAATGCTAAAAGTATTTTATTATTTAGGAAGTAATATGATCAAATTTCCTTGTTTCCTTAGAAAAATAATATATTGATTAAGACTCCATGCAATACTGAGAAAAATAAGCTCAAATCAAGGCTAACTAGGGCCTGAACACATCAGCCCTCTTTAGAGCATGGATGATACCCTTCTTGGACTTGAATTAGATGAATTAAAGGTTTTTATTTAAGTTTCATAGTCATTATTTGTTTCTTTAGGTTTATCTCACTCCACGTATGCTGAACTAACCCATTCAATATATTTTTAAGTCTGTATTGCTCTAGCTTTTGTATTAGGTTTATTTGTTACCATCAATGAGTTAATAACATGTTTAAGAGTGGTGTTAGGTCGTTCCTCATCAAGATGTATCGTCTGATTTACCTAGATTTCAACCACAATAATGGATAAAAAATTAGGACTTAAGTTTTTTTTACTTAAGAACCTGTTTTCAACATATTTTAGACCCGAAACACCTTGAAACTATGATAAATCTATCAATCGCCTAACAACTCAAAGAACCATCTAAAAAATCAAAATCATCCCGGAGTCATATGAGTTTTCATGTTTTTTAAAGGTAAAAAACAACTAATATAAATTCTTCTTATTAAAAGAAACTACCTAGACACACGTATCATTTATTTTGATAGTCTAAATCAGTGTCAAATTTTTTTTTTCTCCACAACAATAATCCAATAACCTTTCTCTCACATTTCAACTGGAACTAAAAAATAATAAAAATAAAATTTTATATTAATTTGAATTGAAAAATATTAGTTATTTAAATCACATAATTTGTCTTATCTTTAAAGTTTGGGAACCAAAATATATATATATTGCAAAACTTATAACACGTTAATCTTATTTGGTGTGTTTTTTACTTTAATTCTTATTCTTTTAATTTGATATTTTCGTAAAAAAATCGAATCGATTAATCTTTAAATAGAACTAAATCGCTGGGAAAAAAAAAGTAAATTAAAAAAACAAAAACCTTGCGCTGTGGAGAGGATGAAGTGGATCCCCGCTACTACTTCAGTCTAAAAAACAACCGCACTCTCTCTCTCCGAACCCCCAGAATTAGGCTTTTCAAATTACCATCAATCAACCATGTCGTTGAGACCTAGCGCGAGAACCGAGGTTCGCCGGAACCGATACAAAGTTGCAGTCGACGCCGATGAAGGTCGACGGAGAAGAGAGGACAATATGGTGGAGATCCGAAAGAACAAGCGTGAAGAGAGTTTGCTAAAGAAGCGACGCGAAGGTCTCCAGGCACAACAGTTCCCTGCTGCTCCTTTGTCTACTTCTAATGTGGTAAAGAAGGTAACTTCACTATACTCGTATGTTATGTGTTTTTGAACTATGGATCTTGACGGGTGTTAGGTGTTTTGTTGATCAGGGTTTCGATGTTTTGAGTTTTTCTTATTATTATTTATTTGTAAACTCTTGCAGTTAGAGAGTTTGCCTTCGATGGTGGCTGGTGTTTGGTCTGACGATGGCAACTTGCAGCTTGAAGCAACCACCCAGTTTCGGAAACTGCTTTCGATCGGTATTGTGTTGGTTCCTTTTCTTTTGCTTAAGCTTTTTGTTTCTATTAGTAAAGATTGGTTATTTATGGAGGTGGTGTTATTATTATTGGCAGAAAGGAGTCCTCCGATAGAGGAAGTTATACAAGCTGGGGTTGTTTCACGATTCGTTGAGTTTCTTGCTAGGGAGGATTTTCCTCAGCTTCAGGTGCGTGTTTCTACGATAATGTGTTGGTATGTGTTTGCTGATTTGTTTGAATTGGAATGGGGTCGTAAAGTGTTGGTGTCATGTCTTGTAACTTGTGTAGTTCGAGGCTGCTTGGGCTCTCACAAACATTGCATCTGGAACCTCAGAGAACACCAAGGTGGTAATTGATCATGGTGCAGTTCCAATATTTGTCAAGCTTCTCGGCTCTCCCAGTGATGATGTTAGGGAGCAGGTATGTCTTTGAATTTTAGTTATCTAGTCTGCAGGAATTGTGATTATTAATGTGCTTATGGAACAGAGTCTACGATTTGAATATAATTGCTGGTTAAATTTCAGGCTGTGTGGGCATTGGGAAATGTTGCTGGTGACTCCCCTAAGTGTCGTGATCTTGTGCTCAGACATGGAGCCTTGATTTCATTGCTGGCACAGTTGAATGAGCATGCAAAGCTTTCAATGTTGAGGAATGCTACGTGGACACTATCAAACTTCTGCAGAGGCAAGCCACAGCCTCCATTCGAGCAGGTTATTGTCAGATTCTGTGCATTGATTGGGCATCACAAGTTTTTGGCTATGGATGATGTGGAAAGTTAAAAGGTTTTTAACTTGTGAAATTTGTTGGGCAGGTGAGGCCAGCCCTTCCTGCACTTGAACGTCTTGTACATTCAACTGATGAAGAAATCTTAACTGATTCTTGCTGGGCACTCTCTTATCTTTCTGATGGTACAGATGACCAAATCCAAGCTGTTATCGAGGCAGGTGTCTGTCCACGACTTGTGGAGCTCTTCCTGTGAGTGCATCATTTTATTGATTGAATGGTTTAATATTTTCTTGGTCCTTATCTGAATACAAATACATATAAAAAACATGGTCCTTCATACATGAATTGTTTCAGACATCCTTCTCCTTCAGTGCTTGTTCCTGCCCTCCGCACAGTTGGAAATATTGTGACAGGGGATGATATCCAGACCCAGGTAATGGCGCTTCTAACTTTTTGTTTGTTCCATCCTCTGCTCAGAAGAAATGCCTTTCATGACTGTATCCATCTGACATTTTTTCCCCCTACAAGTTATTGATTTGAATCAATGTTATAACATAGTTTGCATGTATTTTTTTTTTTTTTTCACAAATCACATCAATGTCAATGCTCCTGCATCATGATGGAAAATATGACCATGTTAGAGGTTTGCTATAAAGACCGAAGAAGTTAAATACTGGATGAACGAACTAGACAACTATTAAAAAAATTGAAATCAAACCAAGTTAGAGGTAGGGATGAGCTAAAAAACTGAGAAAACCAGAAAAAAAAACGAATTGAGGAAAAGAAAATTTGAATTAACCTATTAGAAAAACCAAAAAAAAAAAAATCAATTTTATTGGGTTTTGGTTTCAAAAGTCTGAAATCAATCAAACCGTTTATACAACACTAAACCGAGTTGAAAAAAAACAGCACTATGTATCTTAAATTTTCTTCTAGCTGAAGGTTAACCCCTAAACCAACCCCCCCCCCCCCCCCCCCCCCCCAGCTCTCTCTCTGGTTTTTTAACAAGTAGATTATTACTAGTACAAGTCCTTCTCTAATCCCTTACCTCTCTCATTCTTCCACAAAGCCATTATTAGCCTCTCGCAAAGAATTTCAATGAATCGCTGCCTAGGTGTCTTGTGAGTGGGTGACAGGCGAAAAACTTATTGAAATATTTCTTTTTCTGCTGGATTTGTTTTTAATCAATGTATGTTGGACTTATTTTTCCTTTTTTTTTATTTACCACAAGAAACAAATTTTGTTATTGTTGTAAAAAAACAAAGATAAGGGTAAAAACGAATAAAAAAAACATTAAAACAGGAGACATGCAATCAAGGAAGGGCACTTGAATAGAAACATCAGCCACAGTTTGCATTGAATCTGAACAAGAAAACATGGATGGAGATGTTTTTGAATAGTGATGATATTTAAGTTTGCGTTTTCATCTGTTGTTTTGCTTAAATTATCTTATTTTGTTTTAAGGGTGAAAAATATATATAATTTCTTTTGATATTCTAATGATCTGATCTCAATTGAGAAGATATATATTTTAGATTTATATAATATAATATATATATATATTTTAATCTATAGCATTTCGCCTTGGTTCTTTTAGGCATGCACCTAGCGCCTTGGATATTTTACAAACTTGGCGTCTTTTAGTGTCTTTCACCTTTGACAACACTGCTCTAACCTCAACACGCTCTCTCTCTCTGGCTTGTTGCAACTACGCTAATGATCTTGCTTTTCACACTATGTCATCTTTTTATTGCTTGAAATGTTGGTTTTCTTATACCTAACTTTGACACCTCTCTCCTTTGCAGTGCATAATTAACACTGGTGCACTCCCATGCCTTCTAAGCCTGTTGACTCATAATCATAAAAAGAGCATCAAGAAAGAAGCTTGCTGGACTATCTCAAACATCACTGCTGGAAACAAGGAGCAGATCCAGGTGAGCTTGCATGACTTGGAAGTTCATGTTTTAAGCTCTGTTAAGTTGTTTCTTGTTTAATTTTGTCAGTCCTCTTAGAAGAACTCTGGGCTCTCCTAATTGGGGTTCTGAATTTTTTTACTGGAATGACCTGCATTTTTATCTTTATTAGCACTTGTGATCTGAATTCCATCTATGTGAGATTAAATGCTTCAAGTGCTTCTGGATTTTTACTCTTTTATCTTTTCTAAATTATCCAGGCTGTTATTGAGGCTGGTTTAATTGGCCCACTCGTTAATTTACTTCAAAATGCGGAGTTTGATATAAAGAAAGAAGCTGCTTGGGCAGTGTCTAATGCTACTTCGGGTGGTACTCACGAGCAAATTAAGTAAGTTATTCTTCTTTGAAAACATTATTACTTGCTCGGTGAATGTTCTCTGGTTGTCTTGGCAGAAAAGTGATTGGCTGTTTTTGGATGACAGGTTTTTGGTTAGTCAGGGATGTATTAAACCATTGTGTGATCTTCTTGTATGCCCTGATCCAAGGATTGTAACTGTATCTCTTGAAGGATTAGAGAACATTCTGAAGACTGGGGAAGCGGAGAAGAATTTGGGGAACAGCGGAGATGCTAATTTCTATGCCCAGATGATAGATGATGCCGAGGGACTAGAAAAGATTGAAAATCTACAGAGTCATGACAACAATGAAATATATGAGAAGGCAGTCAAGATTCTCGAGACCTATTGGTTGGAAGAAGACGACGAGACTTTGCCTTCAGGTGATGGTGCCCAGCAAGGATTTCAGTTTGGTGGGAACGATGTTCAAGTTCCATCTGGTGGATTCAACTTTTAGCTGAAGGTATGTAAAATACTTGCTTTTAAGTCTTAAATATACACGATATTATCTTAATATTGTAACGTTAGTAAAGCTTGAATTACCCATGAATCTCAAAGCTCTGAGTTTAATTTCTCTTGTAGTTTGGCCTTGAAAACTAATGATCTTGTTTGTGCGCCAAGTAATATTTCTTTTGTTTGGAAGTCTGAGTTTTGCTTGATGGGTTTACCCCAGGAATCTGTCTTTTGGAATGGTGAAGCAGTTGGTCGGGGTGACAAATATGTTGTGGTCAAGTTGGGTCGGGTCTCTGCACCATGTTTCCTGTTACAATCTGGTATAGAGTCTATAGTGGTCAAAGAGGTGCATAACAGGCCAGTCTATACTACAGCGTCCAATAAGAAGGGGGTCAGGAAGGTACTATAGCAACATTGTTACCTGTTCAGCCATGCTTGGGGAGTGTTAAGAAGTTGACCCTTAGCTTTGATCACTGTATGGTTGTGCTGGGGTGGGGGGTGGGTCTTGTACGCAGATCAAAAGTCCTTTTTTATGTCGAGTCATGTTGTACTAGTATATATGTGTGCGCGCATAGTTTATTTGGTTTATCTTTGGTTGGGTGAATATGGTATTTGATAAACCTCATTTATCTTGGTGTCTTTGATAGAAAGAAATGAGTTAGCAGTATGTTTGCTTGCTTGTTTTTTTTAATGGGGGATGAGTTAATTATTGTGCAGAATGGATAAACCGGGTCCATCTATGTTAACCGGAATAAAAATGTTTCTATATATATATATATATATATAAAGGTTAAGAGCTTGTGAGAAAAGGTTGGTAAAGATGGATTACAGGTAAGTATTTTAAGTAATTATTTGCAACTGGAATCTTTAAATAGTCTTGTTGCAGTTTTTCTTTTGAATAATGTTTGATTTCATCGAGATTTGTTTTTTCCAAAATCACTTGGATTGAGTTTCGTAAGTTTAATAGTTGTGATTTTTTCCGTAAATCAGTATTTGTTCTTTTCCTTGGTTTTTGGTATTGAGTCAAATGTTGAAATTGAAGGCGAGCATGTGGATTGTCTGGGTGCGTGTGTCAAGAAGGGGCCACTCCTATAATGGTGGCAAATGCAAATGCCAACTAGTTGGATTGGAGGACTTGACTAGAGAAGGGAAGGAATCTGATGAGTCATATGACCTTTTGTAAACACACACTGAAAGGGAAAATGGTGGCCCGAGCTTTGTTCTGTTGCACCTTGTAATCCTTAATCGTAATCATTGATTATTATTTTTTTGTCACTGTGTTTATGAACCTTATCATCTACTGCCAAGCCTGGTAGTGGGGCCTTTTAATTTTTCTATTTAAGGATCAGGGCCTGGACCATTTGCTCATGTGAAGCTGGTATCCTCCTCCACCCATATTCTGTATTTTCCTCAATGATACATGTAAAAATCAGGTGGCTTGTCCATAATTCTATTGTTCCTGTAAACCAGATTTTATGGAAACATTGAGCTGAAGATTGCGTTCTGACAATTCCGATAGTTGCTGAAGGCGATAAATTGAGGCCATCAGTTGAATTATTTTCAACGCTTTTGTTGATGAGACTTCTTCAATTTGGGGGTGCAGACAGAAGGTTAGAACAAGAGGAAGTGAAGGAGACCGAGTTGTATTTAGTAATGATGTAAAGACACACTCGACAGCGAATGTATAAGAATTTTGTTTAATTAATTTAAGGAGAGCTCGCAAAACATATAAAAATTGATACTGATCATAATTTTCATTTATTTTACCTTTAATGGGCATTATCTTTTTTTAACTAACTTAAATTGATAATCAAGGTTGTTAATATTGTTTTTTTGACATGACATGAAAAACATAATATAAGACCGGATTGTAAAATTGCAAGTATGTTTTTTTTTAACTATATATTGACAATTTTGGCCATTAAATTAAATTAAATTTGATAAAGAGAATTGATAATATTATAATTAATTAGTAATCTAAATAAATAAAAAAAGATAGATAATATAAATCAAGAAATTAATGACATGAAAAAAAAATCAAAATTTCCAATATGAGCATATTAGTAAATGATACTAAGACAACTTGGTTGTTATGATTTTACTGATTCTATCAATTTTGCACAAGTCAAGTCTGATTTTACTAGTTTTTGAGTTTAGTCTAATTTAGCACGTAAATACATGTTGACTAATAAAATCATAAGATTTTAAGAGTTAACTCGTGATTTTGATAGCCTTGATGCTAATTTCTCTACTTATCAAAATTGACTATCTCATGGGTCCATGAAGTTAACAATCATGTAAGACTCTGGAGACCATCATATTAGCAAATAGAAGGTTCGAACTTAAGATCATAGAGGGAGCAAACCTCTTAGTCTCAAGTCTTATCACTGGACCACCTACTAGATGGTTACTCAATATCCTTTCTTGTTAATGATGATGCCTTAAAAGAGAGTTTATAAAAATAAACAATATTGTGTAGTCATTTGGAGAGAGAGGGGGAGAGAGAGGGAGAACATTAAATCTACTATAGAGCATTACATCATTAATTAATATTACATGCATCAATATTTATCCATTATTATTTCTAGGATGATAAAGATAGAGAAAATATATTTCTATAAACTTCATATTTTAAAATGAAAAAACCCCATTTAATATTTGTTTATACAATTTTCATCAAACATGTTTTATTCTTTTTATTTTGAAAAAGAACCAAACACAAATTTATCAGTCCATTCAACTCAACTAGAATATACGAATAGTTTGTTTGAAATGGATCAAGAATTTTTCATATTTAAGTGGGTGCTGAGTGATTATGATGACAAATGGTAGCCTGAATAATTATATAAGCATTTTTATTTATTTTTTAGAAAAGAAGAGGGATCCACCATGCTGACCAATGAAAAGGGCAGAGATGGACGTGACTAACAACACCGTTACTGATATCCAATAATGTAAAAAGTAAAAACCACCCAATCATTTCTTCTTCTTAAGATTTTTCTTTTTTAAAATCAAATAAACAGAGAGCAATGGATTCCATTTTGCTTGACTCCAAAACCCTCCCTCTCCCTCCAATTCCATCCCTGCCGCCAACAATTTTTTCCTTTCCTTCACCGAGACAAAAAAAAAAAAAAAAACAATAATTTGGCGCCCCGCCCTTTTTGCTCATTTTCAGAGACACTTTGTTTCTTATTGGCGGGAGGGTGGACTTTAAAGTCAAAAAGTTTCAAAAGCAGTGGCATTCTCGTCATTTCGTTATCCACTTAAGCTAGGGTTTCTAAACCCATTTATAAAGTAAGTTCTTTTAGATCTGCCAGCGTGCAGTCTGTTTTGTGTGCCTGTCGGTTCACTCTCTCTTCATCGGTTCGCTCCAAATCGACGACACTCTCACCATAATTATTAGCCATCGTGTGAACACTGTACTTGTCTAAGTTACTGATCTGCTTCTACTTTGATCTCTCTCTCTCTCTCCAAATCCACGATCTCTTTTATATTTTAGATCAGTAGAGCATTTACTGAATCAATCCTTCCTTCAAACTACTGCAACTATTCAGTCCTTATCTATTCAACACTCATTGGAGGAACTGGGTTGGCTTGTCTTCAGATCTCAAGTTGAGGGGTTGCTTATTTATAATGTTGGATCCATATGAGAAAGTGAGTAACTTGCAGCTAGCTTGTTTACGAAGTTCATCTTTGGATATCAATCTTGACCCAAATCAACCCTAATGCTGTTTTCCGTTTCTTTTGTTGTTTTTCAGCAGGGATCAGAGTCTGAAGAAATGAGTAGCAGCAAATCACTGGAGACTGAGAACACACAGAAGAAAACTTGTGCGGATTGTGGCACTTCAAAGACTCCACTCTGGAGAGGCGGTCCGGCTGGTCCTAAGGTGATTTAGTTTAAGCATGGATCAGATCAGTTCTGTTCTCTCGATATATTCTTTGATTTGATATTAATTCTTCTTTTTATTTATTTATTTTGCAGTCGCTGTGTAATGCCTGCGGGATTAGAAGCAGAAAGAAGAAGAGAGATGTTTTAGGGCTGAGTAAAGGAGGGGGAGCGGCAGCAAATGACAAGAGAGCCAAAAAAGGAAGCAGTAACAATGGCTCGGGCGACTATAACAACGATAACAAGCAATTAGGCGATGGATTAAAGCAGAGATTATTGGCTCTGGGCAGAGATGTTTTGGTGCAAAGATCAACGGTGGAGAAGCGAAGGAGAAAGCTTGGTGAAGAGGAACAAGCTGCAGTGTTGTTGATGGCCTTATCTTATGGCTCTGTGTATGCTTGAAGAGAGAGAGAGAGAGAGAGAGAGATTATTTTTGTTTAGGTGGGTAGAGGAGAGGGGGAGGTTAGCAAGGGTGCTTAGTCGTTTGTTTTGAAGAAAATTATATTTTTAAATTGAAAATAATTTTTTATATTTTTGAACCCAAAGCACACAGTAAATAATAATTGTCTGGAACGAGGGCGTGGTTGCGGTGCAGCTTGCATTCACATTACCAAATGGTTGTAAGAGTAGAAGAGTGTTAAATTCTTTAGTGTTCTATTTTTCCTGTTTAGGGTTTAGACATTATTGGATGTTATCATCGCGCTTTGTCATTGATCATTTCTGCTGGATGCAATCCCGCCTCATCTACCAAGTTTCTTAAAATATTCCAAGGAATCATGCCTTTTACTCATCTTAAAAAATTGTTGGGAAAAAAATAACCAAGTCTTTCTTTTTAATCAAGTCATGAGGCTAACCTTCGAATGAAAACTAAATGAACAAAATTAATTTGAGACTAAATTAGAAAATAAAATAGCTTTTAAGAAATGGGTAAAAATAAAGATCAAAATTAAATGAAATAAATTATCCAAGGATAATAAAAAAACTATAAAAACATTGAAAACAAAACAAAACAAATAACAATCAAAATATTGAAGAAGACTATCATCATACCACCATTTAGAGGACAACACACGACTCCCAACAACATTGCTAATAATAGTGATATCTGAGAGCACCAGAAGATGCTACATGCACATTAAGTTTTAAATTATTTTTATATTTATTCTAAGCCTGACTGTCTCGCATTTAAATTGACATTAACATACATCCATACATTTTTTTTCCATTTAAACTGACATTATAGTAAAGTTACTGATGTAAAAATAAAAGAAGCAGGAGCTTGTTGACGAGGCTCAACCAAACACCAAGCATAATCATGTAAATAATTCATTGATGATGTTAAGTGAATCTATTACAAGATATAGGGTAAAAGACTTAAAGAGACATTGATTAGGCAAGTTCAGAATACACGGAGTAAGATGGACCTAGAAGAACAGAGGATGAATATGAAGTTTAAAGTGCAGCCTCTAATTCATTTAATCATAGTCCATGAAGAAAATTCTTCCAGATTACTTTATAAAAAAGAGATAATTTTTAGCATTCAAAAGAAGAAGTTTTCTAGTCTACAAAAAAACTAATAAGTTGTCAAATTGGTTTCCCAAGTTAAAGGGATTATTTAATGATTCTCCTAGATTAGGAAAGAAACTTAAAAGTCAACAATATTCAAGATCAAATAAATCTTATCTATCTTATTTTTATGTGATTCAACTTAAAGTTTTTATTTTAAATTCATATTTTTTAGGGTTAATAAATATGAATTAAGCTTAAATATTAGGGATTTGGTCTGATAACATATTTTTGGGTATTTTAGAGTTGAACTTAAGTTGAAAAACACATTTGTAATATAAGTTTTAGATTATGTTGATGAGTAATGATATTCACATTACGACTACAACTTTGTGTGCTTGTGAGGATGAAGATTCTCTCTGTCTTGGTCCTCTAAAGAACTGAAAATGACTTATCGAGTTTCATTTAACTTCGTGATGTTAATCTATACTTTTTATTTGTGAATTGTTATTCGTTGGGTGAGGGTTCAAATCTAATAGTGTTGGTGTCTTGTATAAATTATCTTTATGTTATACTCCTATCAAACGTGATTTATTTAATTGTTCAAGAATTATTATCTTTACATGTTAATAAGGGATTTGCATCACTTGTTGTACAAAGCGTAAGAAGTGGGAATTTGAATATTAATCGCTGTCAACAATTTGATTGCTGGTGAAATGGAATGGTAATAGCAACACCTTATTATTAAAACCGGATTGGCCTGCTGGGTTGGTATGGATTGGTCGAAGAATAAATGGGTGGTGGAATGAATTCAATCTAACCGGGTCAAAGTGAAACCGGGTCGTAACAAATGACAGAATTCTTTTTAAAAAAAGAAGCATAATCGAAGAAGGTTTTAGGGACTAAACTTTCTTTTTACTTTTAGGATGATGAAGAAAAGGCAGAGAAAGATGAAGGAGAGGAGGGAGCCATTGTTATGCTTTTTGAGATTCCATTCCTTCCACAAGGCCTGTGGTGGCTGTGGATCACATTCTCAGCTTGGGTATATGATGTGGTTGTATAATTGCAAGTTGACTTTGCTTTTACTTTTTTTTATTTTTTTGAGAAAGGACTGCTTGTATATAGAAAGATTGACTACCACCCACATGTACAAACAAAAATCCAGAAAGATCCTAAGCACCTGTTTGGGAGGGCGGCACGTTTGCCAAACTCCATTCCAAATGAAGGTTTGATGCCGTTAGTCTGTTTGGTAAGTGCAAAATGCCATTTAAAATGGGTGGGACCCACGGCATTTTAAGTCCCAAACGGCGTTTTTTGAAAAGCACCTGAGAGGTGCTTTTCAAACGCCGGTTGGGACTCGGTTAAACATCAGGCCATCGTCTCAGTGTTCCCTGACCCAACGGGTGCATCTTCTCAAAACACCCTTGCCGACAACCGATCTTCTCAAAGCACCATCGAAGCAAAACCGATCTTCCCGAGAACGAAGCAACCATCTTCCCGTTCTGAAAACTCTCTGCGAAGCCCAATCAAACTCCGCGTCTCGTCTTGAACCCACGTCTCAGCTCGCTTCTTGGGTGCTTTGATTTCGTGGTTATCGTCGCCGCTGCTGTCGCCGAGAATCATCTGGTGTGGGTTAGTAGTGTTGGTAGCGGGAGAGATGGCGTTGAAGAGAGTGAGAAAGAAGGAAGCAGAAGGCATAATTTAAGGGCGATGCTTGAGGGTGGGGATTGGATTTCTTTTTCTCTCTTTTTTCCTACGGACGAAAAGATATTCAAGGTAGCAGAAAGCAAAGTTGAAGTAAAAGCTGTGCTGTGGGTGTCAAGTAATTAGGTTGTATTTCAAAAATATTTTAAAAGAAATACTGCTTTATTTTGTATTTTAAATTAAAATAATTTAGTATTATTAGATTATTTTGATAAACTAATATAAAATATATATTATTTTAATATATTTTTAAATAAATAAAAAACAAATTCAATAAAACTCATAAAATTAGTATAAACCTCCAGATTAATTATATACAAAAACAAAATAAATAAAAGGAAGCATAATATTCTCAAGTTCAAAGCAATTTTGGTCTCATCTTTACGGACATCAAATGTTAATCTCTCTTTTCTGGAAGCATAAACTTACTCAATTCTTACCAATTTCTTAAACCGCCTGAAGGTTGTCAATTTTTTTTCTCTTACAGATATGATAATTTAAAAAAATTATATATATGGATGGATGTATGGATGTATGTGTGTGTATATTTCCATGCCCTTTTAAGTAATTTTACTTTTAAAAAGCAGTTTGTAAAGTTTGGAAACCAAACACCAAAACTCCTTTTTCAACTCAACCACAGTTTTAACCAAACACTTTCCATTTTTAAAAACTCCATTTTCAAAACTCCATTTTTAAAACTCCATTTTAAAAACTCCATTTTCAACCACAACCGCAACCGCTACCGCTCTCCCAAACAGGCCCTAAATCATCTCCCCCCCTCTCTGGACAAATCCAGATTGGGCCCGATGGCTGCGAGCTCATCGCTGGCTAAAAATAAGGGCCACAGGCCCAGTTAATTGCGGGCGATTTCATTTTATGGAATGCCACCCACAAGTACACTTCTTAAATTTGATCGAATTGGGTTTCGGATATTCATTATCCAAATAATAAGCTGCAAATCCACTCATGAGACAAAAATCATTATACGTTAAGACAGATAAATTCTCATTGACAATCATCTCATGAGACAAAAATGGTCGATGCTTTCTCTGTAAATTGATAGATGGATATATAATTGTTAGAGAGAGATAGAGAGAAGAAGTATTTTTAAAGTGAATCAAATATAAAAGAGAAGATTTTGTGGAGAAACTGGATTCCATAGGATGCCATTGCCTTGCTTGTCCAGGCCCTACCATCATCCCATTACGTGCCATCCAGCTAATTGTTCTTGTATCTTGTCTCGTTTCAATATATTCTAGAGAGGGAGGAAAAAGAAAAAGGAAGAGGGCTAATGCTCCTTCTCCATCCACGCATTATACTCTTCTCCTTTTTTAGGGTTCCATACCTCTATTCTCTCATAAATAAAAATGTGTCAACAACCATCAAGCTGTTTTGCCAGCATTTATCATCTACATCTCAGGGGCTCGAGGGCTAAATTTATTCATTCCAATATTTTCATAAAAAATAAATGCTTCTTTATATATTGTTTTCTTTGTACATTCGGGTAACATTGTCGAATTAGTTTTTGGATTCCTTCTTTATAAAAACACACAATTCATTTTGATAAAATCATTTTAACTCAAAAACTTCAATTGTTTGATGAAATCTTTAATTTTAATATATCATAGTTCTATTAATCAAATAGTCACTGAGTTCAGATTTTATAAAACACAAAGCAGAGACTTATAAAGAATTCAAGAACTTGTTCCCATTTTTTAAAATAATTTTTAACTGAAAATGCACTAAAAAATCATCTTATAAAGTAGCGAAACACTTTTCTTCACATGGAAATCGGTCGACCATAGTGCACTATAAAAAGACAAGGCAACAAAAAAGTGGCATATTTTTGGATTGATAGGAGAGGAGGGGTGGGGTGGCACTGCCAATTCCAGTTTGCACGCACCAACCATCACGTTCTATGGATCATAATTTCGCGATTAAATGTGTATTTGTCATTTGGTATTTCTGGTTTTTCATCGCAAGCATGAATGATTGTCTTCATTCCAAGTCAACCAATTGACCATGGGTAGATTTTAGTTTTCATTCTCGGCTCCAACACTTTCACGGTGTTAAATATTGCAAGCAAGCAAGCATCACTGAGTGAATGGTGACTGCCACGCGTAAATCAAAGTTTTATTTATTGTGTCCAACAACTTCCAATCTACATAATAGCACAAGAAAATTGAGTACATTATTTATTATATAGATTACAGTCTAATCCATCGGAGAAACAACCGACAGTTCGGGCCGGATTTATTATATAAGGTAGGCACAGGGAAATACTCTTCTTGTACAAGAAAAAAAATGACTACTTTACTTCATTAATGTAGAAATTAAAGGATAAAAATACTAGTCTGGTAAGCAAATTACAGATCAATCCACGGCAAGAGAAAGAAAGGAGAGATTTTCTTCACAATTGTCAGATGGGTTCACGGTTTCTGTGCCAAAAATACCTATTGTCTTGATCCAAATCAAAGTGAAAGGAGGCCCTTTTTCCTGTTCACCCGGCCGGGTTCTCTGATGCATCAGCTCAGCTGCGACTTCATTTCCCAGATCTGCATGCCACATTATCCCATCTCTCTTTACTTCCCTTAGAGTATCCATCAAAACAAGCCAAATACTAAAGCAACCACCCCCACAAGCACACCCGTACTGCAAGAAGCCATCAACCTGAGAGAAGAAGCGGACATGGAAGGAGGTGGGGGGCTATAGTAGTAAAAAGGGAAGTAAGGGACAATTGGGTTCGGAGGTGGGGGCGTGGGATAGTTCTTGTAATTTGGTGGAGGGTAGTAAGTGCCACCAACGACACCACCTTGTGGGGGTGGGGGTGAAGAGTAAGTGTAAGTGGAAGGTGGCGGTGGAGAGCTATAGTAAGATCCCCCTCCTGATGGTGGCGGTGGGCAGATGGCACTGGTAGCTGGTGGAGGTGGTGATGCTGCTGGTGGTGGCGGAGAGGGTGGCGGCGGCGGCGGAACTGGGGTACTACCACAACATGTGGAGCACATTGTGCATGCAATCTGGTACAACATTCTTGAATCTGGCTTTGTTGAAGATTTTGTTGAGGGTAGTAGCATGAAGAGAGCTAGAAGTGAGAGTTTGAGTTTGTGCCTTGTCTCCATTTTTTTTGACAGTGTCATTAGCTGATAGAAAGTTTTCTGGATCAATGGAGCTTGAACAAATCAAGGGCAAGTCCTTAACAAATAATTTATGAGAGGGAGAAAGTGAGAGAGGAGAGGAGCGAGTGTTAAAGAGGTTTGGCTGTGCAAAGTGCCTCTTTTTATCTTTGAAGCTACACACACACACACACTCACACAGGGACACTTATTTTTATGATGCATAAAAATATTAGGAGTAAAAGAAGGAAAGATGAGGGGTTAAAAGGGGGAGGAGCTGAAAACTCTATAAGATGACACCGACGCGTGTTCTTTTTATTACTTCGCGAGAGCTCCCCAAAAACGTGTTGCTGGCCATGTACGGACCCACGATCCAGTGTCATTATAGCTTTAATAATGCAAGTATATAATTAAGATATAATAAGTTCAAGCTTTTAATATAAAGTTTAAATATTTATATTTATTGCAAAAAGATATCCCATAAAATTATCTTTTATTCTCATAATTTTTCTTTACTCGTAAGATTTTATATGTTTGAAAACACTTTTAAATATCTCATTTTCACTATAAATAATCAATCAAACACTCAACCAATCTTCTCCAATTCAACTGTGTACCCATCTTTTAAACCAATTTTATCGCTAAAAATATTCTCTACGCTGATACAGTGGCCACCAATGGATCAGATTAAGCAAGAAGAATCATTTTTTGCTTATTATAAAAGCATGAAAAGACTCACACGGATTCAAACATGCAATGCAAGAAGAAGAAGAAGAAGACGAAGAAGAAGAAGCAACTTCGTGTTTACCTCAATAAAATAAGTATTAAGCTTTTAAAGTTGCATGTCAATTGTTGTATATAACAACTCGGCTTACTAATGATACAAGTTTATAAATTCTTGAGTATTACACCTTGATTAATCGCAAATGACAAATATATAATCTATTTTCAGAATATCAATTTTATGTCTTCCACAAAAGGAAGAAATCTCATCAACTAAAGATCATATTCTTTCATTCCTTATCATTTGAAGTTGATGTTTTGAAACTTTAACCAAAGTCATCATATTTATAATATCTTGATCTTTTATTTGCAATGCTTAGGACAACTCATTCATGATTCCAGTATATTCTTCATCAAGTGCAAATTAAAAACAAATTCATAGGATTGTACCGAGTCGATAAGTGAACAAGTTTTGCCTCTTTACTATAAATTTACATCACCTTCAATAATGATCTCAAACACCTCAATAAAAGAAGTAGAGAATTACAATTAGATTTATCAAAGATCCATAATATGAGCCCCCAAAGTGTATCATCGGCTTTTCAAAAGCATAGTTTCTTGATCTAAACCTCTACCACTTGAAATGTCATTATCTTGCTATGTTGTTTCTTGTGAAGAAGATTTTTTCTCAAGAATGAGGATCCCATGATATATATTTTTTTGAATGCGAGAAAACCCCACTCTCTAGAAAATATACTTTGTAGGCCCATATGAGCGAGTAAAACCCCGGTTGTTCCAGGCTCTTACAAGGGGTCTACGCCCTAACTCAAACTCGAGACCTACTGTGCTGTAGATCACAAGCTAGAAACCACAATGAATACCAAAGAGATATTAACATGTTTTTTTGTCACGTTAACAACTCCTGGTTGCAAGTAATGGGAGAAAAATGAATATAATGTGCAAATTGATTCTCTTTTAATATCAAAGCTTTCAAGCCATCTCTTTTAATGAGTTTTAAGACTAATGGAAGGAAGTTGAGGGACCATGGTGTGAAGTTTTCATGGTTAGTAAAGCAAACGGTGAGGTTTGAAGAAAAAAGTGGACAAGTCATGAAAGATGGGCTTGACCTTTTGAACAGATGTTCACACGTGGAAGGATCATAATGGTTTGATCACTGAGTAAAACGTAAAGAAGACGTAAGCTCCACGTGATACCGGCTCTATTCAATGGAGGTACTGAGTACTGGAGTGAATGCATCAAGCCGCCTGGGTTGCAGCTTCTTATTCTTCTTTTATTTAACGGATATGGTTCTGCTTACTTTGACTTCTGGTGTTGCTTACGATTTACACGTCATAATACTGTTTTTTTATGTGCGGAAAACTAATAAAAAAATTGATTTCAACTGGTTTTAAGAGGCCAAATCTCGAGGGAGATGATATGCATGCAACTATATATATAAGATCCGTCTTCCAATGCAAGTACTGGTTTAGGACCACTGTGTGCCTTGTTATCCTCGGAGTTCCGGCAAATAACACTACAAAACAAAGAGAGAAACGACGAGGGGCGGGGCGGGATAAAAATGACGGTGTGAAAAGAGTGGGTGTACGTATAAAACAAATGAAAGATAAGGAAAGGTGAAGAAGGCTCCGATGCTGGTTTTTATTTGAGCAGCTCATCTATGTGATCAACAGCAATCCTGGCAATCGCGAGGAGAATATTGCCGACAATCGATCGGACCTTTCCAGGCTGGGCCGATGCTGGTTTTCTAACACAGAAGGGTCCCTTGGTGACTATACTTATCTTTTCATGGCTCATATCTCCTATTATTACAAGGGACCTAAATTAAGGTTACGTTGTAGATTCTAGTTGAGTTGGGTCACGTGAAAGCCATCCAACTCAATCTTGCTTTTCTTGATATATATATTGCATGATTCATTGCAAGTCCTGAAAGGTGTGGAGAGAGTTCTGAAACAATTAAACTTTCATCTTTCTTTTTATTTTATTTACTCATTCTCCTTTCTGGTTGCATAACTTTTTTAACCCTCTATCAGTTCTTTCCAGCCATGATTATGATTATCTAACCTAAAGTGTAACGGGATATGTAATGGCTTGATCTATGTTATTCCTGAAAAATCTAAAGTGAATTCCCTCTTCTATTGATTGTTGTTTCGTCATGGTGCAGATTTCATTTTCCGAATGATGATGAGTGCTTGAAATTGATGTTTTGCATATGAAGCAAGCACGTACAATAAATTGACACCCCCGCAGGAAAAACAAAATCATTGAATAAGGAAAGAAGAAGTCGGATTCTGTTAGAAAAAAGCAAGGCATGCCCTCTCTATCGTCTCTCACATCTACAATAAATTTAGACATCGGAATGGGACGGGAGGGACCAGAATCTCTCCTGAAAGGCTCTCAGTGCAACCATAAATCTTAGTTTGTGAGCATTTGTATTCTGATTCAATTTATTTAGGATTTCTCATTTTAAGTAAGCAAATTTATCATTTTTTTAATGCAAGTATAATATGTTAATTTTTGAAGTATATTGATTTTATTTGGGTGTTTACTTGTTCTATAGTTTTTTTCATCAAGATTTATTGCATGGACTTATGATTTGTACATGTTAGAGTTTAATTTAATATTTTGTAAAATTGTATATTTTTAGTTAATATATTTAATTGATACATTATTATTGTATATATGTTTGATATAAGTAATGGACAATCAATTATGGATGTATTGAGAATCACCCTAAAGATTGTGTATGATAGATTATTGAAATGAGGTTCAGTATTTTATTAATTATGCAATATTTAATCTAAGAAATATTAGTGGAGGCGAAATATTCCATACCAATAGAAAAAACGAAGCACCAACCGAAGCGAAACGGCCAGCTATGATTCATACATAGTTAATATGCATCCTGTTTTTTGGTCCAATTCGGACGGTTTATCTTCTTTGCTGTTAAAACTCTACGTAGGAGGGTGATTTTCTTCCTTCAATGAGTTTTAGTCATGGGATTTGTCTCCAATCAAAGAAAAAAAAAGGCTTAGTTAATTATTGCTACCAAAATTTGACCCTTGGTGCAATCAATAAATGAACCATTGCATCAATGCAAATGAATTGTCGACTCTAACGGTCAAGTTTAGAAAATAAATGTAAATTAACCACAAAATCAAAATATTTATAGAAAATAATTTAGAATGGTAAAATCATATAAGATAATGAGGAGAAAAAATATCTCTAACCATTTTAACTCCCAAAACTTATAACCTATGTCATTATATAGGAAGCATGACAAAAACAAATAACCCCAATCATAAATAAATCAGACATCGAATGATAAAAATGGGAAAATATCATTCGTATAAAAATTATAATTACAAGAATGAGGGTGAAAATAAACAAATTATACATTAAAGGCATCAAAAAAATTTAAATTGGAGGGTTAAATTGAAAAAACTTTAACAAAAAGAGAAATAAATCAAAAGAATTAGGGTTAAATCAAAAAAAATATATAAACTTTGAATGAAGGATGAGATTGAAAACAAACAAAACTTTAACAATGCAAAATCTGATTGAATGATAAAAACAAAACCAACAAAACTTTAACCAATAAAACTAAAGGAAGAAAATCATAAATCAAAAGAATAAGGAGCGATTTGAAGAGAGAGAAAATATGTGGTCAATTGTAATTGAAGAGATAAATTGAAAACATAATTTTTTTTCCTCTAAAAGGTCCAAGGTTGAAAACAAACAATCAGAAAACATAAGGGTATAAATTGAAAAACAGGAGACATGTACTTTATCCAAAAGAAGAAGAAAATAAAAATGTTAATTGACAACAAACCATCCATGACAACATACAATAAATGATTGAAATTTTCAGGAATTGTTTTTATAAGGACTTGAAATTTCTATTGAATTTATTGATAAAATCATATTACACTTTCAAATTCATTTCATAACCCGATCCAATCATCTTGGATCTTAACCAAACTCATTATCAACACAACATATCTTATTCAATAACACCACACAATTCAAGTTTCTAAAATATCAATAAATAATTCAATTGCTACATATATCATCACATAAACGTTATCTCACATGATAACATCATATAATGTAATTCAAGTGAAGGATTTAATTTCAATTATAAACACGCGTGGTTAAATAGGTACTTAAAGTTACAAACATTGGATTAAATTCATATGTCAAAATTTACAAGTTAATATTACATTCAAGTTTTATGAGATAAGTCTTTTAATTTACAAATAGTTACATGGACAAAAAAAAAAACTAAACTAAGATCACTTATGACATGATCCTAATGAACCTAAAAATAGAAAATAAAATGATCATATAAATAAAAAAAAAGTAGCAACAAAAAATAACAATGACATGTAATAATTTCTATCATATTTCTTTTAATACGTGAAAACCAGACATAAATCTCTTTTAAAACATACATTTTCTATCCATTACCAACATCCATATAGCATCCTAATCAATTGCCAAGAATAATTTCATCTTGAAAATCTCAACACAATTTAATGATTCCAAACATCCTCTCTTTATGAATCAATCCTCACCTGATATCAAGATATTCTTTTCTTGACAAAAAAAATGTTGATAATAATATAATCTATTGATATCAAAAATTAGTTCTGACTTCAACTAGTTAATCACCCTATCTTTTCCCCTTAAGCGGGTGTAATCATGTCCATGTTAGTAATATTTACTAATATCACCCATCACCTAATTGTATAGAATTAACTAATAAATTGAAGCTATTGAAACTCCAATAGCTAATCAATGGAACCCCATTAGTTATCCCTATTTCCGGGGTAGTCGATCAATGTGACCTCAACTCTCCATTTGCATCGATTGCCTTTTCATTTTTCTTATCAGCATTATATAATAAGAACTACCAAGTCCAAAGCACTGACATGCCCAAGAAAAAAAATTAAAATGGAAGAAAATAAAAGGCAACTCTCACCTCCTCTCTATCCGTGTTTAAAATTTAAATTATATTTTCAAGCTATTATATCCTTGAGCTAAAGTCAAAATTATATTTATTGGATATATAAAATAGTAGAGTATCAAAATAGTCCGAAACAAAAACACGGTATTATAATTGAAAAAAATGTGAACGGATGAATGATCCGGTGATCAAGTTGGCCAGCGTGGCTGGTTTCTTCAGAGGGATGGGTGGCTTGCACTGTATAAAAATAAAGGACCGGGGGCGGTGCTTGTCGGGTAGGGCGAGCATCAAAAGCAGTGATTCATTATTATTGCTGTTTACTATTTCAATTCAAATTGTTTGCTTCTTTTCTCAACAACGGCTACTTGTTGACACAGTAGCTCGTCGGCCACCTTTGTTGCTTTTCTCTCTCTCTCTTTTTTAACTTTTTGACAATTTCCAAACCTGCTGTATATTCTTTAGTTTTGTAATTTTTTTTATTTAATAATGATGGTATCAACGAGTCATTTCACATGTCAGATCAAGATTAAGTTTTGTTTGGATGGTTTTAAGAATGTACTCTCGTATTCATTAGATATGGAAATGGTTTTTTAACAATTAAACTTTAGTCATTTGTTTTAAAAATGCTTTTCATTTGATTTTTTAATGTTTTCAGATATTTTATATGGATATTAAAAATAATTTCAAAAAATAATATTTAATATATTTTAAATAAAACAAGGCTACTACTAGACAGCTGACAACCCTGAATCTCGTAAAACATTATGCTAATCCTTGACCTAATGGTATATTTTATTCTGATTGGTGGGAAAGAAAGTGAATCCCCCAACGCGCACGTCCCTCCCTTGCAGACAGGCAGCCAACGACGTGGCCGCAACTTCAGCCTGATTCTGTGCCCCTCAATCAGCAAAGGTTCGCGTTCATACTTGGGGTGTTTTGCACTATTTCGATTAAAATTTATTTTTGAAAAACATTTATTTTTTATTTATTTTAAATAAAAAAAATAGTTTTTTCAGATTATTTTGATGTGTCAATATCAAAAATTATATAAAAATAATAATTTTAATATATTTTTAAACAAAAAATACTTTGATTGTTAGATTAGTGTCACCTATAATTGAATCCCATTTTGCAAATTATGATTGAATTATCTATATGTATATACTTACATAAATATAAATATAATCACATTGCATACTACACATGGTCATTGCCGTATACAATAAATTCAATTGAAAGATATACTCTTAGGAATTCAAAATAGGGAAAGAGGGGAAAACCTTCCACAAATACAAAAGGATCTTTCCTGTACCCTCTCCCTCCATTAATCAATCCCAAAGAACTTCAAAATAATAATAATACAAAACTCCTAAAAACGAGAGAAAAAAAACCCCTTTAAAAATACCATTCTTTGAAATTCAATTCCTTGACGCTACAATTTGTTTTTGAAAAAAATAATAAAAAGAAAACAGCTTTCTCTAAGCTGTACAAAACCGAACACCCCTTCACGCGTTTGCCCTCCTTCACTTCACCTCCCCCCCCCCCCCCACACACACTGAATTCTGAAATACTCTTTATAAACATAAAAAAAATCAGATCTTTTTGTTTCTCTCCTCACAAAACCTTAGAAAATGCTGTCTTTAGCCTTAAATCTCCTGTTTTTCTTCATCTTTACAACAATACCCTTCGCCAACTCTCAAACACCAGCAGCAGCAGCACCATCTCCGACATCCAGTATTTGCAATGGCATCTTCTTATCATACCAGTATAATGGGGGATCACAGATAAAACCAACAGACCCCACACTCCAACCTTACAAATTTAAATCAACGCTAACCGTGCAAAACAACGGCCGTGATGAACTTAAATCATGGAAGGTTTTTGTGGGTTTTAAAAATGATGAACTTTTAGTTTCTGCTTCTAATGCCGTTCTCGCTGATGGTACTACTTTGCCTGCTGCTGTTGGGAATGGTACTGTTTTTGCTGGTTTTCCAATGACTGATTTGAAAACTGCTATTGAAACTGCTGGCGATGACACTCAAACTAGTGTTCAGGTTCAGCTTTTAGGGACTCAGTTTGGGGTTCCTTTGAAGGATGTGCCCTGGCCTTCTAATATCTCTCTTGCTAATGATGGTTTTGTTTGCCCTGCCACTACTATAGAAGGTCAGTTTAATTTTTTCATCTTTTGGGAGTTTTATATTGCTATGTACTCGCAATTTTGTGATGTGGGTTTTTTAGTTTAAAATGAGATTAATGTTTTATTTACTGGGTGTGATTTTGATTCATTTTTTTGGCTGTTGGATCTAATATTAGCTGCTTCTTGAAAAAATGGATCTTGTATTCTTCGAAGATAAGATAAGATTACGTGGGTTTACAATTTTTATTTTATTATTGCAAGAATTATGAATTCTTTGGATAAAACTCTTGATCTAAAGTGGGAAATCTGTGCTATTTATATATATGGTGGATGCATTGTTACTAAGATGGATTGTTGCCAAGGAAATTTGTGCTATGGTGGATGTATTGTTACTACGGTTGTTGAGAAGCTGGTGTACGGTTGTTGAGAAGCTGGTGCTGCCGAAGTCACTTTTTAGTGTATCAAATCGATCTTTGTGGCTGGACACCAACACCAATTAAAGCTAGTCTTTTATTTCCTTGGCATCCTCTGGTTGATTGCTGTTTTAGTTCAAACGTAGGTGATTATTCGTGTCAAGTTGGTTTATGAGATGAAAGCTAACCATCTGACTTGCAATATGGGAAATTTGTTTCATCATGTTGAGTCAATATTGTTTGGAGAAAATGAAGAAAAAAATGGTAGAGATTGTTATGAGATTTGGAATTTGTTATTTGTAAGATTATCGTTATTTGATTGTCAGAATTAGAAGATCACATGATATTTCTTCTCATCTGAATTGGGAAATTTATGTGCTGTTACATCTATTGATGGACATCTTTTTTGGGTTTTCGCAGGAAGTGTGATGTCTGTTTGCTGCACTAGCGACCCAAAATTTAAAACAAACATCACTTTAGATGATGGGTTCTTGCCCCGCCAGAATGGAGATCTTACAATTATGTATGATGTGATCAGAACATACGACTCAAGTTATTGGGCACAGGTTTCTATTGCAAACCATAATCCTCTTGGTCGACTTGATAACTGGAAATTGAGCTGGGACTGGATGAAGGATGAATTTATCTATTCCATGAAAGGGGCTTATCCTTACATTCTTGATTCAACTGACTGCATATATGGCCCTCAAGGTAAATACTATGGGGAACTAGACTTTTCCAATGTATTAAACTGCGAGAGAAGGCCAACGATAGTTGATTTGCCTCCAACAAAGGCTAATGACACAACCCTTGGATTGATCCCTTCATGTTGCCGAAATGGTACTATCTTGCCACCATCCATGGACCCAAGCAAGTCAACTTCAGCTTTCCAGATTCAGGTTTTTAAAATGCCTCCAGATCTCAATCGCTCTCAGATCTCACCACCCCAGAACTGGAAGATCAATGGAACACTTAACCCTGATTATCAATGTGGACCTCCAGTTAGGGTGAGCCCTAGCCAATTCCCTGATACATCTGGCTTACCAGTAAATAAACCTGCAGTTGCCAGCTGGCAGGTGGTGTGTAATATCACCCATCCCAAGGGAGTAAGCCCTAGATGCTGTGTTTCATTTTCTGCTTACTACAACGATTCTGTTATCCCTTGCAACACTTGTGCATGCGGGTGCCCTAGTAATACTGCCCTTACTTGTAGTGCTACTGCTCCAGCTGTTCTTCTTCCACCACAGGCACTTCTTGTTCCTTATGAGAATCGGACTGCCATGTCTGTAGCTTGGTCTGCTCTCAAACATCGGGCGGTGCCGAACCCATTTCCTTGTGCAGATAATTGTGGAGTTAGTATCAACTGGCACTTGTTTACGGATTATAACCGTGGATGGAGTGCAAGAATCACAGTCTTCAATTGGCAAGAAACTTCATTCCCTGATTGGTTTGCTGCAGTGCAATTGGACAAAGCTGCTGCTGGTTTTGAAGCTATGTACTCATTCAATGGAACCATGTTGGAGATGGATGGTGTCAACAATACCATATTAATGGAGGGGCTTCCAGGGTTGAACTATCTGGTGGCAGAGACTGATGGAGCCAACCCACAAAAGGATCCTAGGGTTCCTGGAAAACAACAGACTGTGATCTCATTCACTAAGAAAAACATACCAGGAGTAAATATTGCTGCTGGAGATGGGTTTCCTACAAAAGTGTTCTTCAATGGGGAAGAGTGCTCACTCCCTTCGATATACCCAACAAGCAACAGTAATGGAAAGGGATCGGCTATGATATTATCAACTCTCCTGGCAGCTCTGGTGCTCTTGCTGATACAGCAATAGTTGTCGGATGTAAGATTGCTTGATTTTCCAGCGGCTTCTGATTCTTTTCATTCTTTCATTGCTTTGATGGATACAAGCTTTGATAGAGCTTGGACATTTACCAGATATGCATGCAGAGCTTGGTACATAAAGGGCAGTTGTTGATTTGATTGTATCTGGTTGGTGTATTGTTGTATTCTTCACATCTCAATGAATGTTATATAGGACTCCGGGACATCAATTTTATAAAGCTAATGTACAATTCGATTATATATCTGGTTCTTATTGAACATGATTGTTTGTTCGGTTTATCTTTCATCTGTCTAGATCCCTTTGTTGTCCAAAAACTACCTATTTGTTCACATGATTATCTTTTCTGTTGTTTTGATACCCTGGAGGAACCATCTTAGTTGTCAAAGATGAATTGCTGCCTCGAGAAATTTGGTCTAGATCTCTTGGTTTGAATGTTTGTTAGATTTCATGAGTAACACCTTTTCGAATAATCTCTTGCAATCAAATTTTCAAGCTCATATCCGCTAGTGTTGTATATTTATTTTGGCTGGATCGAATTGATGCTTACCTTCTCCAGTGGATTATGGTGGTGGCTCTTCGCTTGCAAACATCCAATATTTGACAGCCGACATCCTTGAAACCAGCTAAATGTTTCTTAAGTGTGGAAGCCGTCTATTGGCAGGACAAGTTTTCTAGCCTGGGTACATCTACACCACTGATTCACATTGTTTCTTCAATAGAATCCGTTCTCTACGTTCTTATCTGATCGATCAACTTGGTCCCTTGACGTCCACACAATGATGGTTCTTATTTTGTTCAACTTGGTTCCTTTACGTCCACACAACGATGTAGAACCAACACTCTTATTTGTCAGCATGAAAAAATTGGAGAATTATTCTGGCTACAGCTGGCTTGGCCTTTCCATTATCTAGGTTTAAAACATTTTCTTCTTTTTTTAATGACGACGACCTCAAGCTTACATCCTTTGAATGCATGCCAGGTAAACTAGATAAACACAGTCAGCTCAGGGCCACTGTCCATTGAACCACAAACTGATTTATATCCCCCTTCGTCTACAGAACAGTCCTGTCTCCTTCAGTCTCACATGCACCTTAAATGCATTCTAGTAAATGATGGTAAAAATGTTCCTGCAACCTAAATGTAGAGCTCTCTACATTTACAGCATGTACATTACTTGTCGAAGAATCCTACTCAATCCAGAATGCTGGTTGTTACTTGCAACAAACGCTCACGCTCCAAGCAACGTCAAATAGCAGATCACAAAAATTGAGGTTTCATTATGAAATTGCTGATCAAGAGAAAAAAGAAAACCAGAACCTCCTAAAACTACTAGAGAAAATCCAGGGAAAGACATACTCAGACTTGTGTCGAGCAATCAAATGGAATATGTACATCCAGGTCAATCCCTTAATAAATAATAAACAAAAACATGGAGTTGAAAACAAAATCAAACTTGATCTATTATTAGAGTTAGAAAGGTTCCTAGAATTCTGCAGATGTCTAAAAAGTTGATTCCAACTTTCCACAACCCAACCACCGAAAACTTCTCACGAGCACCCTAAAATGAGTTGCTGCTTGCTGACTTTTCCAATGAAATGCAGACAAAATCTAGCAGGTATGCCTTCGCATGCCATGCAATTGTATCTTATGAGCTTCCCATTTATCTTCTATTGGAATTTATCCACCTCGACTTCCATTTGCCTGATTTTTTTTAATATTCCAAACTGAAACAGCAAGAACATGATAATCACAAGAGAAATCAAACAATCCTTTCTGTTTTTTTTTTTTCTTAACAAAACACCGACTTGAATTGCCACCCTCCAGTTGCACAGAGAGAAATAAACTCATCTGTAGCAGCAGATATGTACATTAGAAACTGCAAAAGCTAATAGAACTGAGCACGGGGTGATGTCCTACACAGGAATATTATCCAGGGAATACCCATCAAAGTCGAATTCATTTTCAGCTGGTCCAATGCCTGCCTGCTGCTGCTGCTGCTGCAAAGGAAGGAAAATTGGCACAAATTATTAGAAACCTTGGTAATTGAAATCAAAGGCATCTTTCCAAAACCCAACATTTGAAATTAATATAGACAGAAACCAACTTGTTTGAGAAGCGCGCTCATGAGATCTTCCTGACCAAACTGTTCATTAAAGAGGGTAGTTTGAAGGCTTGCATCAGGGACTCTTTCAGTCTTAACTCTCACTAAATTCTCAGCAAAAAAGTTGTTGAGAGGTTGTCCAAGACTTTGTGCATTCACATGGTCTGTTGCATCTCCTGCTGAAAACATCGGCTTGCCAACAGCAGATATATTCCTGCCCTGTCCATTACTTTGGCTAGAAGAGAAGCCCTGATGAGCTAAAACTGATGATGCCACGTCGACGTTGCTTTGCAGAGAATTGGATTGCTGAGAACCATTGAAGGTCATGCCTGCATTCTGTAACTCCCAATCATGGGATCTGTGGTGTTGCAAGTCACTAAAAATATCATAACTTGGCATGATGAAACCTCCAGGTCCTTTTATTTCTGAGTTAATCTCTTCAGGAAACATCCCCTTGGACGTGAGACTAGGCACCCCAGGAGCACTTCCAAGAGCAAAACTAGTGGCTGTCAATTCCGCTGTGGTGTTCAAGGGGAAATTCATTGTTGAAGATGATTGTGAAACTGGATTGAACCCTGTTCCTCTGCCACTTTCAGCCAATCCATTTCTTGCCAAGACCCCACTGGCAAGTGCATTATTTACAATAGGCTGCCCTATGGATGATGGGAGTCTGGGACCTTGGCTGCTGGTAGCTTCATTTAGTATCTGGCCCCTAGACTGCTGTTGAGACATCTGCATCAGCAAAGAACCACTCTGGTCTCCATGGGCATTGAGTTGCATATTCATGCTCCCAAGGGACTGCGCTGAATGGTGCATGTTGGCTAGCTGCTTTGGCTCCATTGTGGTTGGGATTCCATGAAGTAAGTTTATTTGCTTACCATTGTTCAAATGTTGCTGTTGCCCCTCCCCAAATCTTAATTTTGGATTTTCAAAGCTGAAGAGGTTTCTCTGATCAACAATTGGCATGGGCATTCTAGGTTTTGCTGTTGATCGACCAAGTCCAGCTGCTTGCAGTGTGGCAAGGCTTTGTGCAGGGATTTGACTAGCAGCAGCAAGGGTTTGAAGGTCAAGCCCATTAAGCGAGGACAATGAACCATATGTTGCTTCTTGTGTGCTGATAAAAGAGTTGCCCATACCGCTCTGGTGCTGGGAAACCCCACTTAACCTTCTAAGATACAAGCGATATTTCTGCATCATATAGTTGGACAGTGAGGAAATTTGTTAAGCAAATTTGGGTGGCAAGGTGAAAAGTTAAGTCACAAGAGGTGTGTAAGAATTAACCTAGAGCAGGAAAAAATAATAGATACATATAGATCGTATTCTACATGAAACATTCAATGCTAAGCAAAATATGTTCCATACCTGGAGGTGGCTGGCAACGTTTTCTCTGGTGAGCCCAGGAACATTCATCAACTCCAGAATTTTCTTGGGAACTGCCTCTGAATCCACAGAAGAAAAACAAACATATAAGAAGGCAGAAGTATTGGAAGTACATGCACTCAGTCCAATAGAGACAACTATGAAGGTGACAAGATTGAATGGTAAAAAAAAAGTCAAGGCACAGCATAGAGATCGGTAAGTGATGCAAATGTAACATAAATCTAGTCAAAACTATGAGCTGATGGTGAGGCAAAAGGCAACCAAGAAGGATGTTTATCACATACACTTCCCCCAAGATTGTTCTCCTAATATCCATCGCATGCTTCTCTAAAAACAAAGTGCTGCATTTAGGTGCTTGTAAATTTGGAAGTACCGCGGTATTAGCTATTGAAAGAAATGGTTAGGATACTTACTGTCGATTCCTAGTTGATTAACTGCTGCAACAAACTGTTGGTGAAGTTCAACTGACCAAACCACACGCGGTTTCTTTAATGTGGAAGTATCATCCCTCTCATCCACTTCCTCCTCCTCATCTTTTCTCCTCTTTGAATTTTTCCAACTTCCTTCGTTTGCTGAGGATGAGTAATCTGCATCTTCGGATTGTTTCTGCTGCCTATCTCCTCCCTCTTCAACACTCCCTGATTGCTCCACATCCTTCCACTCGTTGTTCTTTCTCTTCCGGACCACATGCTGCCATATGTTCTTCAGTGCCTCAATGCGAATGGGTTTAATCAGATAATCACAAGCACCATGAGTTACACCTTTCATGACCACATTTTTCCCATCATCAGCTGACATCACTGCACAGTTCATAAATTATGGACCAGACACCACATTAATGTTAACTCTTTAACAAGAAAGATCATTAAATCCATATGAAGCAACTACGAAAGGAAACTTACTGATAACAGGCAGATCCATCTCTAGCCCAATAAGCTCGAGAAGTTTAAATCCATCCATATCTGGCATGTGGACATCACTTATAACAATATCGTACCCGTTTCTGTTCTCTCGAAGTAAAGACAACGCAATCTCTGCTCGGTTACACTTTGTGACTGAAAATTCCCACACAGACCAAATCAATCAATCAATCAAATTACACAAACAAAAATGTCTTTAAACACACACCCACAGACCTCAACGGGAGTTTACACCAATCAGTGACCAAGAGGAAAGCATCAGACATCACAAATTCAAACAAATCTCCAAGACAAGAAGAGTAATAACATCCAAGTTCCTAGAAATCTTAAACCAAATCTATAACTCCAATTCATTACAAAATCATAGCACAGATGTGCACCACCCTTCACTAGCTAAACCACTAAAGTAACAGAAGAAATGACCACTTATATGTCACACAGAAATCATAACACACCCAAGATGAAACCTAATTCATGTGTTGAACATCAAAAACAACAAATTCAAGGAAACAATACTTGATCTTTGGAAGTATAATTCACATAAATACCTTCATAAAGGCAGATCCTAAGCATCTTCTCCAAGATCACAAGACAAGTTGGATCGTCATCAACAACCAACACACGTAACCCTACCGGAAACTGATCTGAAACACCACCAGAACTAGCCGTTGACATTGATCCCTTACAGTAACCAAGATTCAACATGGCTGCAAGCAAAAACTTTGATCTCCAAACCCAGCAACTACACAAAAAAGAGACACTACTAAATTCACATGTTTGAAAGACTTCAACTTTCCATAAAATATTCAAAAACTAAAAGAACCCAGTCGAGATACACAAAGAATTTGAGGGAAAGAAGGGAAGTTTTGGATTATTAGAAGAGAGACGTAAAAGAGAAATAAAATTTGACAATTATAAAAGAAGACATGTATCTTCAGCTTCTTCAATTGAAGCTCTAAAAATCTCTGCTTTCTTTCAGTATTAATAATTTATTATTTTAATTAAGGATTATTTTATTCAAAAGTGGGTCAGTCCTTGAAGAGTGGATCCAGCTCACTCTTGAAGTTAACTAACTCCACCGCGTATCGAAATCTACTCTAACAGAAAAGAGAACCCCCCTAACGTTATAAGTTTTTTACTGTTGTTCTGTAGCTGTCTTTGCTTTTACTTCTTCTTCGTAGATTTTTGTTTCTACTTTGTAGCGCAAATTTGAAAATCTGTTGCAAATGTTAGCCAGTCCATTCCGGTTTTATTGAAACGAAATGGACTTATCCATAAGTTTATCCATTTTTCAAATCTATTTTAAATTGCACTTAAACTAGTTTCATTCAAGTTTCAAGTCGAGATAACAATATTTAATGGAGATAAAATAGAATCACATGGTTGTTTTACGTTTTTATCCTTGTAAATGCTTGTTTGCGCCGTCTCTAGTACACGGTGACAAACAGAAATTGTTAACCATGTAAAAATATAAACAAAGAATATGTTCTTGTATTTGTTTATTTTTATCTCAACAGAGAACAAGGACAGAGGTGGAAATTAATTTAAATATACAATTTGTTTGAAAGCAAAAAAGCAGTGAAATTTATCTTGTCTTCTTCTTTCTAGTGGTATAAATGGAATGCTGGGAATGTCTTCTGTATGCTTGAATCCAAGAGTGTTTAACTTGGGGATGTCTACATAAAGGCTGTCACTTCATCAATGTACTATCAGTTACATTCGTTGCTTGATGTAGGATCATACCATTTGAATTACCAGTATAAACATGAAATTCGATTTTCTTTCTCTTAACCAATTTAAGGATGTTTATTTACTACACGACCCTTCGGTTAAATCTCTAATTTCATTTCTAAGCATGATTTATTGGCAGTGGTTCTATTTTCAAGAGGAGAAAAGGGGGAAATATGGAGCCTATTTTTTATATATATATATAAAAAGACTTTCTTTCATGCACAAGATGGCGATATTTATATGTTTCGAAGCAATGTTTGGCACGGCAACAGCCACTTGCGTTGTGGGTTGGTTTAGGCTTCCACTGTCCAGTTCCAGGAGTGGCCATCTCCCAAATTCACAGACATAGTTGTCACTTTTCTTTTCTTTTTTAAGTTTTCTTTGAACAAAAGCTTTCTGCTATTTGTCATTCTTTCTTTTGGTAAAAAAAAGTTGAAAACGACCATCTGGTCCTCACTTATTCCCGTGACAGCATCACAAAAACGCAACTGAAAACACGTCAACCAGTCCACCCTATTTCTTAGGTACATTCTAGTCCCTATATTTTTATAAATATTTCATTTCAACCTTTATAGTTAACTTTCTACCGTCCAGTTGTCATCGATGACGTATTCATCAACTAGACTCTTTTTTTTAAAGAAAACAATTCGTTTTTTTCTCTCTAAAACACCATACATTTATATAAACAGGGTTTAGGCCCAAAAAATTACATATCGGACAAATCATTTCTAATCGTATTAGCAAACACCAAGAAAGCAGAAGAACCAAAAAAAAAAAACAAATAGTTTATATTAACAAGAAGTATTCACGTGTCAATTGACTATGAATATTGATTGGTCGGTCAGTTTTACCCCCGTTGTGATTTTAACATAAATGCCATTCGTAAATTAAACTTCTCCACCCCCTGCCCTCAACTGGCACGCGTCCTTTGCAGATAAGGTCAGGTATCTTTGGCTTATATTGTTTCTTCCGTTTTTTTGGTTTCCACACTCGTCCAGCTGCGAGCATCTTTTTAGCCTTTTATGCTGTGCCCATTTTTGGTGATCTATCTTCTTCCATGACTTTGCATGGAGCAAGTTGGCCTGAAGAAATTTATTTTAGCTAATTACACAAAAAGTAGTCCTCTAAACCATTAAAATAAAAGAGGATTGATACACTAATATCAACACTATAGAATTTCAATGTAAGAATCTTGTTTTACTACCGTAATCTTAATTTTTTTTTAGGAGATCGGGTCAAGTCACAGTAGGAGAAATAGCTTCCAAAATGCCAATCTCTCGTTGTTTTCTCTTTATCCTCTGATGATGCGTCAAGCATGACAATGTTTGTGGCTCTCTGTCCACTGTGTTTTATATGGTAAAAAATAGATAGCTTGCTTTTTCACTGTTAGAAAAGCCGTGACCTTACTACTAAAGTAGGGCAGACTGCAAACGTATATTCTCTGTGACCTTTTATCTTTTACGATGAATATATATATTATTATTATAGATGTTAATGTCACTCACTTTAATCACCACCGTGAAAACTGTGATAATTTTTCAAATTTAATGTAATATATTAACACCCCTTGAAGCTTCAAAGCCCAATAAAAAACCCCAGCAAGCAGATTTTACGAAATCTTGTAAAGCTAAGACAAAATGGTTTATTTATTATTTAATGGTTTTTTTTAGCTTTTTTGGTGTGAGGAGATGATGCTTTTAAGGGAAATCGAATATTATTTGTGTGGTAACTGTGCTCCATTATCTTTCACGCTCACATTAAACTATGATTTGTGCGACACGCTCTTCTCTTCTTATGATAGCTTACGCTTTCCTGATAGGTATCAGGTGGTTCG
The DNA here is from genome assembly GCA_964035475.1 of Salix caprea. Classification (NCBI taxonomy): domain Eukaryota; kingdom Viridiplantae; phylum Streptophyta; class Magnoliopsida; order Malpighiales; family Salicaceae; genus Salix; species Salix caprea. The sequence goes on from OZ037757.1 coordinate 15,764,588, forward strand.
ACCTTCGACACGTGGCATCTCATTGAAGTTGGAGAAAAAGGTCCATCTAACTTTTTTGCCAACCATTTCATCCTTTTTGAATGATGACTACCATTCCTAAGCAACATTTTATTTTTGGGTTTTGATAGTGGAGTGTGGCCTCTTTGAATAATCAATTGAGTTGATTTTATCCTTCTATATAAGTTTTAATAAGATTTTAAAATTAGTTTCTCAATTTTTTTTTCAACCCATTTAAAAAAAAAACACATCATTTCATATTAGTTCAATATAATTAAAAAATATAATGTATATTAAGTTATTGGGTACATTTTTTCTTGATTTTTTTTCTTTAATAGCACAAGTTATCATGAATGAGATTGGTTTTCATCTTTCTTTCTAATTTTCTTGATTAAGTAAGATTTTAAGTTTAATTCTAATTCTAGTTTAAGATTATTAAGCAACCAACAACCATCATTTTCGTCATCGCCACCATTTTCGGCATCATGTTGACCTTCTTCTTCCCCTCCGGCACTGTATTGTTCACTTTGCATGTGAAAAATAAGTACTTGGGTGGACATTGTGTCCAACCCAACCGAAGAAGATTGTTGGGTCGAAATGGCCCAGAATGTTGGGCCGACCCATTTTAGTTAGGCTAAGTCTAGTCTGATTTTTTTCAAAAAAATAATATAAAAAATGCATTGCAAAAAAATAAAAAACAAAAAATATTTTGTTTCGTGCATACGGTCGAATTCTAAATCTTTCATAAACATATTTTTTCACTACAAAAACCACTTCTTTTCTCATGTTTTTAAAATGAAAATGGGATATTATAACTAGTTAATGATTATCCGTTAGAGTTTAATCAAAATATCAAAAATCTTTCAACAATCATTTTGTTCATTTTTTATAAATTTTAATTAGTGGAATGTAAAATTATATTGTAAAGTACACTCATGGATATTAAAAAGACAATAAATGCAATGTTAAAATTCAGAATTTATAATGGTTAGGTTTTTGACCAATGAGGTAAAGACTCTCTCACGAAGTGGGATCTACTCTAAGACTTGTAAATACAATCAAACAACAATGTAACTTATCTTAGGTGGGGTGCATTAAGGGTGATGCATCTTCTCGTTGCACAACAAATCTCTTTACTCATACTCTCGCAGACTATTAGATTTTCTAGTGACCTTAATATTAGGTGGTAACTCCTAAAAATTATAATCATAATTTTATGATTATAAGAAACTTCTTCTTTTATGCATTGCCTCCCGTCTCTAAGGATGACAGCGTGCAAAGCGGGGGGGGGGGGGGGGGGGACCGTCATCGTGACAATGGTTTTTCCTAAGAAGAATCTCCTACCGATAAAACGAAGTCATCTGGACTTGAGGATTCTAACAAAGTTAGGAGGGATACATAAAGATCTTATGGGAAAGATATAAGGAGTTTCACTTGCTATGGGTAAACCCCAAAGATTCGGGTTACTGATGGATCAATTTTTATTGCCTCTTGTATTTTGTATGAAATTGCTCTCTAAAAGACTAGCCATGAAAGGGTTATGACCTATAATACACGGATTCAACCAAACATTGAGCCCAAACACATGTAAATTTAACGAGTTGTTAGAGACATCGTATTTGGGATCAACTAAACATTGATCTTGTCCTAATAGAACCATAGATTAGAGACATTATCATAATAAGACAGTAGATCAAAAATATTTTATCATGACAGAACTACATATCAAAGATATAATTGATCTTTCTTTGAACCAATTTTAATTTAATTACTAAAGAGCTCATAAATAAATAAATAAAGACATTTTATAGTTAACGACGATGATCTACTTGTATTTTTACCCTGGAGAAAATGGGTAGATTGTCAAAACCAGAAGATTAGTGATTTTATCCATAAGACATCATCAGTTTCAATCAACATTTCAAGATTATTCTGACGATCACATGTAAATTATTCAGACAATTCAATGTCATCAATTCATTTGAATGAATATACATCCAAGCATAAGACAAGAAAAAAAATCAACATTGGCTTTAGTCATTCACACATTATCCAATTCTTTTTAGAAATGAGGAAAAAATAACATTCAGTTAATCCATTTCTTTTCATCTATCCATTTCTTTTCATCTGTGACCTTTTGCTTTCTATGGCAAGGTTGAGATGTTATATAATACAATATTTTCTATTAATATATGATGATTGAAAACTTAATGTTTGAGTATCATTCAAACTCAAATTCACCATATATGCAAAAAAAGGTAAATTTTCACTCATATTCACCATATATGCAAAAAGGTAAATTTTCAAGGACCATATTAAACTTTTTACATCTTATAATAAAAGTGTTGTCTGTATAGTATAGTAATACAATGTGTATAAATTGTATTAATAATGAAACAATGTCAATGAATTCAAATAACATTTATTTCCTTGTATCCAAGAATTTTATGAATTTATTATTGTTGTTATTATTATTATTATGATTATGTTTCCTTTTCTTATTAGAAGAAGAAAAAAAACTCAAATGATTGGCTCAACGACTAAGTCTGGATCAATATAAAACATATTTTGGACGAGTTGTGAAGGATTAGTTATGTTTGGTTGCTTTCTAAAACTCAACTCCATTTATAGGAAGGTTGAGATGTTTCAATAAGACAAGAGAGGGGAGGGAAGATGGATAGAGTGTAAGGTTTTGCTCCTCGACATCCAACTTAAATCTATGTTTAGAAAATTTTCAATCATAATAATTGAAGCGAAGCGGGAGGCAGTGAACTAGGTGGAATTATATCCACATCTGTCTTTCTCATACGACTACTCTGTCAGGCTTGCAAGATAGTGGTTCCAGCCAATTTGAAGATAATTGATTCAGTGAGGGGTGTGTAGTTTGTACTCTGACCAAATACGGGAATGTCATTAAATTGTAATGTTAGCAAATCTTTATAACTATATCAATTTTATCAAAGAAAAGATAACTTGCAAGTTATTGGTTCATGCCCACTGTTGGCCTATCATTGATTCTTAAGTTTTGTCTCTATGTAAACACTACATAATCTTGTTTCTTTAGTGATAATTAAAGTTATTGTATTTAAAAAAAATGCATGCTTTCAATTTTTGAACTGATTAATTACATGTAAGTTGTGTACCATGGAAATTACTTATGAATAGGTTCATTAGCTCATGTAATGGATCTTAGTCACCATTTGGAATTTGGAATTGTGCTTCTTAAAATGCTTCGATCCCATTTCAAGTAGGGTTTTCTAATTATTTTTGGGAGATCGAGGAATACTAAGTGATAGTTAAGAATTTGATTGGGTTGGACTAAGTTGAGTTTGAGTTAACCACCACCACTAAAATATTGATCCCCATCTCCATGTAACACTAGATGAGATTGCACACCTCACCACACATGTTTTTTTATGGCACATCACATCACATCTCACATAATGCTATATATATATATATATATATATATATATATATATATATATATATGCTTTTAATTATTTAGATTGAAGCACTAGTCAATGGTTGAAATTTCTTGTTGTACATTAGGAGAAATCATGGATCTCACAAGTTGGCAACTTAGCATGCATGATGTGTGATATGTGGGATCAGTGTGTGCAACGATGTCAATATATATATATATATATATATTCTCCACATGACATGTCTACAAATGATGTTATACTTTGAAAGTGAACCAGATTCATACTTTACCTTTGGGTTTCTTGACACCAAACACAAGCAATTCCTCTAAAATTCACCAGTTTTTTTATATTCATGAGAAGAAAAGGAAAGAAGGCATGCTCATATTCCATCCTTAAAATGTTAATGATCCAATCGAATACATTATACTTTAAAGGATCTTAAAAAAATCTCATATATAAAATTGATTATTATTATTTTGATGGTAAAAATAAAATTTAATTTTTTTAAATAATACAAAATTAAATAAGAGATTAACCCTTTTTAACAACTACACTAAAGGGAATACATAAATGTTGTATTCCCAAAATACTCATCAGCACATGAGAGATTTTTTAAGGGATAAAGTGTTGGTGATGATGGTAATATAGAAAACAAAACAAATTAAATTTATGTTTTTTAAAATATATGAATTCAATTTATTTATTTATTAGAATTAGAATTAAATACTGTAATTAAATTTAATTGTAGTAGATTGGTTTCAAAAGTAAGCTTTCCTGTCGTCCTGGACCGATGGCTACAAATTGACATTTTATAAAGCACCATTTGTGGAACTTATTAGTAAAATTTAAACTTCTTCCAACATTCAAATACAAAGTATACACATTTTTTATTAAAAGAAAATTGTTGGATGTGTTTATAACTCACCTGCTAGTCATTCCGCATGCTCTAGCTATAATAAATCTGTATTTTGTCCATTCAAATGCTCCGCATTATTTTCTTGATTTTTAAAAGTTCAAACTTTAAGAATAGTTTTCACACGAATTTACTAAAATTTTCTAAATGCGAGATATTGATACAGGGGATATGTATTTAAAATTAGTTTGGATTAGCAAGAAAATAAAATACTTTTTATAAAAAAAATGATTTTGGTTGTAATTTTGCAAAAAAGGCACAAGGGTCTTTTCGTAAGGGTCAAATAGCTGGTTGGAAAAGAGAGTGGGGAAGTGGCTTTCCGGAGAGCATTATTGCTAAGTCAACGCCCTTCTTTGGATAGTAGTAGTACAGATCAGTCTCCTCCTTCGCTGCAAGCTGAAACTATGGTGGCTTGCTAACTCAAAGGTCAATCGATAATGTGGGCTGCTTCCAAATGCTGAAACAAAGCCCATTCGCTGCTAGCTGCTGCTGCAAAAAAAAAAAAAAAAAAACTATTCCCTCTCTCATCGTTAGCCCATTAAACAAGACCTCGAGCTGGTGTTCCTTCCAGAGCCCAATTATCAACCAAGGCACTACAATAAACATAAGTGATTGTTAGTTTATTTGTTGCTCATTTGATGTTCCTTTGCTAATTAATGAATCCACCCGGAAATTCCTTGAGCACGGGAATTGAACAGAACCCAATGGTTTGAACCCAGCTCGTCTCCTTTTTCAGGACTGAAACTTCCTTCAAAAACTTCTCTCCATAGAAGAGGAAGAGTAGGGTGCGGGGAAGGAGGCTGAACTTATCTCATACCTTTTCTTTAGATACGCCTTCTTTCCTTATCGACCGAAAACTTAGGGGGGGGGACCCCTTAATGGACCGACCATTTCTGCTCTCGTTGAGAGTCGAACTCAAGACCTCCCGCTTACTAAACGGGTGCTCTAACCAACTGAGCTACGAGAGCTTACAGGTTGAATATTTTCTTTAAATTTTGTCAATCTTAAATATGCATCCTAAGTGTGTGCCTCTATTCAATATATTTTATTTACTTATGTACGACTTATATGATAAATTGTCTTATTTGCATGCATAGCTACATTCAGACTTTATGGAAATTAGCTTTTACGAGGTGATTTGCCCTTGTTCTGTTATGGTTTTTTTATGTAAAAAATTAATTGATTTTTTATATGTTGTAATTAGTTATTTTAATATTTAATTAATAAAATTATAATAGATCAAATTTGTTAAAAATAAGTTTTTTTTCCTTTTAAAAGGAACAATGTAATTGAAACGCAGGGGAAATGGTTCATATATTTTTATATATTAAGGCGCTAATATTAAATAAATATTAAAAATATAATTAGTCTGACATATTTAAAAGAAAACAAAATTAACAAATAATTATTATCATTATTTTGAATGTTTTATCTATAATAATTAGAAAATTCAAGACCTAACAATATTAACAAAGAAACAATTAAAAACAAAATAAAAATAAATATTATTAGATTTTAAGAAATTATTTGACCTGAATGAAGAAAAAGAGAAATTATAATAATTATTAATTTTCAAATGATCACCAGCACATATTAAAATTTGCACATTAAATAAAAACACTTAATAACATTGGAAATAAAGAAAAATTGGAAACAAAAAATAAGAGCATGTACATATAAACATGAACAGAAATAGGAACTATGTAAGAAATATGTATAAAAAAAATAAAGAAACTAAAATGAAATTCAAGATTAAAAGTATAAGGGATAAAATGAAATAAAACATATGTAATAAATTTAATTTGAAGGAAAAAATTGAAATAAATCCAAACATTGATTCCAATGAAATTAAATAATTTAAAATAAAACCAGAAATTAAAAGAGTTAAGACCAAAATAAAACTGAAATCTATAATTAATTTGCATGGAAGGATAAAATTGAAAAAAATCAAACTTTGATACCGAAAATATTAAGGATTTATAATAATTTTGCATGGAAGGATAAAATTGAAATAATTCAAAACTTTGATACAAAAAATATTAAGGATTCCAGACCAATCAAAAAATTCAAAGAATGGGAACCTAAATGAAACTACAATACATCATCAATTTCAATTGAAGGACAAAATTGAAAAAAATCAAAATATATATAATAGCAATAAGGACTAGAAAAAAATCAAAAGTTAAGGGACTAAAGTGAAATATCACAAAAAACAGATGTGCTGATGTGAGCTTGCGCAGGCAGGAGAGAGAAAATGGGGAATTCAAACGACCATTGACACGTTTGAAAATTATTCTAGATGCCGGTTGGGTATTTTTTAACATCAGAATAAGCTGCACGCGTCGTCCCAAACATGCGTGACCGCGGAAACGGACGGCGTGTCTAGCAATATGCCAACAGTAAATCGGCAGAAAAATAAAATAAAATAATGGTCAAGAACCGGATCGCCCTCCCTCCCAGACCTGAATTTTGTTCTTTTCAAGGGATAAAAAGATCATATCACTGAGTACTACTATTGCCGTTCACAATGTTTTCTCTTTTAGTGAACAGTAACTGAAACTTGAGCAAGTTTAGCTTTTAAGATAATGTTAATGTTAATTAGACAAGTTTAGACAGTAAATGTTAATTGAACAAATTCAAAAAATATAAGGTTGATTGCCTAATTTAAATACATAAGAGTAAAAATGAATAATTAACACAAATACAAAAATAATTTTAGTTTTTTTTATATAAATATAAGTGATAATATTTATTTGTACTATTATTTTATTTTAATATACTTGTAAAGCATGCATATCCGTTGTGAATAGAGTGCTCTGAATTTGCTATTATGTTGTATTCATATCTGTGTTTATTGTAAATGCTGGCCGGAGTTCTTAAAATTTTAAATTATTGTTATATATATATATATATATATATATATATATATATATATATAGATTATTTTAATTTGTAAATATTTTATTTTTTGAAAAAAATAGTATACATTTAAGAAAAATATACTTTAAAAAAACAACCAATATAAAACATTGCCTAAATACAATTTAGTAATACGATGGAGGGGGAGATTGATTATTATAAAATATAACAATATTAATTTGAATATTTTCCCAATAAAAAACATTTATTTATTTATATACAATACCAAACACAAAATATTACCTAACATTGTAGTGGATCGTATTTAATAACAAACTAATTATAACCAATACAATGTAGTAACATGATAAATTAAAGAGTGCTTAGCATTGTGTTTTAAAAATATTTTTTTTTTAAATATTTTTATTTTTTACTATAAATTAAAATAAATCTGCTAAAATTCAAGATGAGTTTCTTTTCTTCTATGGTTTTCACTATGATATAGTTACACTTGCACATTGACACTTAGAAAATGGAATTCCTATCATGTTCCCTTCCCTCGGATTTTCTTTAATTGATAATTAAAAAGATTTGCTTATTTTCTTGTTAAATTTTTAGAGTAGGTATCTAGAGAGGATTTATGAGTTTTGTTTTAATGCATTAGGTTGATAAGGAATATATAATTGTACGTTTTTTTTTGAGTAATCTTAGTTAGTATTTATTTGGTAATTCAGTGGATGGTATTTATAAAAACATCTAACAATTGAATATATATAAAGTAATTATATTTTTTTCTTTTAATTTAGTTTTTTAAAATAAAAAGCATCAAAACAAAAACTTAAACCACAAAAACAAATACTCTCTCCAAACTAAAACTAAACAGAGAATAATCCTACTGTCTAAAAGAAAGAAAGAAAAACATGGTCCAATCAAAGTCTACGCGCTCGTTTGGTTTTGTGGTACAAACTGCGTTTTGTTAAAAACGCAGTTTGTACTCCCATTTAAGGGTCTATTTGGTATTGCGGTTGCTGTTGTGGTTGAGGTTGGAAAAAAGTAGTTTTATAAAAAGTGCTTTTACTGCGGTTCAAAATAAGTAGTGAAGTGTTTGGTTAAAACTGTGGTTGAGTTTGAGGTTGAAAAAAAGCAGTTTTAAAATGTTTGGTTACCAAGCTTTTCATATTGCTTTTAACTTGTGAAATTACTTTAAAAGGCATATATGTGTATATATACATATGTATATATATAATTTTTTAAATATTATAGATTTAATAATTATAATAATAAAATATAATAATAAAATAATAATTAATAATTTTTATTCTTCCATCAAACTACTTGTAATTTTATCACGGATTAAATATATACGTGAAGGCCTCTGCGATCCCGGAACAATAGTAAAATATCATCTAAAATAAAATTAGGATTGCGAGATAAAAATTATATTGTGATGTTCTTCTAATATATTTATTTATTGTAATTAATTTTTAGATTATATATATATATATATATATATATATATATATATATATATATATATATATATATATATATATATATAAAGATGGGTTTGAGCAGGGGAGAAGTTAAGAAAAAGATTTTATCGGTGGAATGAAGGAATGAAACGGCGAATAAAAAAGCTATTTAAAGCTGCTTCTTTCGTAACCAAGGGTTGAAACGCGTTCATGTGGGCCATAGGAACTGAAACCATGGGTTTGATTCCCGTTTCTTGCATTGCCAAACGCTTATGTGATAGCTTTTTTTGGAACGTGGCTTGCACCACAGAACCAAACGGGCACTAAGTGTTTGGCAACTTTAAATTAATGGTGGGACCCATCAATTTAAAGTTGCCAAACCATGGTTTGCGGAAAGCAGGAATTTCCTGCTTTCCGCAAACCGTGACCTGAGGGGGCGCTAAGCTCCCAGCTATGCGCCCCCTCAGGTCTATATATTTATATATATATATATATATATATATAAAAATATATATTTATATATATTTATATTTATATTTATATTTATTTATATATATATATATATATATATATTTATATTTATAAAAAATATAATTTTTGTCTCGTAATTCTAATTTTATTTTAAATGATATTTTACGATTGTTTTGGGATCGAAGAGCCTTTCACGTATAGATTTAGTTTGGATGAAATTACAAGTAGCTTGATGAAAAAATAAAAACAAGTGTCTAATTTACTTGAATTATTAATTATATATTATTATAATTATTAAATATTTAAAAAACAAATTTTAGATGATATTTTACGATTGTTCCGGGATCGCAGAGACCTTCACGTATAGATTTAGTTCGTGATGAAATTACAAGTAGCTTGATGGAAGAATAAAAACAAGTGTCTAATTTACTTGAATTATTAATTATATTTTATTATTATAATTATTAAATAATGAAAAAACAATATATATATATATATATATATATATATGTGTGTGTGTGTGTGTGTGTGTGTGTTATTTAAAGTAATTTCACAAGTTGATAGCAATATGAAAAGCATGATAACCAAACATACGAAACTGTTTTTTATCAACCTCAAACTCAACCACAGTTTTAACCAAACACTTCACTGCTTATTTTGAACCGCAGTAAAAGTGCTTTTTATAAAACTGCTTTTTTTCAACCTCAACCACAACAGCAACCGCAATACCAAACAGGCCCTACAGATGACGCAAACCCCATCCTGATAAAGTTTACTTGTTTCATAGGCAGGCAGAGGCAGTCTACTTACAAAAGGAGAGGTCCATTTCTGCAATATTTGCAAACAAAACGAAGCCCATATTTGCAAACAAAACTTTCAATAAAGACAGGCTGAAACACGTACAAGTGAGTTTGGTGGAGAAGTGTTTCTCTTCCTCTCTCTCTTGCAATTTCCTCTTCCTTTCCTTTCTTCTCTCTCATTTCTCTTCTTCAACATTTGTTTATTATCATCATAAAATCATAACTTTTCATCACGAAACAGAGAAACCAGTAAACTAATATGGCTTCTGATTCCTGGGTTTCTCGCTTCTCAACTTCTTCAAGAAGATATCTGACTCGATCTGGTTTGTTTAAAATCTTTATTTTCTTTTATAATGTTATTTTAAAGAAATGTTGTGTGAAAGTGGTCTTTCTTGTTGGGTTTGTCGTGTTAGATCTGTACGAAGAGACTGAAGCAGAAGAAGATTTAAAAGCAGAGTATTTGTGTCCGTTTTGTGCTGAGGGTTTTGATGTTGTTGGGCTCTTCTGCCACATCGATGAAGACCATCCTGTTGAAGCCAAAAATGGGGTATCATATTTCTATCACTTGCTCTTTTTTTCATCTTTTTATATATTTTCAACTTTTTTTGATGGATGTCGATTAAAAAGTTTAGTTCTTTAGTGTTAAATTGTGAAGGGTTTTAGTTAAATTTACGGGGTTAGTCCTTAAGTGATGAATTATGATTTTGGAAAAGGGGTTCTAGTTAAATTTACGGGGTTTGATTTTATATGAGATTATTTGGCTAATTGTGTGAACTTGCCGCCTTGTTTTTGAGGACTTTAATTGCATCCTGGAGTACAAATTGGTCTCTGTTTTGTGTTTAACGCATTATTAGTTGCACTTTTCTAGTTGCTTGGAGACTGCCACTGAGATGATGCCTGGATTGTTTGTTTTCAGGTGTGTCCAGTTTGTGCTAAAAGGGTGGGAATTGACATTGTTAGTCATATTACGGGACAGCATGGGAACTTCTTCAAGATATCCTTTTATCTCAAATCTGACTTACATTCAGCGTTTTGGCTCAGATTTTTTATATAATCTGGTTGTGTACGTGCAAGCGAACATGCATATTTATGTGGTTCACATGTTAATTGCAAGTGAACTAGGTTTTTTTAGTAGTTGAAAATCTTTCTAGTTAATCTCTTGAGGTGCAAAGGAAAGTTTCAACATTGTGGTTTTGTGTTGATCATGAATCACTTATCATGTTGGTACTTCTTTCCTTCCTTCATTTGCTTCCTGGGTCAGTACTTCAACTTTGTTTCAAAAGCAGTCTTTGTTTGCACTTTTATGCATTTGAGTCGAGCAATACACTCATATCTATTACACCCTCAAGTTTCTGCCCCAATTTATTTGTTTGTTAGTTTTTCTGTATGGTTACAGTAGTCCATTGAGTTCCTTGACTGGAGATTACATTCAGCGTAAGAGAAGATTGCGAAAGGGAGGAGCTAATTCAGCGTTTTCTATATTGAGAAAAGAGCTGCGAGAAGGAAGCTTACAATCCCTTATCAGTGGATCATCGTGCTTTGTATCTTCCTCCAATACAGAACCTGATCCGTTGCTTTCACCTTTCATATTTAATCCACCTGGTTTTGATGAAGCGCTGAATACAAAACCTCTTTCTTCTGCTGAAGCAAGCTCAGTGAAGGGGAGTGCATCTGAGGAGTTTCTAGAAAGGTATGATTACTCGCATCCTTTTGTCATTTAAGTCACTGCAATTGATCTTCATTTATTAAAAGAAGCTTCTGTATTTTGCCCCCCAAGATATGAACTAGAGGTCTGCATGTTTTTCTTGGTAAATCAGCTTGAACTTGTTAGCTGCTTCCCTGATCAATAAACTCCTTTCCCTTTAATAAGTGGAATCTATCTTGGTAACAAGACCAAAAATATGATTGACTATTGTAAATCTGCCTGGTTTCTATCACTTCAAAGTTACTATTCTCATAATGAATGTGTCGTGTAAGGACATCTTCAAACACTAAATTATTCGGTTTAAAGGTAATGATTCATGGGGTTTGATGTTTTATGATCAGTGTGCAATTTGTATAGTAGTGTGATTTAGGTGCTTTTTACTCGGTTTAGATTTAGAAGATTGGTATCCTCTGTTCTTGAACAGTTGAAGGTAAGGATGGAATCTTTTTAGTGCTGATGCCATGAAAAATCTTCTCTGGATGAATAGGTAATGATCTGTGGAGTTTGAGGTATACCAGCAGCCTAAAATTTGTGTTGACTATGTTTTAGGATCCTATACTCTGTTATTATGGTCTAAGAATGAATCCAAAGATATTGAAGCTTGTATGGAACTGGTTCTGTAATTTGATTTAGAAACTTACGCTGTTAATGATCCTTTGGCCATTAGTTTTACATGATATTCACCAATTTATTGTTGTTGAAGATTATCACGTTGTCAGTAAGGTAGTTAAATGCAACTTGAAATATGTAACCTGTGCTTCATCTTCTACTGCTCACCTTTGACGCTTTCCTTTTTTAAGATTTCTAACATCAGTTTGGTGCCAACAGGAATGTCCAACAGCCACATCTATCAGTCAAGGACCAAGAGGAGAAGTCCCGGAAATCAGAGTTTGTCCAAGGACTAATGCTCTCAACCATTCTTGATGATGAGTTATGAGTGTGGGCGGTGACTGTGATGGATTGTTAATATAATGTTAGGAGTGTGAGCAAAGTGAAGAGGAAAGCTGTTCAATTTGTGACACAAGTTGTAATAGATAGGCCCCATGAACTACTGTGCAAACTATTTGTATTTACTGCCCATGTGCATAACGGAAAAAATAAAAGTCTTATTCCACCTCTAACCTTATTTCCTTTGCTTTTCGTACATTAGCTCATGTATACGCAACTGATGCACCGTTTTTCATCCCGGTGGAAAGTTTTTGGTTCGACTACTGTGTTGCAGACTGGACCAAATTTTCTCGTTTGCATTCATTTTCCGCAGTCAGGAGAACTTAATTCTCTTAACCATTTCGTTTGCAATCTTTCTCTTTTGAAATCCAGTTCTTTTCTTTTCTTATTTATTATTTTTTATATTTATTTTTAATCACTTTTTTAATTAAAAAAATGATCTAACTTTGTTTATTTGTATATTGAATTCCTATTTTTCTACCTCACGATTTATCAAACTGAAGGTTTCCGTGACACGAGTGTACCATGGAGATCTTCAATTGTTATGTTCTGTGCATATGGTTGAAATAATTGGTTGTCAAAGTGATATCTGCCTGCCCATTTGTCTACTCAAACATTATAAAATGCTAGCACTTTCAGAACCCCATCTTAAACTTCTGCTTTTTTGTACAAGATTCGATTCTTTTCATGCTCACGGGTCTCTAGCACCATCATCTATCTATTGTGCCATTTCTCCTCTCGGCAAATAGCAACTTGCAGACAAGGATTTCCTTATTCCTGGACGGTTACAGAAACTAAAAGAAGGGCAAGGGCAACGAAAACTTAAGGGTTGTTTAACAACCAGTTTACGTTTCTAAAAACGAAAAAAACACGAACGAAGTTTTCTGCAAAAACAGAAAATGAAGAATAATACCATACGATAGACAATAGCTTTAGTTGTTTTCGACAACAGTTGAGCTATTGAAGCATTTTCTTCAACAGTTATGTACCTTAGAAGAGGGAGTTCTCATCTTCAGATCAGTACGCGTATCCTGGTTAAATGAACACTGCATAAGTCTGATCACTTTTCAGAAAATGCTGCTACAAAGCGTATATTCAACATTCTACCTCAGAAACAACCATATACAAAAGTCAGAGTTTTATAGGGCAACGTTATTAAACAGGTGCAAAAACTAAAGCTTTCTGGCCTGGAAACTGTCCATAAGATTAAAACGCCATTTATGATCAGAAGGCTCCTAATCTGCAACTCCTCACATGAAAGCCACAGCACCAAGATAATTATCAGAAAACTCCAAGTGCATGCAAAAGGTTGCGTACAAGCAAAAAGTGGATCATTCTTTGACTTCTTCAAGGAGATGTGCTGGCAGGGCCAGGACATGACACTAGTCTGAGAATCCTGAAGACATACCACTCCATACAACATCAAAATAATTTAGGATATTTAGTACGACCTGAAATTGGTGTTCTCTTACAGGACTGAAGGTGCCAGTTCTCTTTAATAACTCATTTATAAAGGACACCTTTTCACCTCGAGCTTGTGTTGTGGGAAACAAAGAACCTATAGTCAGGATGATTTACTTTCAAAAGCTTAAGCCAGTTGTCAGCAGCTCTTAGCAATGAACCAGCCTTTTGGCATTCATAGACTCCACTGGGATTCCAAAATGCAACTTTAAACTTATAGGAAGCAAGCCCAAATGTAGGCAAAGGAAGCTTGAGGGTCATGTCAGAACGGTGAAGCTCCCTTACATTAGAGCCATGAAGTTGCATCCCCTCAATGCTTTGACCTGTACCAGCAAGAAAAGCAACAGACACATAAGACTGCAGGCAGATATAAAGCCCACCATGGACGTACAAATATGCAAGGAAAGAGATGTACTTTGAAAGGATGTTGACAGAGAATGATAGGTTAGAAAGCAAGCATCCAGATTCTGCAATGTTGGACCCATGGGTATCCTGTATATGGGATACCAAGCCACAGAAATCCAACTTGAGGGTGATAGATCACAACTCCTCAATGTCTTGAGTATTGGAAACTGAGATGCAAGAACCAAAATCTGCAGGGATGCAAGACTATTCATGAACAAGGGGAAAATATAAACAAGGAAACAAACACTGCAAGCTCAAAATTTTATGCCATTTAAAGACAATGCACTTGCCTGGTCAGCCAATGGTTGGCGTGTAAATGGTGAAGCATATTCCATGTATTCAAAAATACGCCGACCCGGTGGATTGGAGATCTCGCATTCATCGCTAGAAGAACCCCTGAAGGGTTTATTTCTCAGAGAGAGTCTATTCAAACTCTTAATATTTGCACCTATAACATTCTGCTGGTTCCAGGGCTCCCAAATACCATTGCTTGCTACTCTCCCTGCTCCATAGTCACTGCTACCATCACTACATGTGTCCCTGGATGACTCTGTATCGCTCTCCTCGCCAGGCCTTCTGTCAGAAGATGGAAGTAATGACAATGTAATGCAACAAGCTTACTAGCCAACTGATAGGTAAAGCTAAATAATTTCAAACATCTAGACTGTTCACTTAAATTTATCATCCTTTCCATTGGAAGGACTACCAAAACTTGCTGTACTGCATAGGCCCGAGTACCAAAAGTAACAATCTAGCAGTACAATTTAAAATGGAAGTAGTCATTCAGAAAGGCTGGCATATTCCTTTTTGCAGCAGCACAACATATTCAAAAATTATAGTATGTTACTTTCAGTCATATTTGCTATCTGGACAACTGAGAACCTTTTCATCATGATTAAACATAACAATTTCAGAAAGTCAGCAAACATTCCAGGAGGCAATAAATGTACCTGTCTGGAAACACACTCAAGAACCTAGGAACATGCAATAAAACTAACACAGAAATTCATATGGATAAAACTTATATTCCTCCTCCTCCAATAGTTCTGCATAATATCTCTGCGATTCATTCATGTCAACTGAAGTAACAGTACATGTCCTAGCTATTCCAATGATGGATTATCTATAGCAAGGTTAAATTTGGCATTTTCAGGAAAAAGTATACCAAGAATTAACTGTGAACTATTCAAGTAATCACTACTACCAGGAAAGTAATGGCTCCAAATTCTCCAAACAGTATTAACAATTATTTCTAGTCTTGCACTTGCAGCCACAAGGATGCAGTTTTGGCCTCCCAGATCCAGTATTAAAGTGAACATGTTTGATTAAGGGGTTTTAGGGTAGTGGTGACACCATAAGATATCATTTAAACCTTAGATAATAAATAGGTGGGTGGCCCCATTTGACTTGGATCCACCGTGACAATAGAATATGGGCACAAGCTATTACAGCACAAAGCCCTAAAAAGCAGAATGTGTATATATTTTTCTGTTTAGAAAATATTCATTTTGTTTGTTTCTCAGAAAGTTGTTAAGAAAAGACACCTAGCAAAAGGCAGGCAAAATAATCAACTATGAAATCAAGGTTAAAATCACCCTCATCAATTAGAGCTGTAACACAAGCTGAACTCATGTCACCCAAATAAATAGCCTCCTATTGCTCTTCATCTATCACAGTCCATGATCCATCTATCTATAATATAAAGAACAAGGAAGAACTAACTATACCTAACATAAGAATGGAATACACTGAAAATAAAAAAAAAATCAACTTAACAAATAAGAAACCATAATTTCTTCGAAAAAAACCAAGTTTGTAGAATTTTGCACCATTTCTTAATTGGAATAATGACTTTGTGATTTAGATAATACAGTCATCCACACAATGACATATCCATCAAATTCTATATATTGAAAGCACTAACTAACATCACCAAACAGTAGATATCCATAGAAGCATATTGACAGAACTAGTAATTTAAATCATCGAAAAATGTGGATCCTCACCAAGAGTACCACAAACCAATCATTGCCTTAATATAAAGTCGATTCCATGCCTTTCAGTGTCCAAACCATAAACCAAAAAACAATTAAAAAAATGAAACCAAGTAAGCCAAAAAACTAATCAATAATCTAATGCATAAAATTTGAACTCGAGATTCTAATATTGCAGTGGTCATACATCCCAAGTTCACTTCAATAAATCCATCAAAACCATGCCAAGATAGTTATTGGAACTGGGCACATTTATAAAATGAAAAATATAATCAAATAAGAGGCGTGGAGAATGGCTCACCTCAGCCTCAGGGAGGGTTGTGATGGATCTTTATACAGCTGAATGCCAGACAAATAGGGAACATAATACTGCACAACAGTCTCGCTCCCATTCAAAAGAAGAGGAACACCTGCCCCGTATGCACTCCACTCCTTGAAAGATTCCCATAAATCCCCAAGCACAAAATACATGTTCTGGTGATGCTGCACTTCACATGTTCTCCATCCCCTAACACTGGTCTAAACAATCCACAAACACCACCATTAAAAGAACATGCATATCTTACCAAAAAAATAAAGACATCCAATTCATTTTCAATCTAAAGCAAGCTCATTAACAGTGAAAACAGTTTTCCCATCGATTCCTTTAGAATTTAAGACCTACAAACAATAATAGCACCTATAAAACAACACATGTCATTAAACAAACAACATAGTAAATCAAACTGAAAAAAGCTGATTAATTATCCAGTTAAGTCGTTTATAATGAAGACCCTAATTAATTATCGATGATTCAGTTCAAAATTAAGCATTGTCAACAATCATTGGCTTCATTAATTAAATCAAGTCATAACCCTACATTATCCCATTTTAATTAACTAATTAAAAACCCTGATCTAATCCATTAAATTACCCATGTTCACAATTTAAAACCTTAAACAAATACTAAGGCAAATTAATCCGAAAAAAAAAACCACACAGAAAAAGCAGATAAATCAAAACTTTAATACAAAAAACCAAAAATCAACAAAAAACCAAAAAAGTCTCATTAATTACCTTAGGTAAAAACTGAGCAGGTACAACTGGAGTAGTAAACTCTAAGAATCGATCCAAATTCGTTGAGTTACTCTCGGGCCCAACCCGACCTGAGACAGAACAATTCGACCCGCATTGATCGGATTCCTTCTTCTTCTCATTCTCCACCGTTGAATTCTTCGAAATCGATGGCTTCTGCTGCTGCTGCTGCTGCTGCTTCAATTGTTGTAATTGTTGTTGTTTTCGGATCCCGGGTGAAACATAGAACCGATTATCTCCACGGTTTCGAGCAATTGAAACACCACCGGAGCCTGACATTGTATGGGATTGAAAACAGCAGGAAAAACAAAGAAAGCTTTTGAGGTTTTAGAAACAAGGTTGAATTAGATTTTTATTGCTTGTGTGCTTCTTTTCTTCAGATTTTATTTTGCGTGTGTGAGTTTGAAATAGGCAAATCAATATGAGAGAAGGACGAGAAGTCTCGAGAGATTTTTCTTCTTCTTTTTGTGTGTGTTGGTTTAGGGTATGTGAGATAGCGATGGATGATTATTTTTATAATATTTTTTTATTTGAAAATATATTAAAATAATTTTTGTTTTATTTATATTAAATATATCCATTTTTTTAAATTAAAAATATTTTAAAAAAAGCATCTAAAAATAAAATCCTTTAATATTCCTAATGTATACTGCTACTAATATTATCACGGTAGATTCCAAGTAAGAATCAAAGTTGAAATGGTAATTTTATTATTTTCCTTGATAAGAATAAATAAGTTAACAAACATTAATTATGCCAGGTGGCTAAAATACCGTAGTAATTTCTGTTGTTTATCCTCTCATAAATCATTATATATTGGAATAGATAAATTTATTAAAAAAATTATTGTTTAACACCAATAATTTGGAGCCTAATTTAACACCAATTACATATTTTTAAGGGAATTGTTGAATTGAAAAAAACTAGAATGCAAAATATTGGTGGGATAAATGGTTTCTTAGTATTTTGTTTGACAAATTCATTTTAGTTCCTTATCATTTTTAGCTATTTGGTAGTTAGTTTATTTAGTTTTTCGAGATTAAATTTTAATCCCAACTTAATTCTACTCATTATCAGTCTTTTTTTGTGAGAATAGAAAATAAAACTCATCGAATTATGACATTGAAAAAGAAAATCATTGTTGAGAATGATTTTCACCACCAAATATAGTCAATTCTGATGCCAATGTTTTCATTTCACGAGAGGAGTTTGATCGAGGTGTTTTTCTTTTTTCTCCGTGCACGAGAAAGTAGATCTAACCGCATAAATCATGTTGAATTTAGGTCAATTTTTTTAAAAATGAGCTATATTTCAAGGGTTTATTTGTGTGACCATGAATTTGTTCATTAAGGTGTTTCTAAGTGTTTTTTAATGAAAAATAGATTGAAAAACAAGTTTTAAATTGAAATAAACTCAAACCCTGATTTCCCTCCTTGGTGAGGAAGGATGAAAGGCTTGACAATTCTTGACTAGTTGGCATTCAAAGATTGAATTATTATATGGTAAAGTGTTTATTACTATTTAAACAAGTTATTATGGGATGAATTAAGAAAACTTGTTTAAAGTATTTTGACTTTTACAAGGGATTGATTGGCATTACCAAAATATTTGATAGTGTTTTTGACTTTCACAAGGGAATGATTGGTTTAAATTTTATGGGTAATAGCCTTTTTCCTCGGGCATGATTGATCTGGCTTGTTTGAGGGGGTATTAGCCTTGGATTTTGCGACATATTGATCCTGTCTCGACTAGCCCCATTTCAATGGGTATTAGCCTTCGATTTCTGACCTTTTTGGTCTTGTCATATCCAAGCCCTTTTTAGCTGGTACTAGGCTTAAATTTTATGGGTTATAGCCTTTTCCCTCGGGCAAGATTGATCTGGCTTGTTTGAGGGGGTATTACCCTTGGATTTTGGGACAAATTGATCCTAACTCGACTAGCCCCATTTCAATGGGTATTAGCCTTCGTTTTCTTACCTTTTTGGTCTTGTCATATCGAAGCTCTTTTTAGTTGGTAATAGGCTTAAATTTTATGGGTAATAGCCTTTTCCCTCGGGCATGATTGATCTGGCTTGTTTGAGGGGGTATTAGCCTTGGATTTTGCGACATATTGATCCTGATTCGACTAGCCCCATTTCAATGAGTATTAGCCTTAGATTTCTGACCATTTTGGTCTTGTCATATCCAAGCCCCTTTTAGTTGGTATTAGGATTAAATTTTATGGGTCAAAGACTTTTCCCCCGAGCATGATTGAACTTGCTTTTTTTAGGGGGTATTAGCCATGGATTTTGGGACAAATTGATCCTGACTCGACTAGCCCCATTTCAATGGGTATTAGCCTTCGATTTCTGACCTTTTTGGTCTTGTCATATCCAAGCCCTTTTTAGTTGGTACTAGGCTTAAATTTTATGGGTTATAGCCTTTTCCCTCGGGCATGATTGATCTGGCTTGTTTGAGGGGGCATTAGCTTTGGATTTTGGGACAAATTCATCCTGACTCGACTAGCCCCATTTCAATCGGTATTAGCATTCGATTTCTTACTTTTTTGGTCTTGTCATATCGAAGTCCTTTTTAGTTGGTATTAGGCTCAAATTTTATGGGTAATAGCCTTTTCCCCTGGGCATGACTGATCTGGCTTGTTTGAGGGGGTATTAGCCTTGGATTTTGCGACATATTGATCCTGAGTCGATTAGCCCCATTTCAATGGGTATTAGCCTTCGATTTCTGAACTTTTTGGTCTTGTCATATCCAAGCCCTTTTTAGTTGGTATTATGCTTAAATTTTATGGATAATAGCCTTTTTCCCTCGGGCATGATTGATCTGGCTTGTTTGAGGGGGTATTAGCCTTGAATTTTGGGACAAATTGATCCTGACTCGACTAGCCCCATTTCAATGGGTATTAGCCTTCGATTTCTGACCTTTTTGGTCTTCTCATATCCAAGCCCTTTTTAGTTGGTATTAGGCATAAATTTTATGGGTAATAGCCTTTTCCCGCGGGCATGATTGATCTGGCTTTTTTGAGGGGGTATTAGCCTTGGATTTTGCGACATATTGATCCTGATTCGACTAGCCCCATTTCAATGGGTATTAGCCTTAGATTTCTGACTTTTTTGGTCTTGTCATATCCAAGCCCCTTTTAGTTGGTATTAGGATTAATATTTATGGGTCAAAGACTTTTCCCCCGAGCATGATTGAACTGGCTTGTTTGAGGGGGTATTAGCCTTGGATTTGGGGACAAATTGATCCTGACTCGACTACCCCATTTCAATGGGTATTAGCCTTCGATTTCTGACCTTTTTGGTCTTGTCATATCCAAGCCCTTTTTAGTTGGTATTAGGCTTAAATTTTATGGGTAGTAGCCTTTTCCCTCAGGCATGATTGATCTGGCTTGTTTGAGGGTGTATTAGCCTTGGATTTTGCGACATATTGATCCTGACTCGACTGGCCCCATTTCAATGGGTATTAGGCTTCGATTACTAACCTTTTTGGTCTTGTCATATCCAAGCCCTTTTTAGTTGGTATTAGGCTTAAATTTTTAGGGGTAGTAGTCTTTTCCCTCGGGTATGATTGATATGGCTTGTTTTAGGGGGTATTAGCCTTGGATTTTACGACATATTGATCCTGACTCGACTGGCCCCATTTCAATGGGTATTAGCGTTCGATTTCTAAACTTTTTAGTCTTGTCATATCCAAGCCCTTTTTAGTTGGTAGTAGGCTTAAATTTTATGGGTAGTAGCCTTTTCCCTCGGGCATGATTGATCTGGCTTGTTTGAGGGGGTATTAGCCTTGGATTTTGCGACAAATTGATCCTGACTTGACTACCCCCATTTCAATGAGTATTAGCCTTCGATTTCTGACCGTTTTGGTCTTGTCATATCCAAGCCCTTTTTAGTTGGTAATAGGCTTAAATTTTATGGGTTATAGCCTTTTCCCTCGGGCAAGATTGACATGGCTTGTTTGATGTGGTATTATCCTTGAATTTTGGGACAAATTGATCCTGACTTGACTAGCCCCATTTCAATGGCTATTAGCCTTCGATTTCTGACCTTTTTGGTCTTCTAATATCCAAGCCCTTTTTAGTTGGTATTAGGCATAAATTTGAAGGGTAATAGCCTTTTCCCTCGGGCATGATTGATCTGGCTTGTTTGAGGGGGTATTAGCCTTGAATTTTGCGACATATTGATCCTGATTCTTCTAGCCCCATTTCAATGGGTATTAGCCTTAGAATTCTGACCTTTTTGGTCTTGTCATATCCAAGCCCCTATTAGTTGGTATTAGGATTAAATTTTATGGGTCAAAGACTTTTCCCCCGAGCATGATTGAGCTGACTCTTTTGAGGGGGTACTAGCCTTGGATTTTGGGACAAATTGATCCTGACTCGAGTAGCCCCATTTCAATGGGTATTAGCCTCCAATGTCTGAGCTTTTTGGTCTTGTCATATACAAGCTCTTTTTAGTTGGTATTAGACTTAAATTTTATGGGTAGTAGCCTTTTCCCTCAGGCATGATTGATCTGGCTTGTTTGAGGGGGTATTAGCCTTGGATTTTGGGATAAATTAATCATGAATAGACTAGCCCCATTTCAATGGGTATTAGCCTTCGATTTCTGACCTTTTTGGTCTTGTCATATCCAAGCTCTTTTTAGTTGGTATTAGGCTTAAATTTTATGGGTCAAAGACTTTTCCCCCAAGCATGATTGAACTGGCTTGTTTGAGAGGGTATTAGCGTTGGATTTCGGGACAAATTGATCATGACTCGACTAGCCCCATTTCAATGGGTATTAGCCTTCGTTTTCTGACCTTTTTGGTCTTGTCATATCTAAGCCCTTTTTAGTTTGTATTAGGCTTAAATTTTATGCGTTATAGCCTATTCCCTCGGGCATGATTGATTTTGCTTGTTTGAGGGGGTATTAGCCTTGGTTTTTGGGATAAATTGATCCTGACTCGACTAGCTCCATTTCAATGGGTATTAGCCTTCGATTTCTTACCTTTTTGGTCCTGTCATATCGAAGTCCTTTTTCGTTGGTATTAGGCTTAAATTTTATGGGTCATAGACTTCTCCCCCGAGCATGATTGAACTGGCTTGTTTGAGGGGGTATTAGCCTTGGATTTTGGGACAAATAGATCCTGACTCGACTAGCCCTATTTTAATGGGTATTAGCCTTCGATTTCTGACCTTTTTGGTCCTGTCATATCAAAGTCCTTTTTAGTTGGTATTAGGCTTAAATTTTATGGGTCAAAGACTTTTCCCCCAAGCATGATTGAACTGGCATGTTTGAGGGGATATTAGCCTTGGATTTTGTGACAAATAGATCCTGACTCGACTAGCCCCATTTGAATGGGTATTAGCCTTCGATTTCTTACATTTTTGGTCCTGTCATATCGAAGTCCTTTTTAGTTGGTATTAGGCTTAAATTTTGTGGGTCAAAGACTTTTCCCCCGAGCATGATTGAACTGGGTTGTTTGAGGGGGTATTAGCCTTGGATTTTAGGACAAATTGATCCTGACTTGACCAGCCCCATTTCAATGGGTATTAGCCTTCGATTTCTGACCTTTTTGGTCCTATCATATCCAAGACTTTTTAGTTGGTCCTAAGGATAAATTTTATAGGTTATAGCCTATTCCCTCGGGCATGATTGATCTGACTCTTTTGAGGGGGTATTAGCCATGGATTTTGGGACAAATTGATCCTGACTCTACTAGCCCCATTTCAATGGGTATTAGCCTTCGATTTCTGACCTTTTTGGTCCTGTCATATCCAAGCCCGTTTTAGTTTTTTCTAGGGATAAATTTTATGGGTTATAGCCTATTCCCTCGGGCATGATTGATTTGGCTTGTTTTGAGGGGGTATTAGCCTTGGTTTTTGGGACAAATTGATCCTGACTCGACTAGCCCCATTTTAATGGGTATTAGCCTTCGATTTCTGATATTTTTGGTCTTGTCATATCGAAGTCCTTTTTAGTTTGTATTAGGCCTAAATTTTATGAGTCAAAGACTTTTCCCCCGAGCATGATTGAACGAGCTTGTTTGAGAGGGTATTAGCCTTGGATTTTGGGACAAATTGATCCTGACTCGACTAGCCCCATTTCAATGGGTATTAGCCTTCGATTTCTGACATTTTTGGTCCTGTCATATCGAAGTCCTTTTTAGTTGGTATCAGGCTTAGATTTTATGGGTCAAAGACTTTTCCCCCGAGCATGATTGAACTGGCTTGTTTGAGGGGGTATTAGCCTTGGATTTTGGGACAAATTGATCCTGACTCGACTAGCCTCATTTCAATGGGTATTAGCCTTCGATTTCTGACCTTTTTGGTCCTGTCATATCGAAGTCCTTTTTACTTGGTATTAGACTTAAATTTTATGCGTCAAAGGCTTTTCCCTCGAGCATGATTGAACTGGCTTATTTGAGGGGGTATTTGCCTTGGATTTTGGGACGAATTTATCCTGACTCGACTAGCCCCATTTCAATGGGTATTAGCCTTCGATTTCTGACCTTTTTGGTCCTGTCATATCCAAGCCCTTTTTAGTTGGTACTAGGGATAAATTTGATGGGTTATAGCCTATTTCCTCGGGCATGATTGATCTGGCTTGTTTGAGGGGGTATTAGCCTTGGTTTTTGGGACAAATTGATCCTGACTCGACTAGCCCCATTTCAATGGGTATTAGCCTTTGATTTCTGACCTTTTTGGTCTTGTCATATCCAAACCCTTTTTAGTTGGTAGTAGGCTTAAATTTTAGGGGTCAAAGACTTTTCCTCCGAGCATGATTGAACTGTCTCTTTTGAGGGGGTATTAGCCTTGGATTTTGGGACAAATTGATCCTGACTAGACTAGACCCATTTCAATGGGTTTTAGCCTTCAATTTCTGACCTTTTTGGTCCTGTCATATCGAAGTCCTTTTTAGTTGGTATTAGGCCTAAATTTTATGGGTCAAAGACTTTTCCCCCGAGCATGATTGAACTGGCTTGTTTGAGGGGGTATTAGCCTTGGATTTTGGGACAAATTGATCCTGACTCGACTAGCCCCATTTCAATGGGTTTTAGCTTTCGATTTCTGACCTTTTTGGTCCTGTCATATCGAAGTCCTTTTTAGTTGGTATTAGGCCTAAATTTTATGGGTCAAAGACTTTTCCCCCGAGCATGATTGTACTGGCTTGTTTGAGGGGGTATTAGCCTTGGATTTTGGGACGAATTGATCCTAACTCGACTAGCCCCATTTCAATGGGTATTAGCCTTCGATTTCTGACCTTTTTGGTCTTGTCATATCCAAGCCCTTTTTAGTTGGTACTAGGGATAAATTTGATGGGTTATAGCCTATTTCCTCGGGCATGATTGATCTGGCTTGTTTGAGGGGGTATTAGCCTTGGTTTTTGGGACAAATTGATCCTGACTCGACTAGCCCCATTTCAATGGGTATTAGCCTTCGATTTCTTAACTTTTTGGTCCTGTCATATCGACGTTCTTTTTAGTTGGTATTAGGCTTAAATTTTATGGGTCAAAGACTTTTCCCCCGAGCATGATTGAACTGGCTTGTTTGAGGGGGTAATAGCCTTGGATTTTGGGACAAATTGATCCTGACTCGACTAGCCCCATTTCAATGTGTATTAGCCTTCGATTTCTGATCTTTTTGGTCCTGTCATATCCAAGCCCGTTTTAGTTGTTTCTAGGGATAAATTTTATGGGTTATAGCCTATTCCCTCGGACATGATTGATCTGGCTTGTTTGAGGGGGTATTAGCCTTGGTTTTTGGGACAAATTGATCCTGACTCGACTAGCCCCATTTCAATGGGTATTAGCCTTCGATTTCTGTCCTTTTTGGTCCTGTCATATCGAAGCGCTTTTTAGTTGGTATTAGGCTTAAATTTTATGGGTCAAAGACTTTTCCCCCGAGCATGATTGAACTAGCTTTTTCGAGGGGGTATTAGCCTTGGATTTTGGAAAGAATTGATCCTGACTCGACTAGCCCCATTTCAACGGGTATTAGCCTTTGATTTCTGACCTTTTTGGTCCTGTCATATCGAAGCCCTTTTTAGTTGGTATTAGGCTTAAATTTTATGGGTCAAAGACTTTTCCCCCGAGCTTGATTGAACTGGCTTATTTGAGGGGGTATTAGCCTTGGTTTTTGGGACAAATTGATCCTGACTCGACTAGCCCCATTTCAATGGGTATTAGCCTTTGATTTCTGACCTTTTTGGTCATGTTATATCGAAGTCCTTTTTAGTTGGTATTAGGCCTAAATTTTATGGGTCAAAGACTTTTCCCCCGAGCATGATTGAACTGGCTTGTTTGCGGGGGTATTAGCCTTGGATTCTGGGACGAATTGATCTTGACTCGACTAGCCCCATTTCAAGGGGTATTAGCCTTCGATTTGTGACCTTTTTGGTCCTGTCATATCGAAGCGCTTTTTAGTTGGTATTAGGCTTAAATTTTATGGGTCAAAGACTTTTCCCCCGAGCATAATTGAACTAGCTTGTTTGAGGGGGTATTAGCCTTGGACTTTGGGACGAATTGATCCTGACTCGACTAGCCCCATTTCAATGGGTATTAGCCTTCGATTTCTGACCTTTTTGGTCCTGTCATATCCAAGCCCTTTTTAGTTGGTACTAGGGATAAATTTGATGGGTTATAGCCTATATCCTCGGGCATGATTGATCTGGCTTGTTTGAGGGGGTATTAGCCTTGGTTTTTGGGACAAATTGATCTTGACTCGACTAGCCCCATTTCAATGGGTATTAGCCTTCGATTTCTAACCTTTTTGGTCTTGTCATATCCAAGCCCTTTTTAGTTGGTAGTAGGCTTAAATTTTAGGGGTCAAAGACTTTTCCTCCGAGCATGATTGAACTGTCTCTTTTGAGGGGGTATTAGCCTTGGATTTTGGGACAAATTGATCCTGACTAGACTAGCCCCATTTCAATGGGTTTTAGCCTTCAATTTCTGACCTTTTTGGTCCTGTCATATCGAAGTCCTTTTTAGTTGGTATTAGGCCTAAATTTTATGGGTCAAAGACTTTTCCCCCGAGCATGATTGAACTGGCTTGTTTGAGGGGGTATTAGCCTTGGATTTTGGGACAAATTGATCCTGACTCGACTAGCCCCATTTCAATGGGTTTTAGCCTTCGATTTCTGACCTTTTTCGTCCTGTCATATCGAAGTCCTTTTTAGTTGGTATTAGGCCTAAATTTTATGGGTCAAAGACTTTTGCCCCGAGCATGATTGAATTGGCTTGTTTGAGGGGGTATTAGCCTTGGATTTTGGGACGAATTGATCCTGACTCGACTAGCCCCATTTCAATGGGTATTACCCTTCGATTTCTGACCTTTTTGGTCTTGTCATATCAAAACTTTTTTTAGTTGGTATTAGGCTGAAATTTTATGGGTCAAAGACTTTTCCCCCAAGCATGATTGAACTGGCTTTTTTGAGGGGGTACTAGTCTTGTATTTTGGGACAAATTGATCCTGACTCGACTAGCCCCATTTCAATGGGTATTAGCCTTCGATTTCTGACCTTTTTGGTCTTGTCATATCGAAGTCCTTTTTAGTTGGTATTAGGATTAAATTTTATGGGTCAAAGACTTTTCCCCCGAGCATGATTAAACTGGCTTGTTTGAGGGGGTATTAGCCTTGGATTTTGGGACAAATTGATCCTGACTCGACTAGCCCCATTTCAATGGGTATTAGCCTTCGATTTCTGACTTTTTTGGTCCTGTCATATCGAAGCCCTTTTTAGTTGGTTTTAGGCTTAAATTTTATGGGTCAAAGACTTTTCCCCCGAGCATGATTGAACGAGCTTGTTTGAGGGGGTATTAGCCTTGGATTTTAGGACGAATTGATCCTGACTCAACTAGCCCCATTTCAATGGGTATTAGCCTTTGATTTCTGACCTTTTAGGTCCTGTCATATCCAAGCCCTTTTTAGTTGGTACTAGGGATAAATTTGATGGGTTATAGCCTATTTCCTCGGGCATGATTGATCTGGCTTGTTTGAGGGGGTATTAGCCTTGGTTTTTGGGACAAATTGATCTTGACTCGACTAGCCCCATTTCAATGGGTATTAGCCTTCGATTTCTAACCTTTTTGGTCTTGTCATATCCAAGCCCTTTTTAGTTGGTAGTAGGCTTAAATTTTAGGGGTCAAAGACTTTTCCTCCGAGCATGATTGAACTGTCTCTTTTGAGGGGGTATTAGCCTTGGATTTTGGGACAAATTGATCCTGACTAGACTAGCCCCATTTCAATGGGTTTTAGCCTTCAATTTCTGACCTTTTTGGTCCTGTCATATCGAAGTCCTTTTTAGTTGGTATTAGGCCTAAATTTTATGGGTCAAAGACTTTTCCCCCGAGCATGATTGAACTGGCTTGTTTGAGGGGGTATTAGCCTTGGATTTTGGGACAAATTGATCCTGACTCGACTAGCCCCATTTCAATGGGTTTTAGCCTTCGATTTCTGACCTTTTTGGTCCTGTCATATCGAAGTCCTTTTTAGTTGGTATTAGGCCTAAATTTTATGGGTCAAAGACTTTTGCCCCGAGCATGATTGAATTGGCTTGTTTGAGGGGGTATTAGCCTTGGATTTTGGGACGAATTGATCCTGACTCGACTAGCCCCATTTCAATGGGTATTACCCTTCGATTTCTGACCTTTTTGGTCTTGTCATATCAAAACTTTTTTTAGTTGGTATTAGGCTGAAATTTTATGGGTCAAAGACTTTTCCCCCAAGCATGATTGAACTGGCTTTTTTGAGGGGGTACTAGTCTTGTATTTTGGGACAAATTGATCCTGACTCGACTAGCCCCATTTCAATGGGTATTAGCCTTCGATTTCTGACCTTTTTGGTCTTGTCATATCGAAGTCCTTTTTAGTTGGTATTAGGATTAAATTTTATGGGTCAAAGACTTTTCCCCCGAGCATGATTAAACTGGCTTGTTTGAGGGGGTATTAGCCTTGGATTTTGGGACAAATTGATCCTGACTCGACTAGCCCCATTTCAATGGGTATTAGCCTTCGATTTCTGACTTTTTTGGTCCTGTCATATCGAAGCCCTTTTTAGTTGGTTTTAGGCTTAAATTTTATGGGTCAAAGACTTTTCCCCCGAGCATGATTGAACGAGCTTGTTTGAGGGGGTATTAGCCTTGGATTTTAGGACGAATTGATCCTGACTCAACTAGCCCCATTTCAATGGGTATTAGCCTTTGATTTCTGACCTTTTAGGTCCTGTCATATCCAAGCCCTTTTTAGTTGGTACTAGGGATAAATTTGATGGGTTATAGCCTATTTCCTCGGGCATGATTGATCTGGCTTGTTTGAGGGGGTATTAGCCTTGGTTTTTGGGACAAATTGATACTGACTCGACTAGCCCCATTTCAATGGGTATTAGCCTTCGATTTCTTACCTTTTTGGTCCTGTCATATCGAAGTCCTTTTTAGTTGGTATTAGGCTTAAATTTTATGGGACAAAGACTTTTCCCCCAAGCATGATTGAACTGACTTGTTTGAGGGGGTATTAGCCTTGGATTTTGGGACAAATTGATCCTGACTCGACTAGCCCCATTTCAATGGGTATTAGCCTTCGATTTCTGACCTTTATGGTCCTGTCATATCCAAGCCCTTTTTAGTTGGTACTAGGGATAAATTTGATGGGTTATAGCCTATTTCCTCGGGCATGATTGATCTGGCTTGTTTGAGGGGGTATTAGCCTTGGTTTTTGGGACAAATTGATCCTGACTCGACTAGCCCCATATCAATGGGTATTTGCCTTCGATTTCTGACCTTTTTGGTCCTCTCATATCGAAGCCCTTTTTAGTTGGTATTAGACTTAAATTTTATGCGTCAAAGGCTTTTCCCCCGAGCATGATTGAACTGGCTTATTTGAGGGGGTATTTGCCTTGGATTTTGGGACGAATTGATCCTGACTCGACTAGCCCCATTTCAATGGGTATTAACCTTCGATTTTGGACCTTTTTGGTCCTGTCATATCGAAGTCCTTTTTAGTTGGTATTAGGCTTAAATTTTACGGGTCAAAGACTTTTCCCCCGAGCACGATTGAACTGGCTTGTTTGAGGGGGTATTAGCCTTGGTTTTTGGGACAAATTGATCCTGACTCGACTAGCCCCATTTCAATGGGTTTTAGCCTTCGATTTCTGACCTTTTTGGTCCTGTCATATCGAAGTCCTTTTTAGTTGGTATTAGGCCTAAATTTTATGGGTCAAAGACTTTTCCCCCAAGCATGATTGAATTGGCTTGTTTGAGGGGGTATTAGCCTTGGATTTTGGGACGAATTGATCCTGATTCGACTAGCCCCATTTCAATGGGTATTACCCTTCGATTTCTGACCTTTTTGGTTTTGTCATATCAAAATTATTTTTAGTTGGTATTAGGCTTAAATTTTATGGGTCAAAGACTTTTCCCCCAAGCATGATTGAACTGGCTTTTTTGAGGGGGTACTAGTCTTGTATTTTGGGACAAATTGATCCTGACTCAACTAGCCCCATTTCAATGGGTATTAGCCTTCGATTTCTGACCTTTTTGGTCTTGTCATATCGAAGTCCTTTTTAGTTGGTATTAGGATTAAATTTTATGGGTCAAAGACTTTTCCCCCGAGCATGATTAAACTGGCTTGTTTGAGGGGGTATTAGCCTTGGATTTTGGGACAAATTGATCCTGACTCTACTAGCCCCATTTCAAGGGGTATTAGCCTTCGATTTCTGACTTTTTTGGTCCTGTCATATCGAAGCCCTTTTTAGTTGGTTTTAGGCTTAAATTTTATGGGTCAAAGACTTTTCCCCCGAGCATGATTGAACGAGCTTGTTTGAGGGGGTATTAGCCTTGGATTTTAGGACGAATTGATCCTGACTCAACTAGCCCCATTTCAATGGGTATTAGCCTTTGATTTCTGACCTTTTTGGTCCTGTCATATCCAAGCCCTTTTTAGTTGGTACTAGGGATAAATTTGATGGGTTATAGCCTATTTCCTCGGGCATGATTGATCTGGCTTGTTTGAGGGGGTATTAGCCTTGGTTTTTGGGACAAATTGATCCTGACTTGACTAGCCCCATTTCAATGGGTATTAGCCTTCGATTTCTTACCTTTTTGGTCCTGTCATATCGAAGTCCTTTTTAGTTGGTATTAGGCTTAAATTTTATGGGACAAAGACTTTTCCCCCAAGCATGATTGAACTGACTTGTTTGAGGGGGTATTAGCCTTGGATTTTGGGACAAATTGATCCTGACTCGACTAGCCCCATTTCAATGGGTATTAGCCTTCGATTTCTGACCTTTTTGGTCCTGTCATATCCAAGCCCTTTTTAGTTGGTACTAGGGATAAATTTGATGGGTTATAGCCTATTTCCTCGGGCATGATTGATCTGGCTTGTTTGAGGGGGTATTAGCCTTGGTTTTTGGGACAAATTGATCCTCACTCGACTAGCCCCATTTCAATGGGTATTACCCTTCGATTTTGGACCTTTTTGGTCCTGTCATATCGAAGTCCTTTTTAGTTGGTATTAGGCTTAAATTTTACGGGTCAAAGACTTTTCCCCCGAGCACGATTGAACTGGCTTGTTTGAGGGGGTATTAGCCTTGGTTTTTGGGACAAATTGATCCTGACTCGACTAGCCCCATTTCAATGGGTATTAGCCTTCGATTTCTGACCTTTTTGGTCCTGTCATATCGAAGTCCATTTTAGTTGGTATGAGGCCTAAATTTTATGGGTCAAAGACTTTTCCCCCGAGCATGATTGAACTGGCTTGTTTGAGGGGGTATTAGCCTTGGATTTTGGGACAAATTGATCCTGACTCTACTAGCCCCATTTCAAGGGGTATTAGCCTTCGATTTCTGACTTTTTTGGTCCTGTCATATCGAAGCCGTTTTTAGTTGGTATTAGGCTTAAATTTTATGGGTCAAAGACTTTTCCCCTGAGGATGATTGAACGAGCTTGTTTGAGGGGGTATTAGTCTTGTATTTTGGGACAAATTGATCCTGACTCGACTAGCCCATTTCAATGGGTATTAGCCTTCGATTTCTGACCTTTTTGGTCTTGTCATATCGAAGTCCTTTTTAGTTGGTATTAGGATTAAATTTTATGGGTCAAAGACTTTTCCCCCGAGCATGATTAAACTGGCTTGTTTGAGGGGGTATTAGCCTTGGATTTTTGGACAAATTGATCCTGACTCTACTAGCCCCATTTCAAGGGGTATTAGCCTTCGATTTCTGACTTTTTTGGTCCTGTCATATCGAAGCCCTTTTTAGTTGGTTTTAGGCTTAAATTTTATGGGTCAAAGACTTTTCCCCCGAGCATGATTGAACGAGCTTGTTTGAGGGGGTATTAGCCTTGGATTTTAGGACGAATTGATCCTGACTCAACTAGCCCCATTTCAATGGGTATTAGCCTTTGATTTCTGACCTTTTTGGTCCTGTCATATCCAAGCCCTTTTTAGTTGGTACTAGGGATAAATTTGATGGGTTATAGCCTATTTCCTCGGGCATGATTGATCTGGCTTGTTTGAGGGGGTATTAGACTTGGATTTTGGGACAAATTGATCCTGACTCGACTAGCCCCATTTCAATGGGTTTTAGCCTTCGATTTCTGACCTTTTTGGTCCTTTCATATCGAAGTCCTTTTTTGTTGGTATTAGGCCTAAATTTTATGGGTCAAAGACTTTTCCCCCGAGCATGATTGAATTGGCTTGTTTGAGGGGGTATTAGCCTTGGATTTTGGGACGAATTGATCCTGACTCGACTAGCCCCATTTCAATGGGTATTACTCTTCGATTTCGGTCCTTTTTGGTCTTGTCATATCGAAATTATTTTTAGTTGGTATTAGGCTGAAATTTTATGGGTCAAAGACTTTTCCCCCAAGCATGATTGAACTGGCTTTTTTGAGGGGGTACTAGTCTTGTATTTTGGGACAAATTGATCCTGACTCGACTAGCCCCATTTCAATGGGTATTAGCCTTCGATTTCTGACCTTTTTGGTCTTGTCATATCGAAGTCCTTTTTAGTTGGTATGAGGCCTAAATTTTATGGGTCAAAGACTTTTCCCCCGAGCATGATTGAACTGGCTTGTTTGAGGGGGTATTAGCCTTGGATTTTGGGACAAATTGATCCTGACTCGACTAACCCCATTTCAATGGGTCTTAACCTTCGATTTCTGACCTTTTTGGTCCTGTCATATCGAAGTCCGTTTTAGTTGGTATCAGACCTAAATTTTATGGGTCAAAGACTTTTCCCCCGAGCATGATTGAACTGGCTTGTTTGAGGGGGTATTAGCCTTGGATTTTGGGACAAATTGATCCTGACTCGACTAGCCCCATTTCAATGGGTAATACCCTTCGATTTCTGACCTTTTTGGTCTTGTCATATCGAAATCCTTTTTAGTTGGTATTAGGCTGAAATTTTATGGGTCAAAGACATTTCCCCCAAGCATGATTGAACTGGCTTTTTTGAGGGGGTACTAGTCTTGTATTTTGGGACAAATTGATCCTGACTCAACTAGCCCCATTTCAATGGGTATTAGCCTTCGATTTCTGACCTTTTTGGTCCTGTCATATCGAAGTCCTTTTTAGTTGGTATTAGGATTAAATTTTATGGGTCAAAGACTTTTCCCCCGAGCTTGATTAAACTGGCTTGTTTGAGGGGGTATTAGCCTTGGATTTTGGGACAAATTGATCCTGACTCTACTAGCCCCATTTCAAGGGGTATTAGCCTTCGATTTCTGACTTTTTTGGTCCTGTCATATCGAAGCCCTTTTTAGTTGGTATTAGGCTTAAATTTTATGGGTCAAAGACTTTTCCCCTGAGCATGATTGAACGAGCTTGTTTGAGGGGGTATTAGCCTTGGATTTTGGGACAAATTGATCCTGACTCGACTAGCCCCATTTCAATGTGTATTAGCCTTCGATTTTGACCTTTTTGGTCCTGTCATATCGAAGCCCGTTTTAGTTGGTACTAGGGATAAATTTGATTGGTTATAGCCTATTTCCTCGGGCATGATTGATCTGGCTTGTTTGAGGGGGTATTAGCCTTGGTTTTTGGGACAAATTGATCCTGACTCGACTAGCCCCATTTCAATGGGTATTATCCTTCGATTTCTTACCTTTTTGGTCCTGTCATATCGAAGTCCTTTTTAGTTGGTATTAGGCTTAAATTTTATGGGTCAAGGACTTTTCTCCCGAGCATGATTGAACGGGCTCTTTTGAGGGGGTAATAGCCTTGGATTTTGGGACAAATTGATCCTGACTTGACTAGGCCCATTTCAATGGGTATTAGCCTTCGATTTCTGACCCTTTTGGTCTTATCATATCCAAGCCCTTTTTAGTTGGTATTAGGCTTAAATTTTATGGGTCAAAGACTTTTCCCCTGAGCATGATTGAACGAGCTTGTTTGAGGGGGTATTAGCCTTGGATTTTGGGACAAATTGATCCTGACTCGACTAGCCCCATTTCAATGTGTATTAGCCTTCGATTTTGACCTTTTTGGTCCTGTCATATCGAAGCCCGTTTTAGTTGGTACTAGGGATAAATTTGATTGGTTATAGCCTATTTCCTCGGGCATGATTGATCTGGCTTGTTTGAGGGGGTATTAGCCTTGGTTTTTGGGACAAATTGATCCTGACTCGACTAGCCCCATTTCAATGGGTATTATCCTTCGATTTCTTACCTTTTTGGTCCTGTCATATCGAAGTCCTTTTTAGTTGGTATTAGGCTTAAATTTTACGGGTCAAAGACTTTTCCCCCGAGCACGATTGAACTGGCTTGTTTGAGGGGGTATCAGCCTTGGTTTTTGGGACAAATTGATCCTGACTCGACTAGCCCCATTTCAATGGGTATTAGCCTTCGATTTCTGACCTTTTTGGTCCTGCCATATCGAAGTCCTTTTTAGTTGGTATTAGGATTAAATTTTATGGGTCAAAGACTTTTCCCCCGAGCATGATTAAACTGGCTTGTTTGAGGGGGTATTAGCCTTGGATTTTGGGACAAATTGATCCTGACTCGACTAGCCCCATTTCAATGTGTATTAGCCTTCGATTTCTGACGTTTTTGGTCCTGTCATATCCAAGCCCGTTTTAGTTTTTTCTAGGGATAAATTTGATGGGTTATAGCCTATTTCCCCGGGCATGATTGATCTGGCTTGTTTGAGGGGGTATTAGCCTTGGTTTTTGGGACAAATTGATCCTGACTCGACTAGCCCCATATCAATGGGTATTAGCCTTCGATTTCTGACCTTTTTGGTCCTCTCATATCGAAGCCCTTTTTAGTTGGTATTAGACTTAAATTTTATGCGTCAAAGGCTTTTCCCCCGAGCATGATTGAACTGGCTTATTTGAGGGGGTATTTGCCTTGGATTTTGGGACGAATTGATCCTGACTCGACTAGCCCCAGTTCAATGGGTATTAGCCTTCAATTTCTAACCTTTTTGGTCCTGTCATATCCAAGCCTTTTTTAGTTGGTACTAGGGATAAATTTGATGGGTTATAGCCTATTTCCTTGGGCATGATTGATCTGGCTTGTTTGAGGGGGTATTAGCCTTGGTTTTTGGGACAAATTGATCCTGACTCGACTAGGCCCATTTCAATGGGTTTTAGCCTTCAATTTCTGACCTTTTTGGTCCTGTAATATCGAAGTTCTTTTTAGTTGGTATTAGGCCTAAATTTTATGGGTCAAAGACTTTTCCCCCAAGCATGATTGAACTGGCTTTTTTGAGGGGGTATTAGCCTTTGATTTTGGGACAAATTGATCCTGACTCGACTAGCCCCATTTCAATGTGTATTAGCCTTGGATTTCTGACCTTTTTGGTCCTGTCATATCCAAGCCCGTTTTAGTTTTTTCTAGGGATAAATTTGATGGGTTATAGCCTATTTCCTCGGGCATGATTGATCTGGCTTGTTTGAGGGGGTATTAGCCTTGATTTTTGGGACAAATTGATCCTGACTCGACTAACCCCATTTCAAAGGGTATTAGCCTTTGATTTCTGACCTTTTTGGTCCTGTCATATCGAAGTCCTTTTTAGTTGGTATGAGGCCTAAATTTTATGGGTCAAAGACTTTTCCCCCGAGCATGATTGAACTGGCTTGTTTGAGGGGGTATTAGCCTTGGATTTTGGGACAAATTGATCCTGACTCGACTAACCCCATTTCAATGGGTCTTAACCTTCGATTTCTGACCTTTTTGGTCCTGTCATATCGAAGTCCGTTTTAGTTGGTATCAGACCTAAATTTTATGGGTCAAAGACTTTTCCCCCGAGCATGATTGAACTGGCTTGTTTGAGGGGGTATTAGCCTTGGATTTTGGGACAAATTGATCCTGACTCGACTAGCCCCATTTCAATGGGTAATACCCTTCGATTTCTGACCTTTTTGGTCTTGTCATATCGAAATCCTTTTTAGTTGGTATTAGGCTGAAATTTTATGGGTCAAAGACATTTCCCCCAAGCATGATTGAACTGGCTTTTTTGAGGGGGTACTAGTCTTGTATTTTGGGACAAATTGATCCTGACTCAACTAGCCCCATTTCAATGGGTATTAGCCTTCGATTTCTGACCTTTTTGGTCCTGTCATATCGAAGTCCTTTTTAGTTGGTATTAGGATTAAATTTTATGGGTCAAAGACTTTTCCCCCGAGCTTGATTAAACTGGCTTGTTTGAGGGGGTATTAGCCTTGGATTTTGGGACAAATTGATCCTGACTCTACTAGCCCCATTTCAAGGGGTATTAGCCTTCGATTTCTGACTTTTTTGGTCCTGTCATATCGAAGCCCTTTTTAGTTGGTATTAGGCTTAAATTTTATGGGTCAAAGACTTTTCCCCTGAGCATGATTGAACGAGCTTGTTTGAGGGGGTATTAGCCTTGGATTTTGGGACAAATTGATCCTGACTCGACTAGCCCCATTTCAATGTGTATTAGCCTTCGATTTTGACCTTTTTGGTCCTGTCATATCGAAGCCCGTTTTAGTTGGTACTAGGGATAAATTTGATTGGTTATAGCCTATTTCCTCGGGCATGATTGATCTGGCTTGTTTGAGGGGGTATTAGCCTTGGTTTTTGGGACAAATTGATCCTGACTCGACTAGCCCCATTTCAATGGGTATTATCCTTCGATTTCTTACCTTTTTGGTCCTGTCATATCGAAGTCCTTTTTAGTTGGTATTAGGCTTAAATTTTATGGGTCAAGGACTTTTCTCCCGAGCATGATTGAACGGGCTCTTTTGAGGGGGTAATAGCCTTGGATTTTGGGACAAATTGATCCTGACTTGACTAGGCCCATTTCAATGGGTATTAGCCTTCGATTTCTGACCCTTTTGGTCTTATCATATCCAAGCCCTTTTTAGTTGGTATTAGGCTTAAATTTTATGGGTCAAAGAGTTTTCCCCTGAGCATGATTGAACGAGCTTGTTTGAGGGGGTATTAGCCTTGGATTTTGGGACAAATTGATCCTGACTCGACTAGCCCCATTTCAATGTGTATTAGCCTTCGATTTTGACCTTTTTGGTCCTGTCATATCGAAGCCCGTTTTAGTTGGTACTAGGGATAAATTTGATTGGTTATAGCCTATTTCCTCGGGCATGATTGATCTGGCTTGTTTGAGGGGGTATTAGCCTTGGTTTTTGGGACAAATTGATCCTGACTCGACTAGCCCCATTTCAATGGGTATTATCCTTCGATTTCTTACCTTTTTGGTCCTGTCATATCGAAGTCCTTTTTAGTTGGTATTAGGCTTAAATTTTACGGGTCAAAGACTTTTCCCCCGAGCACGATTGAACTGGCTTGTTTGAGGGGGTATCAGCCTTGGTTTTTGGGACAAATTGATCCTGACTCGACTAGCCCCATTTCAATGGGTATTAGCCTTCGATTTCTGACCTTTTTGGTCCTGCCATATCGAAGTCCTTTTTAGTTGGTATTAGGATTAAATTTTATGGGTCAAAGACTTTTCCCCCGAGCATGATTAAACTGGCTTGTTTGAGGGGGTATTAGCCTTGGATTTTGGGACAAATTGATCCTGACTCGACTAGCCCCATTTCAATGTGTATTAGCCTTCGATTTCTGACGTTTTTGGTCCTGTCATATCCAAGCCCGTTTTAGTTTTTTCTAGGGATAAATTTGATGGGTTATAGCCTATTTCCCCGGGCATGATTGATCTGGCTTGTTTGAGGGGGTATTAGCCTTGGTTTTTGGGACAAATTGATCCTGACTCGACTAGCCCCATATCAATGGGTATTAGCCTTCGATTTCTGACCTTTTTGGTCCTCTCATATCGAAGCCCTTTTTAGTTGGTATTAGACTTAAATTTTATGCGTCAAAGGC
The DNA here is from genome assembly GCA_964035475.1 of Salix caprea. Taxonomy (NCBI): domain Eukaryota; kingdom Viridiplantae; phylum Streptophyta; class Magnoliopsida; order Malpighiales; family Salicaceae; genus Salix; species Salix caprea. The sequence goes on from OZ037757.1 coordinate 15,802,391, forward strand.
TTTTCCCCCGAGCATGATTGAACTGGCTTATTTGAGGGGGTATTTGCCTTGGATTTTGGGACGAATTGATCCTGACTCGACTAGCCCCAGTTCAATGGGTATTAGCCTTCAATTTCTAACCTTTTTGGTCCTGTCATATCCAAGCCTTTTTTAGTTGGTACTAGGGATAAATTTGATGGGTTATAGCCTATTTCCTTGGGCATGATTGATCTGGCTTGTTTGAGGGGGTATTAGCCTTGGTTTTTGGGACAAATTGATCCTGACTCGACTAGGCCCATTTCAATGGGTTTTAGCCTTCAATTTCTGACCTTTTTGGTCCTGTAATATCGAAGTTCTTTTTAGTTGGTATTAGGCCTAAATTTTATGGGTCAAAGACTTTTCCCCCAAGCATGATTGAACTGGCTTTTTTGAGGGGGTATTAGCCTTTGATTTTGGGACAAATTGATCCTGACTCGACTAGCCCCATTTCAATGTGTATTAGCCTTGGATTTCTGACCTTTTTGGTCCTGTCATATCCAAGCCCGTTTTAGTTTTTTCTAGGGATAAATTTGATGGGTTATAGCCTATTTCCTCGGGCATGATTGATCTGGCTTGTTTGAGGGGGTATTAGCCTTGATTTTTGGGACAAATTGATCCTGACTCGACTAGCCCCATTTCAATGGGTATTAGCCTTCGATTTCTGACCTTTTTGGTCCTCTCATATCGAAGCCCTTTTTAGTTGGTATTAGACTTAAATTTTTTGCGTCAAAGGCTTTTCCCCCGAGCATGATTGAACTGGCTTATTTGAGGGGGTATTTGCCTTGGAGTTTGGGACGAATTGATCCTGACTCGACTAGCCCCATTTCAATGGGTATTAGCCTTCAATTTCTGACCTTTTTGGTCCTATCATATCCAAGCCCTTTTTAGTTGGTACTAGGGATAAATTTGATGGGTTATAGCCTATTTCCTCGGGCATGATTGATCTGGCTTGTTTGAGGGGGTATTAGCCTTGGTTTTTGAGACAAATTGATCCTGACTCGACTAACCCCATTTCAAAGGGTATTAGCCTTTGATTTCTGACCTTTTTGGTCCTGTCATATCGAAGTCCTTTTTAGTTGGTATGAGGCCTAAATTTTATGGGTCAAAGACTTTTCCCCCGAGCATGATTGAACTGGCTTGTTTGAGGGGGTATTAGCCTTGGATTTTGGGACAAATTGATCCTGACTCGACTAGCCCCATTTCAATGGGTTTTAGCTTTCAATTTCTGACCTCTTTGGTCTTGTAATATCGAAGTTCTTTTTAGTTGGTATTAGGCTAAATTTTATGGGTCAAAACTTTTCCCCCAAGCATGATTGAACTGGCTTTTTTGAGGGGGTATTAGCCTTGGATTTTGGGACAAATTGATCCTGACTCGACTAGCCCCATTTCAATGGGTATTACCCTTCGATTTCTGACCTTTTTGGTCTTGTCATATCGAAGTCCTTTTTAGTTGGTATTAGGCTTAAATTTTATGGGTCAAAGACTTTTCCCCCAAGCATGATTGAACTGGCTTTTTTGAGGGGGTACTAGCCTTGTATTTTGGGACAAATTGATCCTGACTCGACTAGCCCCATTTCAATGGGTATTAGCCTTCGATTTCTGACCCTTTTGGTCTTGTCATATCCAAGCCCTTTTTAGTTGGCAGTAGGCTTAAATTTTATGGGTCAAAGACTTTTCTCCCGAGCATGATTGAACGGGCTCTTTTGAGGGGGTATTAGCCTTGGATTTTGGGACAAATTGATCCTGACTTGACTAGCCCATTTCAATGGGTATTAGCCTTCGATTTCTGACCCTTTTGGTCTTATCATATCCAAGCCCTTTTTAGTTGGTATTAGGCCTAAATTTTATGGGTCAAAGACTTTTCCCCCGAGCATGATTGAACGGGCTTGTTTGAGGGGGTATTAGCCTTGGATTTTGGGACAAATTGATCTTGACTCGACTAGCCCAATTTCAATGGGTATTAGCCTTCGATTTTTGACCTTTTTGGTCCTGTCATATCGAAGTCCTTTTTACTTGGTATTAGGCTTAAATTTTATGGGTCAAAGACTTTTCCCCCGAGCATGATTGAACTGGCTTGTTTGAGTGGGTATTAGCCTTGGATTTTGGGACAAATTGATCCTGACTCGACTAGCCCCCTTTTCAATGGGTATTATCCTTCGATTTTTGACCTTTTTGGTCCTCTCATATCGAAGTCCTTTTTAGTTGGTATTAGGCTTAAATTTTATGGGTCAAAGACTTTTCCCCCGAGGATGATTGAACGAGCTTGTTTGAGGGGGTATTAGCCTTGGATTTTAGGACGAATTGATCCTGACTCGACTAGCCCCATTTCAATGGGTATTAGCCTTTGATTTCTGACCTTTTTGGTCCTGTCATATCCAAGCCCTTTTTAGTTGGTACTAGGGATAAATTTGATGGGTTATAGCCTATTTCCTCGGGCATGATTGATCTGGCTTGTTTGAGGGGGTATTAGCCTTGGTTTTTGGGACAAATTGATCCTGACTCGACTAGCCGCATTTCAATGGGTATTAGCCTTCAATTTCTTACCTTTTTGGTCCTGTCATATCGAAGTCCTTTCTAGTTGGTATTAGGCTTAAATTTTATGGGTCAAAGACTTTTCTCCCGAGCATGATTGAACGGGCTTTTTGAGGGGGTATTAGCCTTGGATTTTGGGACAAATTGATATTGACTCGACTAGCCCCATTTCAATGGGTATTAGCCTTCGATTTTTGACCTTTTTGGTCCTGTCATATCGAAGTCCTTTTTAGTTGGTATTAGGATTAAATTTTATGGGTCAAAGACTTTTCCCCCGAGCATGATTGAACTGGCTTTTTTGAGGGGGTACTAGCCTTGGATTTTGGGACAAATTGATCCTTACTCGACTAGCCCCATTTTAATGGGTATTAGCCTTTGATATTTGACCTTTTTGGTCCTACCATATCGAAGTCCATTTTAGTAGGTATTAGGCTTAAATTTTATGCGTCAAAGACTTTTCCCCCGAGCATGATTAAACTGGCTTGTTTAAGGGGGTATTAGCCTTGGATTTTGGGACAAATTGATCCTGACTTGACTAGGCCCATTTCAATGGGTATTAGCCTTCGATTTCTGACCCTTTTGGTCTTATCATATCCAAGCCCTTTTTAGTTGGTATTAGGCCTAAATTTTATGGGTCAAAGACTTTTCCCCCGAGCATGATTGAACGGGCTTGTTTGAGGGGGTATTAGCCTTGGATTTTGGGACAAATTGATCCTGACTCGACTAGCCCCATTTCAATGGGTATTAGCCTTCAATTTTTGACTTTTTTGGTCCTGTCATATCGAAGTCCTTTTTAGTTGGTATTAGGCTTAAATTTTATGGGTCAAAGACTTTTCCCCCGAGCATGATTGAACTGGCTTGTTTGAGTGGGTATTATGTTGCGATGTCGTGGTCGCACAAATTAATTACCCTAGCTTAAAACAAATCAAACAAGATAGTATAGAGCAAGCAAGGGGTCGATCCCACGAGGACGATTTAGTTCAGATTTTCGTGCTATATGTTATGAAATTGGGGGGGTTGGAAGTTGTCTAGGCTAGGCTAAAGCAAACTAAGCGAAAAATATATAAAACTGAAATTTATCAATAAAACAAACCTTGGTCGCAAATCAACATCCACCTACAGAAATAAGAACTGATCATGGAAACGACACATCAATTTATATTCTGAATATTTATCTTTTCTTAAAATTGGTTCGTTAACGGATCCGCCGTATAACTTACCCTAACCATCAAACAACCACAGTGTCCGCACTAGTAATTTGATTCAATGGTAGCATTAAAATCTAGATAAATTGATCGATTAAGAAACATAATTGTCCGCAATATATGTTTAGTTCGATTGAATGTTCTCCCTAAGAATAATAACATAGATCCGCTACAATTATTAACTTAGTTGCTTCATAAGTTCATATACCACAACTCCGGTTTTGATATCAAACTTAGCAATTGATTGTCTACAATAATAACTTCGAGTCCGCTCTTAGCAATTAAATAAACAATCATAGGAAAATAAGCATAGGAGAACAAACATATTCATCATATAAACTGAAAAATTGAGGTAAAAATAGATCTCACAGTTCTTGAAATCTGAAGGTTTCCGTGTCCTTGCAACCAAGCCAAAGAGTCTAGCCTTGCATGTTTATTGAACAACTAAATAAAAAGATGGAAGAACACATGATTTAGGGTTTGGAGGAGGAAGATTTTGTGTTTTCTTTTGTGCTGGCCGCCACTTCCTTGCTCCTCTTCTCCTTTATATATGCTTAGAAACCCTAATGTCTATTTTACAAAATAGTCCTTCCTTAAGTTGGCAGAATTTCGTTGTCCCTTGTAAAATTCATATCTCCTTCATATGACATCATTTGGAGCTGAAATTTGGAGCGTTTATAGGTCTTTGAGTCCTGAATCCAAGAAAATTGAGTTTGTATCAATCGGACTTCTGTAGCTAGAGATATTGAAGTTGTAATGGACAAAGGTCGATATCGGCAGATTGCAAGATTTGACTTTGAAGGCTGCGATTTTCATGCTCTTCCTTATTTTATTTCTTTTGCCTTAGCTTTCCAAAAAGTTATGGATGTTATCTTTTGAATGCCACTGGAATCATTTCATTTCGATCTCCAGGGCTTTCGCTCTGCACAAAACATCGACTGAAGGTCAAATTTGTCAATCAGCTCCAATTACCTCCTTTTTGCATCTTTCATCAAAAAATGCCTTCAAAACATAAAACAAAGAATATCAAGGCATTTTATACACAAAACATATGTAAAACACTAGGTAAATATGGATGAAACTATCAAATAATATGGTCGCATCAAATACCCCCACACTTAGCTCTTGCTCGTCCTCGAGAAAGGATAGGTAAAAAAAAACAAATTTTAATAAAAAAAAATAATAATAATAAAAAAAAATAATCATGACCAATCTCTTAATCTCCCATAAATATCCAAGAATTCAAGCATTATAAATAAGAATACAATCGAGAAGGATAAAGAACATAAATCTTCATGAATTTGTTTACATGCAAACTTCAAAACTCAATTACTCTTCGGGATTTAAAAGAAATCTATGCCATGCCAAAGTGATAGGTCCTCTCATTGATATACACTCCAACACTCATGTGTTTAGGGCTTAGGTGTTTAAATCTCTCAAATTCAATCAATGAAGATGTTCTACCATAAGCTTGCTCTTCAATCTCATCTCCATTACTAAAATATTACAAACAATGCATGAATCAAAAGGTCTTATTTTCCGGTTGTAATGGGGCTAAGGTTAAGGTGAGGTAAAAGAGAGTAGAAGAAAAGGTTCAAACCAAAGAAAGTAGAGCATTCTGAAAAAAAATATTTCAACCAAGATATTCCATCAAAACACATCAATTTTCAATCTTCAAGCACCAATGCTTAACTTCTTTCGATTTCAAGCTCTTTTCTATTTCTTTTTTTTTCTTTTCTTCTTTTCTTGTTCTTTTTTTTTTTCTTTTGGCAACTTTGTTCCTCTTTTTTTTTTCTTTTGTTCCTTTTCACCTTTGGCAACTTTGCCCATCTTTTCATCAAGCATCACTTCTTCTTTCTTTTCACATAATTTCCAACCATAATTCCATGAGATATCACAAGTATATGCTCTACTAATCCTTGGCCAGGGGAAAAGAGGAAAACATATAAAAAGTTTAAGGCTTATACATGGGTAAAGCAAAGAAAGGATAAACAAGCTCAAAAGGGGCTCACTAAAGATAATATGCTTTAGGTTGGCTTTTTGGCTCAAGTAGTTAAAATTCCTAATGCCTTTATCATCTTCATGCATCTATGTAATGTGAATGTAATCTCAATAAGATATGAAGCAAGTTCTAGAGATACATATCATTGAAAGAACGAACAATCAAAGAATATAATGTTGAAGGCTCAAAAGCTTACATTGGTATAACACTATAAAGTCAACATGGCATATTTTCAGAGTCAATCCCTAAACCAATTAAACATTAAAACTTGCATGCACACTCATTCATTCAATTTATATATTCATCTATCTCACTTAATTCTCATACATAATACTCATATTCTCATAAACCAATGGGAGTTCAAAAGGATCAATCATAGATTTTTCTTTTTCTTTTCTTTTTCTTTTTTTTTTTTAGGAAAAATAAATAAAACCAAAATAAAAAAAAACTAACATTTTCCCAATACCCCCACACTTAAAACACAACATTGTCCTCAATGTTGAAAATGAAAGAAAAGGAATATAGGAGAATGACAAAAATGAAATAAAATGCGAAAAATAAAGGATAAGGGAAAAAGAAGGCAAATCTGATTTTTGTGTGTGCTGGGTTGCCTCCCAGTAAGCGCTTGTGTTTTCTGTCATTGGCTCGACATGTGGCATGGCATGCTCATTCTTCATAGAAACGGTGATTTCTGATGTCCAACTTTTATAGAAAGGTTTCAATCGATGCCCATTGACCTTCAGTACTTTATTGGTTTCTAAACCTGTAATTTCAACATGGGGAACGGTTTGCAAAGCTTGCAAAGCCAATGCTACTTTGTGCACATTTTGGGGAACACATGTGTGCCTCTCCATCTCCTCCAATTGGGTAAAATCATAACCATAGCTCAAAGCTACGCTTAATCCATCCACACAATTAAAATCACAAACTTGTTGCACACACTTATCAACTTTGTCATAACATGTGATAGAATAAACATTGCTATAAGGATATTTCATTGCATCATGAAAATTAAATTCAATCTTTTCATCTCCGACCTCCATAGACAAAGTATCCTTACCACAATCAATCTTTGTATTGGCAGTTTTTAAGAACGGTCTCCCAAACAATATAGGAGTACTAGAATCACAAGAATTATGCTCCATATCAAGAATATAAAAGTCACATGGAATTAGCAAGCTATCAATCTTGACTAGGACATCTTCTATCACACCAAGTGGGTAAACAAAACTACGATCCGCAAGTTGTATTACAACGCTGGTTTTATTCAAAGGCTCCAAACTAAGAGAATCATAAACATGTTTAGGCATAATACTAATGGATGCACCTAAATCACATAAAGCCCTTTTAAAACTAGCATTGGCAATAACACATGGGATAGTAAATGCACCTGGGTCTTTCTGCTTTAAAGGCATATTCTTTTGAACAACAGTAGATACGACTTCTCCCATACTTACCATTTCATGACCTTTCAGTTTGAAAGCTCTCTTGGTAGTACACAACTCCTTCAAGAATTTTGCATACTTGGGAATTTGCTTGATAGCATCAAGCAAAGGAATGTTCAGTTCCACTTTCTTGAAAACCTCTAAGATCTTTTTTTCTTTGTCTTCTTTCTTTGACCTAGAAGAACTCACAGGAAAGGGTGGATTTGTTTTAAAACTAGAATTAATTGAGTGAAAAGTTACCTTTGGAGTGTTGGCCTTTGTTTCTGTTTGTGGAGGAGGAGGATGTTCTTTCTTTGTACTCAATTTAGTTTCTATCTCTTCTTCCTCCTCCATCTCAATTTGTTTCAACTTTTTCTCTTCAAGTTTTTTCCCACTTCGCAGCATGATAGCACTAACATTCTCTTTTGGATTCAATGCTTGGGAGGGCAACTTTCCATTTATTTGTGCTTCCAATTTCCCTACAGTTGAAGCTACTTGCCCCATTTGCTTTTCCAAGTTGTGAATACTTGACCTTGTTTCCTGTTGAAAAGACATGACATTTTGTTGCAAGGTAACAGTATTAGAAGCCAAAGTTTTCATCATCTCACGAAGATCATCATTGGATGATGTCCCCATAACATTGGAGTTGGTGAACGGAGGGGGCTGTCTTGCTTGATAATTTTGTTGGGGCTGTGGTTGAAATCCATGGGAATGGAACTGTCTCCCTTGATTGCCTTGTTGAGGTGGGTTCCCGTAGTGGAAGTTTGGATGATCTCTCCATCCAGGATTGTACGTGTTAGAAAAGGGATCATACTTACACTGGGGTTGTCCATTGAATGTTCCATCAGCTGCATTTGCTTGCTCAATGTAATCTTCTTGCATTGTTGGGCACATATCCGTAGCATGTCCTTGTAGTGAGCATATGCTACAAACTTTTACCTGCTGTACATTTCCACAAGCCAAAGAACGCACAAGAGAAGTAAGATCATTAACTTTATTCTCAAGGTTAGAAATACTTACCTCATTCACTCGTTTGTTTGAGAAGTCTTCACGGGTGCCAAACTGTTTCGAGTTGGCTGCCATGTTTGAGATTAATTGGCGTGCAGCACCGGGTGTCTTATCTACCAATGCCCCTCCACTTGCAGCATCAATGATACTACGGTCAGTAGGCATCAATCCTTCATAGAAGTATTGAATGAGCAGTTGATCAGGTATTTGATGATGAGGGCATTGAATGCACAATAGCTCAAATCTTTCCCAATACTCAGCGAGTGTTTCTCCATGAGATTGTCGAATCCCACATATTTCTTTTCTTATGTTGGCAACTCGAGATGCTGGGAAATATTTTTCAAGGAAGATCTTCTTCATGCCATTCCAAGTGTCAATGGAACCTGGGAGAATAGAAAAAAACCATGCCTTCGCTGCTCCTTTTAAAGAGAAAGGAAAAGCTTTCAACTTAATTTGTTCCTCTTCAACTCTATTCGGTTTCATGCCAACACAAACCATGTGGAACTCCTTGAGATGAGTGTGAGGATCTTCTCCTGCAAGACCATTGAATGTTGGCAGCAAATGTATAAAACCAGATTTGAGTTCAAAGTTCACATTACTCTCTATGTTTATGCACAATGGTTGGTTTTCCACATTAGGAGCAGCAAGCTCCTTGAGTGTTTGTTGTCGTGCACCAGCCATGATGTTGACGCGAGCTTCCTTTCGTAACCTGCGTAAAGTGTTTTCTATTTCGAGATCAACCTGCACTTGATGACTTTGATTAGCAGAAAGGGTTACAGGCATAAATCACAAAGAAAACTCAAAAGAAACCAAGCACGCAAGAGATTGAAAACAACGTAATAGACAATAGTATCCTACGCTAGAAAACTAAAAGTGTCCAGAAACCTTAGAAAACGATGGAATTGGGCCTCGGTAGTGTAGGGCTAGTGACCAAAGGTCACTAGTTCTTCTCAAAACGTCGTTTTCCTTCAGAAAACAAAAGATCAATACCTAATTCCACCAAAAAATCTGTTTTGAACAGTACCGCCGCAAACACAAATATTTTTTTTTTTTTCTTTTTTTTTTTACTTTTTTTTTCAGAATAAATAAAAATAACAGCAAGTAGAATAAATCACAGCACAACACAAGAACACAAGAATCAACTAAAATCACGTCCCCGGCAACGGCGCCAAAATTTGTTGCGATGTCGTGGTCGCACAAATTAATTACCCTAGCTTAAAACAAATCAAACAAGATAGTATAGAGCAAGCAAGGGGTCGATCCCACGAGGACGATTTAGTTCAGATTTTCGTGCTATATGTTATGAAATTGGGGGGGTTGGAAGTTGTCTAGGCTAGGCTAAAGCAAACTAAGCGAAAAATATATAAAACTGAAATTTATCAATAAAACAAACCTTGGTCGCAAATCAACATCCACCTACAGAAATAAGAACTGATCATGGAAACGACACATCAATTTATATTCTGAATATTTATCTTTTCTTAAAATTGGTTCGTTAACGGATCCGCCGTATAACTTACCCTAACCATCAAACAACCACAGTGTCCGCACTAGTAATTTGATTCAATGGTAGCATTAAAATCTAGATAAATTGATCGATTAAGAAACATAATTGTCCGCAATATATGTTTAGTTCGATTGAATGTTCTCCCTAAGAATAATAACATAGATCCGCTACAATTATTAACTTAGTTGCTTCATAAGTTCATATACCACAACTCCGGTTTTGATATCAAACTTAGCAATTGATTGTCTACAATAATAACTTCGAGTCCGCTCTTAGCAATTAAATAAACAATCATAGGAAAATAAGCATAGGAGAACAAACATATTCATCATATAAACTGAAAAATTGAGGTAAAAATAGATCTCACAGTTCTTGAAATCTGAAGGTTTCCGTGTCCTTGCAACCAAGCCAAAGAGTCTAGCCTTGCATGTTTATTGAACAACTAAATAAAAAGATGGAAGAACACATGATTTAGGGTTTGGAGGAGGAAGATTTTGTGTTTTCTTTTGTGCTGGCCGCCACTTCCTTGCTCCTCTTCTCCTTTATATATGCTTAGAAACCCTAATGTCTATTTTACAAAATAGTCCTTCCTTAAGTTGGCAGAATTTCGTTGTCCCTTGTAAAATTCATATCTCCTTCATATGACATCATTTTGAGCTGAAATTTGGAGCGTTTATAGGTCTTTGAGTCCTGAATCCAAGAAAATTGAGTTTGTATCAATCGGACTTCTGTAGCTAGAGATATTGAAGTTGTAATGGACAAAGGTCGATATCGGCAGATTGCAAGATTTGACTTTGAAGGCTGCGATTTTCATGCTCTTCCTTATTTTATTTCTTTTGCCTTAGCTTTCCAAAAAGTTATGGATGTTATCTTTTGAATGCCACTGGAATCATTTCATTTCGATCTCCAGGGCTTTCGCTCTGCACAAAACATCGACTGAAGGTCAAATTTGTCAATCAGCTCCAATTACCTCCTTTTTGCATCTTTCATCAAAAAATGCCTTCAAAACATAAAACAAAGAATATCAAGGCATTTTATACACAAAACATATGTAAAACACTAGGTAAATATGGATGAAACTATCAAATAATATGGTCGCATCATATTAGCCTTGGATTTTGGGACAAATTGATCCTGACTCGACTAGCCCCCTTTTCAATGGGTATTAGCCTTTGATTTTTGACCTTTTTGGTCCTGTCATATCGAAGTCCTTTTTAGTTGGTATTAGGCTTAAATTTTATGGGTCAAAGACTTTTCCCCCGAGGATGATTGAACGAGCTTGTTTGAGGGGGTATTAGCCTTGGATTTTAGGACGAATTGATCCTGACTCGACTAGCCCCATTTCAATGGGTATTAGCCTTTGATTTCTGACCTTTTTGGTCCTGTCATATCCAAGCCCTTTTTAGTTGGTACTAGGGATAAATTTGATGGGTTATAGCCTATTTCCTCGGGCATGATTGATCTGGCTTGTTTGAGGGGGTATTAGCCTTGGTTTTTGGGACAAATTGATCCTGACTCGACTAGCCGCATTTCAATGGGTATTAGCCTTCAATTTCTTACCTTTTTGGTCCTGTCATATCGAAGTCCTTTTTAGTTGGTATTAGGCTTAAATTTTATGGGTCAAAGACTTTTCTCCCGAGCATGATTGAACGGGCTTTTTGAGGGGGTATTAGCCTTGGATTTTGGGACTAATTGATCCTGACTCGACTAGCCCCATTTCAATGGGTATTAGCCTTCGATTTTTGACCTTTTTGGTCCTGTCATATCGAAGTCCTTTTTAGTTGGTATTAGGATTAAATTTTATGGGTCAAAGACTTTTCCCCCGAGCATGATTGAACTGGCTTTCTTGAGGGGGTACTAGCCTTGGATTTTGGGACAAATTGATCCTTACTCGACTAGCCCCATTTCAATGGTTATTAGCCTTCGATATCTGACCTTTTTGGTCCTATCATATCGAAGTCCATATTAGTAGGTATTAGGCTTAAATTTTATCGGTCAAAGACTTTTTCCGCGAGCATGATTAAACTGGCTTGTTTAAGGGGGTATTAGCCTTGGATTTTGGGATAAATTGATCCTCACTCGACTAGCCCCATTTCAATGGGTATTAGCCTTCGATTTCTGACCTTTTTGGTCCTGTCATATTGAAGTCCTCTTTAGTTGGTATTAGGCCTAAATTTTATTGGTCAAAGACTTTTCCCCCGAGCATGATTGAACGGGCTTGTTTGAGGGGGTATTAGCCTTGGATTTTGGGACAAATTGATCCTGACTCGACTAGCCCCATTTCAATGGGTATTAGGCTTTGATTTCCGACCTTTTTGGTCCTATCATATCGAAGTCCTTTTTATTTGGTATTAGGCTTAAATTTTATGGGTCAAAGACTTTTCCCCCGAGCATGATTGAACTGGCTTTTTTGAGGGGGTACTAGCCTTGGATTTTGGGACAAATTGATCCTTACTCGACTAGCCCCATTTCAATGGGTATTAGCCTTTGATATTTGACCTTTTTGGTCCTACCATATCGAAGTCCATTTTAGTAGGTATTAGGCTTAAATTTTATGCGTCAAAGACTTTTCCCCCGAGCATGATTAAACTGGCTTGTTTAAGGGGGTATTAGCTTTGGATTTTAGGACAAATTGATCCTGACTCCACTAGCCCCATTTCAATGGGTATTAGCCTTCGATTTCTGACCTTTTTGGTCCTGTCATATCGAAGTCCTTTTTAGTTGGTATTAGGCTTAAATTTTATGGGTCCAAGACTTTTCCCCCGAGCATGATTGAACTGGCTTGTTTGAGGGGGTATTAGCCTTGGATTTTGGGACAAATTGATCCTGACTCGACTAGCCCCATTTCAAAGGGTATTAGCCTTCGATTTCTGACCCTTTTGGTCTTGTCATATCCAAGCCCTTTTTAGTTGGTATTAGGCTGAAATTTTATGGGCCAAAGACTTTTCCCCCGAGCATGATTGAACGGGATTGTTTGAGGGGGTATTAGCCTTGGATTTTGGGACAAATTGATCCTGACTCGACTAGCCCCATTTCAATGGGTATTAGCCTTCGATTTTTGACCTTTTTGGTCCTGTCATATCGAAGTCCTTTTTAGTTGGTATTAGGCTTAAATTTTATCGGTCAAAGACTTTTCTCCCGAGCATGATTGAACTGGCTTGTTTGAGGGGGTTTTAGCCTTGGATTTTGGGAGAAATTGATCCTGAATCGACTAGCCCCATTTCAATGGGTATTAGCCTTAGATTTTTGACCTTTTTGGTCCTGTCATATCGAAGTCCTTTTTAGTTGGTATTAGGCCTAAATTTTATGGGTCAAAGACTTTTCCCCCGAGCATGATTGAACTGGCTTGTTTGAGGGGGTATTAGCCTTGGATTTTGGGACAAATTGATCCTGACTCGACTAGCCCCATTTCAAAGGGTATTAGCGTTCGATTTTTGACCTTTTTGGTGCTGTCATATCGAAGTCCTTTTTAGTTGGTATTTGGCCTAAATGTTATGGCTCAAAGACTTTTCCCCTGAGCATGATTGAACGGGCTTGTTTGAGGGGGTATTAGCCTTGGATTTTGGGACAAATTGATCCTGACTCGACTAGGCCCATTTCAATGGGTATTAGCCTTCGATTTCTGACCCTTTTGGTCTTGTCATATCCAAGCCCTGGTCCTGTCATATCGAAGTTCTTTTTAGTTGGTATTAGGCTGAAATTTTACGGGTCAAAGACTTTTCCCCCGAGCATGATTGCACTGGCTCTTTTGAGGGGGTATTAGCCTTGGATTTTGGGACAAATTGATCCTGACTCGACTAGCCCCATTTCAATGGGTATTACCCTTCGATTTCTGACCTTTTTGGTCCTGTCATATCGAAGTCCTTTTTAGTTGGTATTAGGCTTAAATTTTATGGGTCAAAGACTTTTCCCCCGAGCATGATTGATCTGGCTCTTTTGAGGGGGTATTAGCCTTGGATTTTGGGACAAATTGATTCTGACTCGACTAGCCCCATTTCAATGGGTATTAGCCTTCGTTTTCTGACCTTTTTGGTCTTGTCATATCGAAGTGCTTTTTAGTTGGTATTAGGCTGAAATTTTATGGGTCAAAGACTTTTCCCCCGAGCATGATTGAACTGGCTTTTTTAAGGGGGTATTAGCCTTAGATTTTGGAACAAATTGATCCTGACTCGACTAGTCCCATTTCAATGGGTATTATCCTTCAATTTCTGACCTTTTTGGTCCTGTCATATCCAAGCCCTTTTTAATTGGTACTAGGGATAAATTTTATGGGTTATAGCCTATTCCCTCGGGCATGATTGATTTGGCTTGTTTGAGGGGGTATTACCTTGTTTTTTGGGACAAATTGATCCTGACTCGACTAGCCCCATTTCAATGGGTATTAGCCTTCGATTTTTGACCTTTTTGGTCCTGTCATATCGAAGTCCTTTTTAGTTGGTATTAGTTCTAAATTTTATGGGTCAAAGACTTTTCCCCCGAGCATGATTGAACTGGCTCTTTTGAGAGGGTATTAGCCTTGGATTTTGGGACAAATTGATCTTGACTTGACTAGCCCCATTTCAATGGGTATTAGCCTTTGATTTCTGACCTTTTTGGTCTTGTCATATCAAAGTCCTTTTTAATTGGTATTAGGCTGAAGTTTTATGGGTCAAAGACTTTTCCCCCGACCATGATTGAACTGGCTCTTTTGAGGGGGTATTAGCCTTGGATTTTGGGACAAATTGATCCTGACTCGACTAGCCCCATTTCAATGGGTATTAGCCTTTGATTTCTGACCTTTTTGGTGCTGTCATATCGAAGACCTTTTTAGTTGGTATTAGGCCTAAATTTTATGGGTCAAAGACTTTTCCCCCGAGCATGATTGAACTGGCTCTTTTGAGAGGGTATTAGCCTTGGATTTTGGGACAAATTGATCCGACTCGACTAGCCCCATTTCAATGGGTATTAGCTTTCGATTTCTGACCTTTTTGGTCCTGTCATATCCAAGCCCGTTTTAGTTGGTACTAGGGATAAATTTTATGGGTCAAAAACTTTTCCCCCGAGCATGATTGATCTGGCTTGTTTGAGGGGGTATTAGCCTTGGTTTTTGGGACAAATTGATCCTGACTCAACTAGCCTAATTTCAATGGGTATTAGCCTTCGATTTCTTACCTTTTTGGTCTTGTCATATCCAAGCCCTTTTTAGTTGGTATTAGGCTTAAAGTTTATGGGTCAAAGACTTTTCCCCCGAGCATGATTGAACTGGCCCTTTTGAGGGGGTATTAGCCTTCGATTTTGGGATAAATTGATCCTGAATCAACTAGCCCCATTTCGATTGTTATTAGACTTCGATTTCTTACCTTTTTGGTCTTGTCATATCCAAGCCCTTTTTAGTTGGTATTAGGCTTAAAGTTTATGGGTCAAACACTTTTTCCCAGAGATTGATTGAACGGGCTTATTTGAGGGGGTATTAGCCTTGGATTGTGGGACAAATTGATCCTGACTCGACTAGCCTAATTTCAATCGGTATTAGGCTTCGATTTCTTACCTTTTTGGTCTTGTCATATCCAAGCCCTTTTTAGTTGGTATTAGGCCTAAATTTTATGGGTGAAAGACTTTTCCCCCGAGCATGATTGAGCTGGCTCTTTTGAGGGGGTATTAGCCTTGGATTTTGGGACCAATTGATCCTGACTCGACTAGCCCCATTTCAATGGGTATTACCCTTCGATTTCTTACCTTTTTTCATCTTGTCATATCGAAGTCCTTTTTAGTTGGTATTAGGCTGAAATTTTATGGGTCAAAGAATTTTCCCCCTAGCATGATTGAACTGGCTTTTTTGAGGGGGTAATAGCCTTGGATTTTGCGACAAATTGATCCTGACTCGACTAGCCCCGTTTCATTGGGTATTAGCTTTCGATTTCTGACCTTTTTGGTCCTGTCATATTCAAGCCCTTTTTAGTTGGTACTAGGGATAAATTTTATGGGTTATAGCCTATTTCCTCGGGCATGATTTATCTAGCTTATTTTTTAGGGGTTATTAGCCTTGGTTTTTGGGACAAATTGATCTTGACTCGACTAGCCCCAGTTCAATGGGTTTTAGCCTTTGATTTCTGACCTTTTTCGTCCTGTCATATCATAGTCCTTTTTAGTTGGTATTAGGCCTAAATTTTATGGGTCAAAGACTTTTCCCCCGAGCATGATTGAACTGGCTCTTTTGAGGGGGTATTAGCCTTGGATTTTGGGACAAATTGATCCTGACTCGACTAGCCTAATTTCAATCGGTATTAGCCTTCGATTTCTTACCTTTTTGGTCTTGTCATATCCAAGCCCTTTTTAGTTGGTATTAGGCTTAAAGTTTATGGGTCAAAGACTTTTCCCCCGAGCATGATTGAATTGGCCTGTTTGAGGGGGTATTAGCCTTCGATTTTGGGACAAATTGATCCTGAATCAACTAGCCCCATTTCGATGGTTATTAGACTTCGATTTCTTACCTTTTTGGTCTTGTCATATCCAAGCTCTTTTTAGTTGGTATTAGGCTTAAAGTTTATGGGTCAAAGACTTTTCCCAGAGATTGATTGAACGGGCTTATTTGAGGGGTATTAGCCTTGGATTTTGGGACAAATTGATCCTGACTCGACTAGCCCCATTTAAATGGGTATTAGCCTTCGATTTCTGACCTTTTTGGTCCTGTCATATCCAAGCCCTTTTTAGTTGGTACTAGGGATAAATTTTATGGGTTATAGCCTATTCCCTCGGGCATGATTGATCTGGCTTGTTTGAGGGGGTATTACCTTGGTTTTTGGGACAAATTGATCCTGACTCGACTAGCCCCATTTCAATGGGTATTAGCCTTCGATTTCTGACCTTTTTGGTCCCGTCATATCAAAGTCCTTTTTAGTTGGTATTAGGCCTAAATTTTATGGGTCAAAGACTTTTCCCCCGAGCATGATTGAGCTGGCTCTTTTGAGGGGGTATTAGCCTTGGATTTTGGGAGAAATTGATCCTGACTCGACTAGCCTCATTTCAATGGGTATCACCCTTCGATTTCTGACCTTTTTTCATCTTGTCATATCGAAGTCCTTTTTAGTTGGTATTAGGCTGAAATTTTATGGGTCAAAGAATTTTCCCCCTAGCATGATTGAACTGGTTTTTTGAGGGGGTATTAGCCTTGGATTTTGGGACAAATTGATCCTGACTCGACTAGCCCCGTTTCAATGGGTATTAGCTTTTGATTTCTGACCTTTTAGCTCCTGTCATATCCAAGCCCGTTTTAGTTGGTACTAGGGATAAATTTTATGGGTTATAGCCTATTCCCTCGGGCATGATTGATCTGGCTTATTTTTGAGGGGTTATTAGCCTTGGTTTTTGGGACAAATTGATCTTGACTCGACTAGCCCCATTTCAATGGGTTTTAGCCTTTGATTTCTGACCTTTTTGGTCCTGTCATATCGAAGTCCTTTTTAGTTCGTATTAGGCCTAAATTTTATGGGTCAAAGACTTTTCCCCCGAGCATGATTGAACTGGCTCTTTTGAATGGGTATTAGCCTTGGATTTTGGGACAAATTGATCCTGACTCGACTAGCCCCATTTCAATGGGTATTAGCCTTCGATTTCTGACCTTTTTGGTCCTGTCATATCCAAGCCCTTTTTAGTTGGTACTAGGGATAAATTTTATGGGTTATAGCCTATTCCCTCAGGCATGATGGATCTGGCTTGTTTAAGAGAGTATTAACCTTGGTTTTTGGGACAAAATTGATCCTGACTCGACTAGCCCCATTTCAATGGGTATTAGCCTTCGATTACTGACCTTTTTCGTCCTGTCATATCAAAGTCCATTTTAGTTGGTATTAGGCCTAAATTTTATGGGTCAAAGACTTTTCCCCCGAGCATGATTGAGCTGGCTCTTTTGAGGGGGTATTAGCCTTGGACTTTGGGACAAATTGATCCTGACTCGACTAGCCCCATTTCAATGGGTATTACCTTTCGATTTCTGACCTTTTAGGTCCTGTCATATCCAAGTCCGTTTTAGTTGGTACTAGGGATAAATTTTATGGGTCAAAAACGTTTCCCCCGAGCATGATTGATCTGGCTTGTTTGAGGGGGTATTAGCCTTGGTTTTTGGGACAAATTGATCCTGACTCAACTAGCCTAATTTCAATCGGTATTAGCCTTCGATTTCTAACCTTTTTGGTGTTGTCATATCCAAGCCCTTTTTAGTTGGTATTAGGCTTAAAGTTTATGGGTTAAAGACTTTTCCCCCGAGCATGATTGAACTGGCCTGTTTGAGGGGGTATTAGCCTTCGATTTTGGGACAAATTGATCATGAATCAACTAGCCCCATTTCGATGGTTATTAGACTTCGATTTCTTACCTTTTTGGTCGTGTCATATCCAAGCCCTTTTTAGTTGGTATTAGGCTTAAAGTTTATGGGTCAAAGACTTTTTCCCAGAGATTGATTGAACGGGCTTATTTGAGGGGGTATTAGCCTAGGATTTTGGGACAAATTGATCCTGGCTCGACTAGCCCCATTTCAATGGGTATTACCTTTCGATTTCTGACCTTTTAGGTCCTGTTATATCCAAGTCCGTTTTAGTTGGTACTAGGGATAAATTTTATGTGTCAAAAACATTTTCCCCGAGCATGATTGATCTGGCTTGTTTGAGGGGGTATTAACCTTGGTTTTTTGGACAAATTGATCCTGACTCAACTAGCCTAATTTCAATCGGTATTAGCCTTCGATTTCTAACCTTTTTGGTGTTGTCATATCCAAGCCCTTTTTAGTTGGTATTAGGCTTAAAGTTTATGGGTCAAAGACTTTTCCCCCGAGCATGATTGAACTGGCCTGTTTGAGGGGGTATTAGCCTTGGATTTTGGGACAAATTGATTCTGACTCGACTAGCCCCATTTCGATGGTTATTAGACTTCGATTTCTTACCTTTTTGGTCGTGTCATATCCAAGCCCTTTTTAGTTGGTATTAGGCTTAAAGTTTATGGGTCAAAGACTTTTTCCCAGAGATTGATTGAACGGGCTTATTTGAGGGGGTATTAGCCTTGGATTTTGGGACAAATTGATCCTGACTCGACTAGCCCCATTTCAATGGGTATTAGCCTTCGATTTCTGACCTTTTTGGTCCTGTCATATCGAAGTCCTTTTTAGTTGGTATTAGGCTTAAATTTTATGGGTCAAAGACTTTTCCCCCGAGCATGATTGAACTGGCTCTTTTGAGGGGGTATTAGCATTGGATTTTAGGACAAATTGATCCTGACTCGACTAGCCCCATTTCAATGGGTATTAGCCTTTGATTTCTGACCTTTTTGGTCGTGTCATATTGAAGTCCTTTTTACTTGGAATTAGGCTGAAATTTTATGGGTCAAAGACTTTTCCCCCAAGCATGATTGAACTGGATTTTTTGAGGTGGTATTAGCCTTCGATTTTGGGACAAATTGATCCTGACTCCACTAGCCCCATTTCAATAAGTATTAGCCTTCGATTTCCGACCTTTTTGGTCCTGTCATATCCAAGCCCTTTTTAGTTGGTACTAGGGATAAATTTTATGGGTTATAGCGTATTCCCTCGGGCATGATTGATCTGGCTTGTTTGAGGGGGTATTAGCCTTGGTTTTTGGGACAAATTGATCCTGACTCGACTAGCCCCATTTCAATGGGTATTAGCCTTCCATTTCTGACCTTTTTGGTCATGTCATATCGAAGTCGTTTTTAGTTGGTATTAGGCTTAAATTTTATGGGTCAAAGACTTTTCCCCCGAGCATGATTGAACTGGCTCTTTTGAGGGGGTATTAGCCTTGGATTTTGGGACAAATTGATCCTGACTCGTCTAGCCCCATTTGAATGGGTATTAGCCTTCGATTTCAGACCTTTTTGGTGCTGTCATATCGAAGTCCTTTTTAATGGTATTTGGCCTAAATTTTATGGGTCAAAGACTTTTCCCCCGAGCATGATTGAACTGATTCTTTTGAGGGGGTATTAGCCTTGGATTTTGGGACAAATTGATCCTGACTCGACTAGCCCCATTTCAATGGGTATTACCCTTCGATTTCTGACCTTTTTTCATCTTGTCATATCGAAGTCCTTTTTAGTTGGTATTAGGCTGAAATTTTATGGGTCAAAGACTTTTCCCCCTAGCATGATTGAACTGGCTTTTTTGAGGGGGTATTAGCCTTGGATTTTGGGACAAATTGATCCTGACTCGACTAGCCCCATTTCAATGGGTATTACCTTTCGATTTTTGACCTTTTAGGTCCTGTCATATCCAAGTCCGTTTTAGTTGGTACTAGGGATAAATTTTATGGGTCAAAAACGTTTCCCCCGAGCATGATTGATCTGGCTTGTTTGAGGGGGTATTAGCCTTGGTTTTTGGGACAAATTGATCCTGACTCAACTAGCCTAATTTCAATCGGTATTAGCCTTCGATTTCTAACCTTTTTGGTGTTGTCATATCCAAGCCCTTTTTAGTTGGTATTAGGCTTAAAGTTTATGGGTTAAAGACTTTTCCCCCGAGCATGATTGAACTGGCCTGTTTGAGGGGGTATTAGCCTTCGATTTTGGGACAAATTGATCATGAATCAACTAGCCGCATTTCGATGGTTATTAGACTTCGATTTCTTACCTTTTTGGTCGTGTCATATCCAAGCCCTTTTTAGTTGGTATTAGGCTTAAAGTTTATGGGTCAAAGACTTTTTCCCAGAGATTGATTGAACGGGCTTATTTGAGGGGGTATTAGCCTTGGATTTTGGGACAAATTGATCCTGACTCGACTAGCCCCATTTCAATGGGTATTAGCCTTTGATTTCTGACCTTTTTGGTCCTGTCATATCGAAGTCCTTTTTAGTTGGTATTAGGCCTAAATTTTATGGGTCAAAGACTTTTTCCCCGAGCATGATTGAACTGGCCTGTTTGAGGGGGTATTAGCCTTCGATTTTTGGATAAATTGAACCTGAATCAACTAGCCCCATTTCGATGGTTATTAGACTTCGATTCCTTACCTTTTTGGTCTTGTCATATCCAAGCCCTTTTTAGTTGGTATTAGGCTTAAAGTTTATGGGTCAAAGACTTTTTCCCAGAGCTTGATTGAACGGGCTTGTTTGAAGGGGTATTAGCCTTGGATTTCGGGACAAATTGATCCTGACTCGACTAGCCCCATTTCAATGGGTATTAGCCTTCGATATCTGACCTTTTTGGTCCTGTCATATCGAAGTCCTTTTTAGTTGGTATTAGGCCGAAATTTTATGGGTCAAAGACTTTTCCCCCGAGCATGATTGAACTGGCTTTTTTCAAGGGGTATTAGCCTTAGATTTTGGGACAAATTGATTCTGACTCGACTAGCCCCATTTCAATGGGTATTAGCCTTTTATTTCTGACCTTTTTGGTCCTGTCATATCCAAGCCCTTTTTAGTTGGTACTAGGGATAAATTTTATGGGTTATAGCCTATTCCCTCGGGCATGATTGATCTGGCTTGTTTGAGGGGGTATTAGCCTTGGTTTTTGGGACAAATTGATCCGGACTCGACTAGCCCCATTTCAAAGGGTTTTAGCCTTTTATTTCTGACCTTTTTGGTCCTGTCATATCGAAGTCCTTTTTAGTTGGTATTAGGCTTAAATTTTATGGGTCAAAGACTTTTCCCCCGAGCATGATTGAACTGGCTCTTTTGAGGGGGTATTAGCCTTGGATTTTGGGATAAATTGATCCTGACTCGACTAGCCCCATTTCAATGGGTATTAGCCTTTGATTTCTGACCTTTTTGGTGCTGGCATATCGAAGTCCTTTTTAATTGGTATTAGGCTTAAATTTTATGGGTCAAAGACTTTTCCCCCGAGCATGATTGATGTGGCTTGTTTGAGGAGGTATTAGCCTTGGATTTTGGGACAAATTGATCCTGACTCGACTAGCCCTATTTCAATGGGTATTAGCGTTCGATTTCTGACCTTTTTAGTCCTGTCATATCAAAGCCCTTTTTAGTTGGTATTAGGTCTAAATTTTATGGGCTATAGCCTATTCCCTCGGGCATGATTGATCTGGCTTGTTTGAGGGAGTATTAGCCTTGGTTTTTGGGACAAATTGATCCTGACTCGACTAGCCCCATTTCAATGGGTATTAGCCTTCGATTTCTGACCTTTTTGGTCCTGTCATATCCGAGCCCTTTTTAGTTGGTACTAGGGATAAATTTTATGGGTTATAGCCTATTCCATCGGGCATGATTGATCTGGCTTGTTTGAGGGAGTATTAGCCTTGGATTTTCGGACAAATTGATCCTGACTCGACTAGCCCCATTTCAATGGGTATTAGCCTTCGATTTCTGACCTTTTTGGTCCTGTCATATCAAAGCCCTTTTTAGTTGGTACTAGGGATAAATTTTATGGGTTATAGCCTATTCCCTCGGGCATGATTGATCTGGCTTGTTTGAGGGCCCATTAGCCTTGGTTTTTGGGACAAATTGATCCTGACTTGACTAGCCCCATTTCAATAGGTTTTAGCCTTCGATTTCTGACCTTTTTGGTCCTGTCATATCGAAGCCCTTTTTAGTTGGTATTAGTCCTAAATTTTATGGGTCAAAGACTTTTCCCCCGAGCATGATTGAACTGGCTCTTTTGAGGGGGTATTAGCCTTGGATTTTGGGACAAATTGATCCTGACTCCACTAGACCCATTTTAATATGTATTAGCCTTCGATTTCTAACCTTTTTGGTCCTGTCATATCGAAGTCCTTTTTAGTTGGTATTAGGCCTCAATTTTATGGGTCAAAGACTTTCCCTACGAGCATGATTGAACTGGCTCTTTTGAGGGGGTATTAGCCTTGGATTTTAGGACAAATTAATGCTGACTCGACTAGCCCCATTTCAATGGGTATTAGCCTTCGATTTCTGACTTTTTGGTCTTGTCATATCGAAGTCCTTTTTAGTTGGTATTAGGCTGAAGTTTTATGGGTCAAAGACTTTTCCCCCAAGCATGATTGAACTGGCTTTTTTGAGGGGGTACTAGGCTTGGATTTTGGGACAAATTGATCCTGACTCAACTAGCCCCATTTCAATGGGTATTAGCCTTCGATTTCTGACCTTTTTGGTCTTGTCATATCAAAGTCCTTTATAGTTGGTATTAGGATGAAATTTTATGGGTCAAATACTTTTCCCCCAAGCATGATTGAACTGGCTTTTTTGAGGGGGTATTAGCCTTGGATTTTGGGACAAATTGATCCTGACTCGACTAGCCCCATTCCAATGGGTATTAGCCTTCGATTTCTGACCTTTTTGGTCCTATCATTTCCAAGCCCGTTTTAGTTGGTACTAGGGATAAATTTTATGGGTCAAAGACTTTTCCCCCGAGCATGATTGATCTGGCTTGTTTGAGGGGGTATTAGCCTTGGTTTTTGGGAACAATTGATCCTGACTCGACTAGCCTCATTTCAATCGGTATTAGCCTTCGATTTCTTACCTTTTTGGTCTTGTCATATCCAAGCCTTTTTAGTTTGTATTAGGCTTAAAGTTTATGGGTCAAAGACTTTTTCCCCGAGCATGATTGAACTGGCCTGTTTGAGTGGGTATTAGCCTTCGATTTTGGGACAAATTGATCCTGACTCGACTAGCCCCATTTCAATGGGTATTAGCCTTCGATTTCTGACCTTTTTGGTCCTGTCATATCCAAGCCCTTTTTAGTTGGTACTAGGGATAAATTTTATGGGTTATAGCCTATTCCCTCGGGCATGATTGATTTGGCTTGTTTGAGGGGGTATTATCCTTGGTTTTTGGGACAAATTGATCCTGACTCGACTAGCCCCATTTCAATGGGTTTTAGCCTTTGATTTATGACCTTTTTGGTCCTGTCATATCGAAGTCTTTTTTAGTTGGTATTAGGCCTAAATTTTATGGGTCAAAGACTTTTCCCCCGAGCATGATTGAACTGGCTTTTTTGAGGGGGTAGTAGCCTTGGATTTTGGGACAAATTGATCCTGACTCGACTAGCCCTATTTCAATGGGTATTAGCCTTCGATTTCTGACCTTTTCGGTGCTGTCATATCGAAGTCCTTTTTAGTTGGTATTAGCCCTAAATTTTATGGTTCAAAGACTTTTCCCCCGAGCATGATTGAACAGGCTCTTTTGAGGGGGTATTAGCCTTAGATTTTGGGACAAATTGATCCTGACTCGACTAGCCCCATTTCAATGGGTATTAGCCTTCGATTTCTGACCTTTTTGGTCCTGTCATATCCAAGCCCTTTTTAGTTGGTACTAGGGATAAATTTTATGGGTTATAGCCTATACCCTCGGGCATGATTGATCTGGCTTGTTTCAGGGAGTATTAGCCTTGGTTTTTCGGACAAATTGATCCTAACTCGAGTAGCCCCATTTCAATGGGTATTAGCCTTCGATTTCTGACCTTTTTGGTCCTGTCATATCCAAGCCCGTTTTAGTTGGTACTAGGGATAAAGTTTATGGGTCAAAGACTTTTTCCCAGAGCTTGATTGAACGGGCTTGTTTGAGGGGGTATTAGCCTTGGTTTTTGGGAACAATTGATCCTGACTCGACTAGCCTCATTTCAATCGGTATTAGCCTTCGATTTCTTACCTTTTTGGTCTTGTCATATCCAAGCCCTTTTTAGTTTGTATTAGGCTTAAAGTTTATGGGTCAAAAACTCTTTCCCCGAGCATGATTGAACTGGCCTGTTTGAGGGGGTATTAGCCTTCGATTTTTAGATAAATTGATCCTGAATCAACTAGCCCCATTTCGATGGGTATTAGATTTCGATTTCTGACCTTTTTGGTCCTGTCATATCGAAGTCTTTTTTAGTTGGTATTAGGCCTAAATTTTATGGGTCAAAGACTTTTCCCCCAAGCATGGTTGAACTGCCTTTTTTGAGGGGGTATTAGCCTTGGATTTTGGGACAAATTGATCCTGACTCGACTAGCCCCATTTCAATGGGAATTAGCTTTCGATTTCTGACCTTTTTGGTCCTGTCATATCCAAGCCTGTTTTAGTTGGTACTAGAGATAAATTTTATCGGTCAAAGACTTTTCCCCCGAGCATGATTGATCTGGCTTGTTTGAGGAGGTATTAGCCTTGGATTTTGGGACAAATTGATCCTGACTCGACTAGCCCTATTTCAATGGGTATTAGCCTTCGATTTCTGACCTTTTTAGTCCTGTCATATCAAAGCCCTTTTTAGTTGGTATTAGGTCTAAATTTTATGGGCTATAGCCTATTCCCTCGGGTATGATTGATCTGGCTTGTTTGAGGGAGTATTAGCCTTGGTTTTTGGGACAAATTGATCCTGACTCGACTAGCCCCATTTCAATGGGTATTAGCCTTCGATTTCTGACCTTTTTGGTCCTGTCATATCCAAGCCCTTTTTAGTTGGTACTAGGGATAAATTTTATGGGTTATAGCCTATTCCATCGGGCATGATTGATCTGGCTTGTTTGAGGGAGTATTAGCCTTGGATTTTCGGACAAATTGATCCTGACTCGACTAGCCCCATTTCAATG
The DNA here is from genome assembly GCA_964035475.1 of Salix caprea. Classification (NCBI taxonomy): domain Eukaryota; kingdom Viridiplantae; phylum Streptophyta; class Magnoliopsida; order Malpighiales; family Salicaceae; genus Salix; species Salix caprea. Next base: position 15,827,556 of record OZ037757.1, read on the forward strand.
GGTATTAGCCTTCGATTTCTGACCTTTTTGGTCCTGTCATATCAAAGCCCTTTTTAGTTGGTACTAGGGATAAATTTTATGGGTTATAGCCTATTCCCTCGGGCATGATTGATCTGGCTTGTTTGAGGGCCCATTAGCCTTGGTTTTTGGGACAAATTGATCCTGACTTGACTAGCCCCATTTCAATAGGTTTTAGCCTTCGATTTCTGACCTTTTTGGTCCTGTCATATCAAAGCCCTTTTTAGTTGGTATTAGTCCTAAATTTTATGGGTCAAAGACTTTTTCCCCGAGCATGATTGAACTGGCTCTTTTGAGGGGGTATTAGCCTTGGATTTTGGGACAAATTGATCCTGACTCCACTAGACCCATTTTAATATGTATTAGCCTTCGATTTCTAACCTTTTTGGTCCTGTCATATCGAAGTCCTTTTTAGTTGGTATTAGGCCTCAATTTTATGGGTCAAAGACTTTCCCTACGAGCATGATTGAACTGGCTCTTTTGAGGGGGTATTAGCCTTGGATTTTAGGACAAATTAATGCTGACTCGACTAGCCCCATTTCAATGGGTATTAGCCTTCGATTTCTGACTTTTTGGTCTTGTCATATCGAAGTCCTTTTTAGTTGGTATTAGGCTGAAGTTTTATGGGTCAAAGACTTTTCCCCCAAGCATGATTGAACTGGCTTTTTTGAGGGGGTACTAGCCTTGGATTTTGGGACAAATTGATCCTGACTCAACTAGCCCCATTTCAATGGGTATTAGCCTTCGATTTCTGACCTTTTTGGTCTTGTCATATCAAAGTCCTTTATAGTTGGTATTAGGATGAAATTTTATGGGTCAAATACTTTTCCCCCAAGCATGATTGAACTGGCTTTTTTGAGGGGGTATTAGCCTTGGATTTTGGGACAAATTGATCCTGACTCGACTAGCCCCATTCCAATGGGTATTAGCCTTCGATTTCTGACCTTTTTGGTCCTATCATTTCCAAGCCCGTTTTAGTTGGTACTAGGGATAAATTTTATGGGTCAAAGACTTTTCCCCCGAGCATGATTGATCTGGCATGTTTGAGGGGGTATTAGCCTTGGATTTTGGGACAAATTGATCCTGACTCGACTAGCCCCATTTCAATGGGTATTAGCCTTCGATTTCTGACCTTTTTGGTCCTGTCATATCAAAGCCCTTTTTAGTTGGTATTAGGCTTAAAGTTTATGGGTCAAAGACTTTTTCCCAGAGCTTGATTGAACAGGCTTTTTTGAGGGGGTACTAGCCTTGGATTTTGGGACAAATTGATCCTGACTCAACTAGCCCCATTTCAATGGGTATTAGCCTTCTATTTCTGACCTTTTTTGTCCTGTCATATCAAAGCCCTTTTTAGTTGGTATTAGGCTTAAATTTTATGGGTCAAAGACTTTTCCCCCGAGCATGATTGAACTGGCTCTTTTGAGGGGGTATTAGCCTTAGATTTTGGGACAAATTGATCCTGACTCGACTAGCCCCATTTGACTGGGTATTAGCCTTCGATTTCTGACCTTTTTGGTCCTGTCATATCCAAGCCCTTTTTAGTTGGTACTACGGATAAATTTTAGGGGTTATAGCCTATTCCGTCGGGCATGATTGATCTGGCTTGTTTGAGGGGGTATTAGCCTTGGATTTTGGGACAAATTGATCCTGACTCGACTAGGCCCATTTCAATGGGTATTAGCCTTTGATTTCTGACCTTTTTGGTCCTGTCATATCGAAGTCCTTTTTAGTTGGTATTAGTTCTAAATTTTATGGGTCAAAGACTTTTCTCCCGAGCATGATTGATCTGCCTTGTTTGAGGGGGTATTAGCCTTGGTTTTTGGGACAACTTGATCCTGACTCGACTAGCCTCATTTCAATCGGTATTAACCTTCGATTTCTTACCTTTTCGGTGTTATCATATCCAAGCCCTTTTTAGTTGGTATTAGGCTTAAAGTTTATGGGTCAAAGACTTTTTCCCAGAGCTTGATTGAATAGGCTTGTTTCAGGGGGTATTAGCCTTGGATTTTGGGACAAATTGATCCTGACTCGACTAGCCCCATTTCAATGGGTATTAGCCTTCGATTTCTGACCTTTTTGGTCCTGTCATATCAAAGCCCTTTTTAGTTGGTACTAGGGATAAATTTTATGGGTTATAGCCTATTCCCTCGGGCATGATTGATCTGGCTTGTTTGAGGGCGTATTAGCCTTAGTTTTTGGGACAAATTGATCCTGACTCGACTAGCCCCATTTCAATAGGTTTTAGCCTTCGATTTCTGACCTTTTTGGTCCTGTCATATCAAAGCCCTTTTTAGTTGGTATTAGGCTTAAAGTTTATGGGTCAAAGACTTTTTCCCAGAGCTTGATTGAACAAGCTTTTTTGAGGGGGTACTAGCCTTGGATTTTGGGACAAATTGATCATGACTCAACTAGCCCCATTTCAATGGGTATTAGCCTTCTATTTCTGACCTTTTTTGTCCTGTCATATCAAAGCCCTTTTTAGTTGGTATTAGGCTTAAATTTTATGGGTCAAAGACTTTTCCCCCGAGCATGATTGAACTGGCTCTTTTGAGGGGGTATTAGCCTTAGATTTTGGGACAAATTGATCCTGACTCGACTAGCCCCATTTCAATGGGTATTAGCCTTCTATTTCTGACCTTTTTTGTCCTGTCATATCAAAGACCTTTTTAGTTGGTATTAGGCTTAAATTTTATGGGTCAAAAACTTTTCCTCCGAGCATGATTGAACTGGCTCTTTTGAGGGGGTATTAGCCTTGGATTTTGGGACAAATTGATCCTGACTCGACTAGCCCCATTTTAATATGTTTTAGCCTTCGATTTCTGACCTTTTTGGTCCTGTCATATCGAAGTCCTTTTTAGTTGGTATTAGGCCTCAATTTTATGGGTCAAAGACTTTTCCTCCGAGCATGATTGAACTGTCTCTTTTGAGGGGGTATTAGCCTTGGATTTTGGGACAAATGGATGCTGACTCGACTAGCCCCATTTCAATGGGTATTAGCCTTCGATTTCTGAACTTTTTGTTCTTGTCATATCGAAGTCCTTTTTAGTTGGTATTAGGCTGAAGTTTTATGGGTCAAAGACTTTTCCCCCAAGCATGATTGAACTGGCTTTTTTGAGGGGGTACTAGCCTTGGATTTTGGAACAAATTGATCCTGACTCAACTATCCCCATTTCAATGGGTATTAGCCTTCGATTTCTGACCTTTTTTGTCCTGTCATATCGAAGTCCTTTTTAGTTGGTATTAGGCTTAAATTTTATGGGTCAAAGACATTTCCCCCGAGCATGATTGAACTGGCTTTTTTGAGGGGGTATTAGCCTTGGATTTTGGGACAAATTGATCCTGACTCGACTAGCCCCATTTCAATGGGTATTAGCCTTTGATTTCTGACCTTTTTGGTCCTCTCATATCGAAGTCCTTTTTAGTTGGTATTAGTTCTAAATTTTATGGGTCAAAGACTTTTCCCCCGAGCATGATTGATCTGCCTTGTTTGAGGGGGTATTAGCCTTGGTTTTTGGGACAAATTGATCCTGACTCGACTAGCCTCATTTCAATCGGTATTAGCCTTCGATTTCTCACCTTTTCGGTGTTATCATATCCAAGCTCTTTTTAGTTGGTATTAGGCTTAAAGTTTATGGGTCAAAGACTTTTTCCCAGAGCTTGATTGAATAGGCTTGTTTTAGGGGGTATTAGCCTTGGATTTTAGGACAAATTGATCTTGACTCGACTAGCCCCATTTCAATGGGTATTAGCCTTCGATTTCTGACCTCTTTGGTATTGTCATATCAAAGCCCTTTTTAGTTGGTACTAGGGATAAATTTTATGGGTTATAGCCTATTCCCTCGGGCATGATTGATCTGGCTTGTTTGAGGGCGTATTAGCCTTGGTTTTTGGGACAAATTGATCCTGACTCGACTAGCCCCATTTCAATAGGTTTTAGCCTTCGATTTCTGACCTTTTTGGTCCTGTCATATCAAAGCCCTTTTTAGTTGGTATTAGGCTTAAAGTTTATGGGTCAAAGACTTTTTCCCAGAGCTTGATTGAACAGGCTTTTTTGAGGGGGTACTAGCCTTGGATTTTGGGACAAATTGATCCTGACTCAACTAGCCCCATTTCAATGGGTAATAGCCTTCTATTTCTGACCTTTTTTGTCCTGTCATATCAAAGCCCTTTTTAGTTGGTATTAGGCTTAAATTTTATGGGTCAAAGACTTTTCCCCCGAGCATGATTGAACTGGCTCTTTTGAGGGGGTATTAGCCTTAGATTTTGGGACAAATTGATCCTGACTCGAATAGCCCCATTTGAATGGGTATTAGCCTTCGATTTCTGACCTTTTTGGTCCTGTCATATCGAAGTCCTTTTTAGCTGGTATTAGTACTAAATTTTAAGGGTCAAAGACTTTTCCTCCGAGCATGATTGAACTGGCTCTTTTGAGGGGGTATTAGCCTTGGATTTTGGGACAAATTGATCCTGACTCGACTAGCCCCATTTTAATATGTTTTAGCCTTCGATTTCTGACCTTTTTGGTCCTGTCATATCGAAGTCCTTTTTAGTTGGTATTAGGCCTCAATTTTATGGGTCAAAGAGTTTTCCTCCGATCATGATTGAACTGGCTCTTTTGAGGGGGTATTAGCCTTGGATTTTGGGACAAATGGATGCTGACTCGACTAGCCCCATTTCAATGGGTATTAGCCTTCGATTTCTGAACTTTTTGGTCTTGTCATATCGAAGTCCTTTTTAGTTGGTATTAGGCTGAAGTTTTATGGGTCAAAGACTTTTCCCCCAAGCATGATTGAACTGGCTTTTTTGAGGGGGTACTAGCCTTGGATTTTGGAACAAATTGATCCTGACTCAACTAGCCCCATTTCAATGGGTATTAGCCTTCGATTTCTGACCTTTTTTGTCCTGTCATATCGAAGCCCTTTTTAGTTGGCACTAGGGATAAATTTTATGGGTTATAGCCTATTCCCTCGGGCATGATTGATCTGGCTTGTTTGAGGGCGTATTAGCCTTGGTTTTTGGGACAAATTGATCCTGACTCGACTAACCCCATTTCAATAGGTTTTAGTCTTCGATTTCTAACCTTTTTGGTCCTGTCATATCAAAGCCCTTTTTAGTTGGTATTAGGCTTAAATTTTATGGGTCAAAGACTTTTCCCCCGAGCATGATTGAACTGGCTCTTTTGAGGGGGTATTAGTCTTGGATTTTGGGACAAATTATTCCTGACTCGACTAGCCCCATTTCAATGGGTATTAGTCTTCGATTTCTGACCTTTTTGGTCCTGTCATATCGAAGTCCTCTTTAGTTGGTATTAGTCCTAAATTTTATGGGTCAAAGACTTTTCCCCCGAGCATGATTGAACTGGCTCTTTTGAGGAGGTATTAGCCTTGGATATTGGGACAAATTGATCCTGACTCGACTAGCCCCATTTCAATGGGTATTAGCCTTCGATTTCTGACCTTTTTGGTCCTGTCATATCGAAGTCCTTTTTAGTTGGTATTAGGCCTCAATTTTATGGGTCAAAGACTTTTCCTCCGAGCATGATTGAACTGGCTCTTTTGAGGGGGTATTAGCCTTGGATTTTGGGACAAATTGATGCTGACTCGACTAGCCCCATTTCAATGGGTATTAGCCTTCGATTTCTGACCTTTTTGGTACTGTCATATCGAAGTCCTTTTTAGTTGGTATTAGGCCTCAATTTTATGGGTCAAAGACTTTTCCTCCGAGCATGATTGAACTGGCTCTTTTGAGGGGGTATTAGCCTTGGATTTTGGGACAAATTGATGCTGACTCGACTAGCCTCATTTCAATCGGTATTAGCCTTCGATTTCTGACCTTTTTGGTCCTGTCATATCCAAGCCCTTTTTAGTTGGTACTACGGATAAATTTTAGGGGTTATAGCCTATTCCGTCGGGCATGATTGATCTGGCTTGTTTGAGGGGGTATTAGCCTTGGATTTTGGGACAAATTGATCCTGACTCGACTAGGCCCATTTCAATGGGTATTAGCCTTTGATTTCTGACCTTTTTGGTCCTGTCATATCGAAGTCCTTTTTAGTTGGTATTAGTTCTAAATTTTATGGGTCAAAGACTTTTCCCCCGAGCATGATTGATCTGCCTTGTTTGAGGGGGTATTAGCCTTGGTTTTTGGGACAACTTGATCCTGACTCGACTAGCCTCATTTCAATCGGTATTAGCCTTCGATTTCTTACCTTTTCGGTGTTATCATATCCAAGCCCTTTTTAGTTGGTATTAGGCTTAAAGTTTATGGGTCAAAGACTTTTTCCCAGAGCTTGATTGAATAGGCTTGTTTCAGGGGGTATTAGCCTTGGATTTTGGGACAAATTGATCCTGACTCGACTAGCCCCATTTCAATGGGTATTAGCCTTCGATTTCTGACCTTTTTGGTCCTATCATATCAAAGCCCTTTTTAGTTGGTACTAGGGATAAATTTTATGGGTTATAGCCTATTCCCTCGGGCATGATTGATCTGGCTTGTTTGAGGGCGTATTAGCCTTGGTTTTTGGGACAAATTGATCCTGACTCGACTAGCCCCATTTCAATAGGTTTTAGCCTTCGATTTCTGACCTTTTTGGTCCTGTCATATCAAAGCCCTTTTTAGTTGGTATTAGGCTTAAAGTTTATGGGTCAAAGACTTTTTCCCAGAGCTTGATTGAACAGGCTTTTTTGAGGGGGTACTAGCCTTGGATTTTGGGACAAATTGATCCTGACTCAACTAGCCCCATTTCAATGGGTATTAGCCTTCTATTTCTGACCTTTTTTGTCCTGTCATATCAAAGCCCTTTTTAGTTGGTATTAGGCTTAAATTTTATGGGTCAAAGACTTTTCCCCCGAGCATGATTGAACTGGCTCTTTTGAGGGGGTATTAGCCTTAGATTTTGGGACAAATTGATCCTGACTCGACTAGCCCCATTTCAATGGGTATTAGCCTTCTATTTCTGACCTTTTTTGTCCTGTCATATCAAAGCCCTTTTTAGTTGGTATTAGGCTTAAATTTTATGGGTCACAGACTTTTCCTCCGAGCATGATTGAACTGGCTCTTTTGAGGGGGTATTAGCCTTGGATTTTGGGACAAATTGATCCTGACTCGACTAGCCCCATTTTAATATGTTTTAGCCTTCGATTTCTGACCTTTTTGGTCCTGTCATATCGAAGTCCTTTTTAGTTGGTATTAGGCCTCAATTTTATGGGTCAAAGACTTTTCCTCCGAGCATGATTGAACTGGCTCTTTTGAGGGGGTATTAGCCTTGGATTTTGGGACAAATGGATGCTGACTCGACTAGCCCCATTTCAATGGGTATTAGCCTTCGATTTCTGAACTTTTTGTTCTTGTCATATCGAAGTCCTTTTTAGTTGGTATTAGGCTGAAGTTTTATGGGTCAAAGACTTTTCCCCCAAGCATGATTGAACTGGCTTTTTTGAGGGGGTACTAGCCTTGGATTTTGGAACAAATTGATCCTGACTCAACTATCCCCATTTCAATGGGTATTAGCCTTCGATTTCTGACCTTTTTTGTCCTGTCATATCGAAGTCCTTTTTAGTTGGTATTAGGCTTAAATTTTATGGGTCAAAGACATTTCCCCCGAGCATGATTGAACTGGCTTTTTTGAGGGGGTATTAGCCTTGGATTTTGGGACAAATTGATCCTGACTCGACTAGCCCCATTTCAATGGGTATTAGCCTTTGATTTCTGACCTTTTTGGTCCTGTCATATCGAAGTCCTTTTTAGTTGGTATTAGTTCTAAATTTTATGGGTCAAAGACTTTTCCCCCGAGCATGATTGATCTGCCTTGTTTGAGGGGGTATTAGCCTTGGTTTTTGGGACAAATTGATCCTGACTCGACTAGCCTCATTTCAATCGGTATTAGCCTTCGATTTCTCACCTTTTCGGTGTTATCATATCCAAGCCCTTTTTAGTTGGTATTAGGCTTAAAGTTTATGGGTCAAAGACTTTTTCCCAGAGCTTGATTGAACAGGCTTTTTTGAGGGGGTACTAACTTTGGATTTTGGGACAAATTGATCCTGACTCCACTAGCCCCATTTCAATGGGTATTAGCCTTCTATTTCTGACCTTTTTTGTCCTGTAATATCAAAGCCCTTTTTAGTTGGTATTAGGCTTAAATTTTATGGGTCAAAGACTTTTCCCCCGAGCATGATTGAACTGGCTCTTTTGAGGGGGTATTAGCCTTAGATTTTGGGACAAATTGATCCTGACTCGACTAGCCCCATTTGAATGGGTATTAGCCTTCGATTTCTGACCTTTTTGGTCCTGTCATATCGAAGCCCTTTTTAGCTGGTATTAGTACTAAATTTTATGGGTCAAAGACTTTTCCTCCGAGCATGATTGAACTGGCTCTTTTGAGGGGGTATTAGCCTTGGATTTTGGGACAAATTGATCCTGACTCGACTAGCCCCATTTTAATATGTTTTAGCCTTCGATTTCTGACCTTTTTGGTCCTGTCATATCGAAGTCCTTTTTAGTTGGTATTAGGCCTCAATTTTATGGGTCAAAGACTTTTCCTCCGAGCATGATTGAACTGGCTCTTTTGAGGGGGTATTAGCCTTGGATTTTGGGACAAATGGATGCTGACTCGACTAGCCCCATTTCAATGGGTATTAGCCTTCGATTTCTGAACTTTTTGGTCTTGTCATATCGAAGTCCTTTTTAGTTGGTATTAGGCTGAAGTTTTATGGGTCAAAGACTTTTCCCCCAAGCATGATTGAACTGGCTTTTTTGAGGGGGTACTAGCCTTGGATTTTGGAACAAATTGATCCTGACTCAACTAGCCCCATTTCAATGGGTATTAGCCTTCGATTTCTGACCTTTTTTGTCCTGTCATATCGAAGCCCTTTTTAGTTGGCATTAGGGATAAATTTTATGGGTTATAGCCTATTCCCTCGGGCATGATTGATCTGGCTTGTTTGAGGGCGTATTAGCCTTGGTTTTTGGGACAAATTGATCCTGACTCGACTAGCCCCATTTCAATAGGTTTTAGCCTTCGATTTCTGACCTTTTTGGTCCTGTCATATCAAAGCCCTTTTTAGTTGGTATTAGGCTTAAAGTTTATGGGTCAAAGACTTTTTCCCAGAGCTTGATTGAACATGCTTTTTTGAGGGGGTACTAACCTTGGATTTTGGGACAAATTGATCCTGACTCAACTAGCCCCATTTCAATGGGTATTAGCCTTCTATTTCTGACCTTTTTTGTCCTGTCATATCAAAGCCCTTTTTAGTTGGTATTAGGCTTAAATTTTATGGGTCAAAGACTTTTCCCCCGAGCATGATTGAACTGGCTCTTTTGAGGGGGTATTAGCCTTGGATTTTGGGACAAATTATTCCTGACTCGACTAGCCCCATTTCAATGGGTATTAGTCTTCGATTTCTGACCTTTTTGGTCCTGTCATATCGAAGTCCTCTTTAGTTGGTATTAGTCCTAAATTTTATGGGTCAAAGACTTTTCCCCCGAGCATGATTGAACTAGCTCTTTTGAGGAGGTATTAGCCTTGGATATTGGGACAAATTGATCCTGACTCGACTAGCCCCATTTCAATGGGTATTAGCCTTCGATTTCTGACCTTTTTGGTCCTGTCATATCGAAGTCCTTTTTAGTTGGTATTAGGCCTCAATTTTATGGGTCAAAGACTTTTCCTCCGAGCATGATTGAACTGGCTCTTTTGAGGGGGTATTAGCCTTGGATTTTGGGACAAATCGATGCTGACTCGACTAGCCCCATTTCAATGGGTATTAGCCTTCGATTTCTGACCTTTTTGGTACTGTCATATCGAAGTCCTTTTTAGTTGGTATTAGGCCTCAATTTTATGGGTCAAAGACTTTTCCTCCGAGCATGATTGAACTGGCTCTTTTGATGGGGTATTAGCCTTGGATTTTGGGACAAATTGATGCTGACTCGACTAGCCTCATTTCAATCGGTATTAGCCTTCGATTTCTGACCTTTTTGGTCCTGTCATATCCAAGCCCTTTTTAGTTGGTACTACGGATAAATTTTAGGGGTTATAGCCTATTCCGTCGGGCATGATTGATCTGGCTTGTTTGAGGGGGTATTAGCCTTGGATTTTGGGACAAATTGATCCTGACTCGACTAGGCCCATTTCAATGGGTATTAGCCTTTGATTTCTGACCTTTTTGGTCCTGTCATATCGAAGTCCTTTTTAGTTGGTATTAGTTCTAAATTTTATGGGTCAAAGACTTTTCCCCCGAGCATGATTGATCTGCCTTGTTTGAGGGGGTATTAGCCTTGGTTTTTGGGACAACTTGATCCTGACTCGACTAGCCTCATTTCAATCGGTATTTGCCTTCGATTTCTTACCTTTTTGGTCTTATCATATCCAAGCCCTTTTTAGTTGGTATTAGGCTTAAAGTTTATGGGTCAAAGACTTTTTCCCAGAGCTTGATTGAATAGGCTTGTTTCAGGGGGTATTAGCCTTAGATTTTGGGACAAATTGATCCTGACTCGACTAGCCCCATTTCAATGGGTATTAGCCTTCGATTTCTGATCTTTTTGGTCCTGTCATATCAAAGCCCTTTTTAGTTGGCACTAGGGATAAATTTTATGGGTTATAGCCTATTCCCTCGGGCATGATTGATCTGGCTTGTTTGAGGGCGTATTAGCCTTGGTTTTTGGGACAAATTGATCCTGACTCGACTAGCCCCATTTCAATAGGTTTTAGCCTTCGATTTCTGACCTTTTTGGTCCTGTCATATCAAAGCCCTTTTTAGTTGGTATTAGGCTTAACTTTTATGGGTCAAAGACTTTTCCCCCGAGCATGATTGAACTGGCTCTTTTGAGGGGGTATTAGCCTTGAATTTTGGGACAAATTGTTCCTGACTCGACTAGCCCCATTTCAATGGGTATTAGCCTTCGATTTCTGACCTTTTTGGTCCTGTCATATCGAAGTCCTCTTTAGTTTGTATTAGTCCTAAATTTTATGGGTCAAAGACTTTTCCCCCGAGCATGATTGAACTGGCTCTTTTGAGGAGGTATTAGCTTTGGATTTTGGGACAAATTGATCCTGACTCGACTAGCCCCATTTCAATGGGTATTAGCCTTCGATTTCTGACCTTTTTGGTCCTGTCATATCCAACCCCTTTTTTGTTGGTACTAGGGATAAATTTTAGGGGTTATAGACTATTCCGTCGGGCATGATTGATCTGGCTTGTTTGAGGGGGTATTAGCCTTGGATTTTGGGACAAATTGATCCTGACTCGACTAGCCCCATTTCAATGGGTATTAGCCTTCGATTTCTGACCTTTTTGGTCCTGTCATATCGAAGTCCTTTTTAGTTTGTATTAGTTCTAAATTTTATGGGTCAAAGACTTTTCCCCCGAGCATGATTGATCTGGCTTGTTTGAGGGGGTATTAGCCTTGGTTTTTGGGACAAATTGATCCTGACTCGACTAGCCTCATTTCAATCATTATTAGCCTTCGATTTCTTACCTTTTTGGTCTTATCATATCCAAGCCCTTTTTAGTTGGTATTAGGCTTAAAGTTTATGGGTCAAAGACTTTTTCCCAGAGCTTGATTGAACAGGCTTTTTTGAGGGGGTACTAGCCTTGGATTTTGGGACAAATTGATCCTGACTCAACTAGCCCCATTTCAATGGGTATTAGCCTTCGATTTCTGACCTTTTTGGTCCTGTCATATCCAAGCCCTTTTTAGTTGGTACTAGGGATAAATTTTATGGGTTATAGCCTATTCCGTCGGGCATGATTGATCTGGCTTGTTTGAGGGGGTATTAGCCTTGGATTTTGGGACAAATTGATCCTCACTCGACTAGCCCCATTTCAATAGGTTTTAGCCTTCGATTTCTGACCTTTTTGGTCCTGTCATATCAAAGCCCTTTTTATTTGGTATTAGGCTTAAATTTTATGGGTCAAAGACTTTTCCCCCGAGCATGATTGAACTGCTCTTTTGAGGGGGTATTAGCCTTGGATTTTGGGACAAATTGATCCTGACTCGACTAGCCCCATTTCAATGGGTATTAGCCTTCGATTTCTGACCTTTTTAGTCCTGTCATATCGAAGTCCTTTTTAGTTGGTATTAGTCCTAAATTTTATGGGTCAAAGACTTTTCCCCCGAGCATGATTGAACTGGCTCTTTTGAGGAGGTATTAGCCTTGGATTTTGGGACAAATTGATCCTGACTCGACTAGCCCCATTTTAATATGTATTAGCCTTCGATTTCTGACCTTTTTGGTCCTGTCATATTGAAGTCCTTTTTAGTTGGTATTAGGCCTCAATTTTATGGGTCAAAGACTTTTCCTCCGAGCATGATTGAACTGGCTCTTTTGAGGGGGTATTAGCCTTGGATTTTGGGACAAATTGATGCTGACTCGACTAGCCCCATTTCAATGGGTATTAGCCTTCGATTTCTGACCTTTTTGGTCCTGTCATATCGAAGTCCTCTTTAGTTGGTATTAGTCCTAAATTTTATGGGTCAAAGACTTTTCCCCCGAGCATGATTGAACTGGCTCTTTTGAGGAGGTATTAGCCTTGGATTTTGGGACAAATTGATCCTGACTCGACTAGCCCCATTTCAATGGGTATTAGCCTTCGATTTCTGACCTTTTTGGTCCTGTCATATCCAACCCTTTTTTAGTTGGTACTAGGGATAAATTTTAGGGGTTATAGACTATTCCGTCGGGCATGATTGATCTGGCTTGTTTGAGGGGGTATTAGCCTTGGATTTTGGGACAAATTGATCCTGACTCGACTAGCCCCATTTCAATGGGTATTAGCCTTCGATTTCTGACCTTTTTGGTCCTGTCATATCGAAGTCCTTTTTAGTTGGTATTAGTTCTACGTTTTATGGGTCAAAGACTTTTCCCCCGAGCATGATTGATCTGGCTTGTTTGAGGGGGTATTAGCCTTGATTTTTGGGACAAATTGATCCTGACTCGACTAGCCTCATTTCAATCGTTATTAGCCTTCGATTTCTTACCTTTTTGGTCTTATCATATCCAAGCCCTTTTTAGTTGGTATTAGGCTTAAAGTTTATGGGTCAAAGACTTTTTCTCAGAGCTTGATTGAACAGGCTTTTTTGAGGGGGTACTAGCCTTGGATTTTGGGACAAATTGATCCTCACTCAACTAGCCCCATTTCAATGGGTATTAGCCTTCGATTTCTGACCTTTTTGGTCCTGTCATATCCAAGCCCTTTTTAGTTGGTACTACGGATAAATTTTAGGGGTTATAGCCTATTCCGTCGGGCATGATTGATCTGGCTTGTTTGAGGGGGTATTAGCCTTGGATTTTGGGACAAATTGATCCTGACTCGACTAGCCCCATTTCAATGGGTATTAGCCTTCGATTTCTGACCTTTTTGGTCCTGTCATATCAAAGCCCTTTTTAGTTGGTATTAGTTCTAAATTTTATGGGTCAAAGACTTTTCCCCAGAGCATGATTGATCTGGCTTGTTTGAGGGGGTATTAGCCTTGATTTTTGGGACAAATTGATCCTGACTCGACTAGCCTCATTTCAATCGTTATTAACCTTCGATTTCTTACCTTTTTGGTCTTATCATATCCAAGCTCTTTTTAGTTGGTATTAGGCTTAAAGTTTATGGGTCAAAGACTTTTTCCCAGAGCTTGATTGAACAGGCTTTTTTGAGGGGGTACTAGCCTTGGATTTTGGGACAAATTGATCCTCACTCCACTAGCCCCATTTCAATGGGTATTAGCCTTCTATTTCTGACCTTTTTGGTCCTGTCATATCCAAGCCCTTTTTAGTTGGTACTACGGATAAATTTTAGGGGTTATAGCCTATTCCGTCGGGCATGATTGATCTGGCTTGTTTGAGGGGGTATTAGCCTTGGATTTTGGGACAAATTGATCCTGACTCGACTAGCCCCATTTCAATGGGTATTAGCCTTCGATTTCTGACCTTTTTGGTCCTGTCATATCAAAGCCCTTTTTAGTTGGTATTGGGCTTAAAGTTTATGGGTCAAAGACTTTTTCTCAGAGCTTGATTGAACAGGCTTTTTTGAGGGGGTACTAGCCTTGGATTTTGGGACAAATTGATCCTGACTCAACTAGCCCCATTTGAATGGGTATTAGCCTTCTATTTCTGACCTTTTTGGTCCTGTCATATCAAAGCCCTTTTTAGTTGGTATTGGGCTTAAAGTTTATGGGTCAAAGACTTTTTCTCAGAGCTTGATTAAACAGGCTTTTTTGAGGGGGTACTAGCCTTGGATTTTGGGACAAATTGATCCTGACTCAACTAGCCCCATTTCAATGGGTATTAGCCTTCGATTTCTGACCTTTTTTGTCCTGTCATATCAAAGCCCTTTTTAGTTGGTATTAGGCTTAAATTTTATGGGTCAAAGACTTTTCCCTCGAGCATGATTGAACTGGCTCTTTTGAGGGGGTATTAGCCTTAGATTTTGGGACAAATTGATCCTGACTCGACTAGCCCCATTTCAATGGGTATTAGCCTTCGATTTCTGACCTTTTTTGTCCTGTCATATCAAAGCCCTTTTTAGTTGGCACTAGGGATAAATTTTATGGGTTATAGCCTATTCCCTCGGGCATGATTGATCTGGCTTGTTTGAGGGCGTATTAGCCTTGGTTTTTGGGACAAATTGATCCTGACTCGACTAACCCCATTTCAATAGGTTTTAGCCTTCGATTTCTGACCTTTTTGGTCCTGTCATATCAAAGCCCTTTTTAATTGGTATTAGGCTTAAATTTTATGGGTCAAAGACTTTTCCCCCGAGCATGATTGAACTGGCTCTTTTGAGGGGGTATTAGCCTTGGATTTTGGGACAAATTGTTCCTGACTCGACTAGCCCCATTTCAATGGGTATTAGCCTTCGATTTCTGACCTTTTTGGTCCTGTCATTTTGAAGTCCTCTTTAGTTGGTATTAGTCCTAAATTTTATGGGTCAAAGACTTTTCCCCCGAGCATGATTGAACTGGCTCTTTTGAGGAGGTATTAGCCTTGGATTTTGGGACAAATTGATCCTGACTCGACTAGCCCCATTTCAATGGGTATTAGCCTTCGATTTCTGACCTTTTTAGTCCTGTCATATCGAAGTCCTTTTTAGTTGGTATTAGTCCTAAATTTTATGGGTCAAAGACTTTTCCCCCGAGCATGATTGATCTGGCTTGTTTGAGGGGGTATTAGCCTTCGTTTTTGGGACAAATTGATCCTGACTCGACTAGCCTCATTTCAATCGTTATTAGCCTTCAATTTCTTACCTTTTTGGTCTTATCATATCCAAGCCCTTTTTTGTTGGTACTAGGGATAAATTTTAGGGGTTATAGACTATTCCGTCGGGCATGATTGATCTGGCTTGTTTGAGGGGGTATTAGCCTTGGATTTTGGAACAAATTGATCCTGACTCGACTAGCCCCATTGCAATGGGTATTAGCCTTCGATTTCTGACCTTTTTGGTCTTGTCATATCGAAGTCCTTTTTAGTTGGTATTAGTTCTAAATTTTATGGGTCAAAGACTTTTCCCCAGAGCATGATTGATCTGGCTTGTTTGAGGGGGTATTAGCCTTGATTTTTGGGACAAATTGATCCTGACTCGACTAGCCTCATTTCAATCGTTATTAGCCTTTGATTTCTTACCTTTTTGGTCTTATCATATCCAAGCCCTTTTTAGTTGGTATTAGGCTTAAAGTTTATGGGTCAAAGACTTTTTCCCAGAGCTTGATTGAACAGGCTTTTTTGAGGGGGTACTAGCCTTGGATTTTGGGACAAATTGATCCTCACTCAACTAGCCCCATTTCAATGGGTATTAGCCTTCTATTTCTGACCTTTTTGGTCCTGTCATATCCAAGCCCTTTTTAGTTGGTACTACGGATAAATTTTAGGGGTTATAGCCTATTCCGTCGGGCATGATTGATCTGGCTTGTTTGAGGGGGTATTAGCCTTGGATTTTGGGACAAATAGATCCTGACTCTACTAGCCCCATTTCAATGGGTATTAGCCTTCGATTTCTGACCTTTTTGGTCCTGTCATATCAAAGCCCTTTTTAGTTGGTATTAGGCTTAAAGTTTATGGGTCAAAGACTTTTTCTCAGAGCTTGATTGAACAGGCTTTTTTGAGGGGGTACTAGCCTTGGATTTTGGGACAAATTGATCCTGACTCGACTAGCCCCATTTCAATGGGTATTAGCCTTCGATTTCTGACCTTTTTGGTCCTGTCATATCCAAGCCCTTTTTAGTTGGTACTACGGATAAATTTTAGGGGTTATAGCCTATTCCGTCGGGCATGATTGATCTGGCTTGTTTGAGGGGGTATTAGCCTTGGATTTTGGGACAAATTGATCCTGACTCGACTAGCCCCATTTCAATGGGTATTAGCCTTCGATTTCTGACCTTTTTGGTCCTGTCATATCAAAGCCCTTTTTAGTTGGTATTAGGCTTAAAGTTTATGGGTCAAAGAATTTTTCCCAGAGCTTGATTGAACAGGCTTTTTTGAGGGGGTACTAGCCTTGGATTTTGGGACAAATTGATCCTGACTCGACTAGCCCCATTTCAATGGGTATTAGCCTTCGATTTCTGACCTTTTTGGTCCTGTCATATCCAAGCCCTTTTTAGTTGGTACTACGGATAAATTTTAGGGGTTATAGCCTATTCCGTCGGGCATGATTGATCTGGCTTGTTTGAGGGGGTATTAGCCTTGGATTTTGGGACAAATTGATCCTGACTCGACTAGCCCCATTTCAATGGGTATTAGCCTTCGATTTCTGACCTTTTTGGTCCTGTCATATCAAAGCCCTTTTTAGTTGGTATTAGGCTTAAAGTTTATTGGTCAAAGACTTTTTCCCAGAGCTTGATTGAACAGGCTTTTTTGAGGGGGTACTAGCCTTGGATTTTGGGACAAATTGATCCTGAGTCGACTAGCCCCATTTCAATGGGTATTAGCCTTCGATTTCTGACCTTTTTTGTCCTGTCATATCAAAGCCCTTTTTAGTTGGTATTAGACTTAAATTTTATGGGTCAAAGACTTTTCCCTCGATCATGATTGAACTGGCTCTTTTGAGGGGGTATTAGCCTTAGATTTTGGGACAAATTGATCCTGACTCGACTAGCCCCATTTCAATGGGTATTAGCCTTCGATTTCTGACCTTTTTTGTCCTGTCATACAAAGCCCTTTTTAGTTAGCACTAGGGATAAATTTTATGGGTTATAGCCTATTCCCTCGGGCATGATTGATCTGGCTTGTTTGAGGGCGTATTAGCCTTGGTTTTTGGGACAAATTGATCCTGACTCGACTAACCCCATTTCAATAGGTTTTAGCCTTCGATTTCTGACCTTTTTGGTCCTGTCATATCAAAGCCCTTTTTAATTGGTATTAGGCTTAAATTTTATGGGTCAAAGACTTTTCCCCCGAGCATGATTGAACTGGCTCTTTTGAGGGGGTATTAGCCTTGGATTTTGGGACAAATTGTTCCTGACTCGACTAGCCCCATTTCAATGGGTATTAGCCTTCGATTTCTGACCTTTTTGGTCCTGTCATTTTGAAGTCCTCTTTAGTTGGTATTAGTCCTAAATTTTATGGGTCAAAGACTTTTCCCCCGAGCATGATTGAACTGGCTCTTTTGAGGAGGTATTAGCCTTGGATTTTGGGACAAATTGATCCTGACTCGACTAGCCCCATTTCAATGGGTATTAGCCTTCGATTTCTGACCTTTTTAGTCCTGTCATATCGAAGTCCTTTTTAGTTGGTATTAGTCCTAAATTTTATGGGTCAAAGACTTTTCCCCCGAGCATGATTGATCTGGCTTGTTTGAGGGGGTATTAGCCTTCGTTTTTGGGACAAATTGATCCTGACTCGTCTAGCCTCATTTCAATCGTTATTAGCCTTCAATTTCTTACCTTTTTGGTCTTATCATATCCAAGCCCTTTTTTGTTGGTACTAGGGATAAATTTTAGGGGTTATAGACTATTCCGTCGGGCATGATTGATCTGGCTTGTTTGAGGGGGTATTAGCCTTGGATTTTGGGACAAATTGATCCTGACTCGACTAGCCCCATTGCAATGGGTATTAGCCTTCGATTTCTGACCTTTTTGGTCCTATCATATCGAAGTCCTTTTTAGTTGGTATTAGTTCTAAATTTTATGGGTCAAAGACTTTTCCCCAGAGCATGATTGATCTGGCTTGTTTGAGGGGGTATTAGCCTTGATTTTTGGGACAAATTGATCCTGACTCGACTAGCCTCATTTCAATCGTTATTAGCCTTTGATTTCTTACCTTTTTGGTCTTATCATATCCAAGCCCTTTTTAGTTGGTATTAGGCTTAAAGTTTATGGGTCAAAGACTTTTTCCCAGAGCTTGATTGAACAGGCTTTTTTGAGGGGGTACTAGCCTTGGATTTTGGGACAAATTGATCCTCACTCAACTAGCCCCATTTCAATGGGTATTAGCCTTCTATTTCTGACCTTTTTGGTCCTGTCATATCCAAGCCCTTTTTAGTTGGTACTACGGATAAATTTTAGGGGTTATAGCCTATTCCGTCGGGCATGATTGATCTGGCTTGTTTGAGGGGGTATTAGCCTTGGATTTTGGGACAAATAGATCCTGACTCTACTAGCCCCATTTCAATGGGTATTAGCCTTCGATTTCTGACCTTTTTGGTCCTGTCATATCAAAGCCCTTTTTAGTTGGTATTAGGCTTAAAGTTTATTGGTCAAAGACTTTTTCCCAGAGCTTGATTGAACAGGCTTTTTTGAGGGGGTACTAGCCTTGGATTTTGGGACAAATTGATCCTGAGTCGACTAGCCCCATTTCAATGGGTATTAGCCTTCGATTTCTGACCTTTTTTGTCCTGTCATATCAAAGCCCTTTTTAGTTGGTATTAGACTTAAATTTTATGGGTCAAAGACTTTTCCCTCGATCATGATTGAACTGGCTCTTTTGAGGGGGTATTAGCCTTAGATTTTGGGACAAATTGATCCTGACTCGACTAGCCCCATTTCAATGGGTATTAGCCTTCGATTTCTGACCTTTTTTGTCCTGTCATACAAAGCCCTTTTTAGTTAGCACTAGGGATAAATTTTATGGGTTATAGCCTATTCCCTCGGGCATGATTGATCTGGCTTGTTTGAGGGCGTATTAGCCTTGGTTTTTGGGACAAATTGATCCTGACTCGACTAACCCCATTTCAATAGGTTTTAGCCTTCGATTTCTGACCTTTTTGGTCCTGTCATATCAAAGCCCTTTTTAATTGGTATTAGGCTTAAATTTTATGGGTCAAAGACTTTTCCCCCGAGCATGATTGAACTGGCTCTTTTGAGGGGGTATTAGCCTTGGATTTTGGGACAAATTGTTCCTGACTCGACTAGCCCCATTTCAATGGGTATTAGCCTTCGATTTCTGACCTTTTTGGTCCTGTCATTTTGAAGTCCTCTTTAGTTGGTATTAGTCCTAAATTTTATGGGTCAAAGACTTTTCCCCCGAGCATGATTGAACTGGCTCTTTTGAGGAGGTATTAGCCTTGGATTTTGGGACAAATTGATCCTGACTCGACTAGCCCCATTTCAATGGGTATTAGCCTTCGATTTCTGACCTTTTTAGTCCTGTCATATCGAAGTCCTTTTTAGTTGGTATTAGTCCTAAATTTTATGGGTCAAAGACTTTTCCCCCGAGCATGATTGATCTGGCTTGTTTGAGGGGGTATTAGCCTTCGTTTTTGGGACAAATTGATCCTGACTCGTCTAGCCTCATTTCAATCGTTATTAGCCTTCAATTTCTTACCTTTTTGGTCTTATCATATCCAAGCCCTTTTTTGTTGGTACTAGGGATAAATTTTAGGGGTTATAGACTATTCCGTCGGGCATGATTGATCTGGCTTGTTTGAGGGGGTATTAGCCTTGGATTTTGGGACAAATTGATCCTGACTCGACTAGCCCCATTGCAATGGGTATTAGCCTTCGATTTCTGACCTTTTTGGTCCTGTCATATCGAAGTCCTTTTTAGTTGGTATTAGTTCTAAATTTTATGGGTCAAAGACTTTTCCCCAGAGCATGATTGATCTGGCTTGTTTGAGGGGGTATTAGCCTTGATTTTTGGGACAAATTGATCCTGACTCGACTAGCCTCATTTCAATCGTTATTAGCCTTTGATTTCTTACCTTTTTGGTCTTATCATATCCAAGCCCTTTTTAGTTGGTATTAGGCTTAAAGTTTATGGGTCAAAGACTTTTTCCCAGAGCTTGATTGAACAGGCTTTTTTGAGGGGGTACTAGCCTTGGATTTTGGGACAAATTGATCCTCACTCAACTAGCCCCATTTCAATGGGTATTAGCCTTCTATTTCTGACCTTTTTGGTCCTGTCATATCCAAGCCCTTTTTAGTTGGTACTACGGATAAATTTTAGGGGTTATAGCCTATTCCGTCGGGCATGATTGATCTGGCTTGTTTGAGGGGGTATTAGCCTTGGATTTTGGGACAAATAGATCCTGACTCTACTAGCCCCATTTCAATGGGTATTAGCCTTCGATTTCTGACCTTTTTGGTCCTGTCATATCAAAGCCCTTTTTAGTTGGTATTAGGCTTAAAGTTTATGGGTCAAAGACTTTTTCCCAGAGCTTGATTGAACAGGCTTTTTTGAGGGGGTACTAGCCTTGGATTTTGGGACAAATTGATCCTGACTCGACTAGCCCCATTTCAATGGGTATTAGCCTTCGATTTTTGACCTTTTTGGTCCTGTCATATCCAAGCCCTTTTTAGTTGGTACTACGGATAAATTTTAGGGGTTATAGCCTATTCCGTCGGGCATGATTGATCTGGCTTGTTTGAGGGGGTATTAGCTTTGGATTTTGGGACAAATTGATCCTGACTCGACTAGCCCCATTTCAATGGGTATTAGCCTTCGATTTCTGACCTTTTTGGTCCTGTCATATCAAAGCCCTTTTTAGTTGGTATTAGGCTTAAAGTTTATGGGTCAAAGACTTTTTCCCAGAGCTTGATTGAACAGGCTTTTTTGAGGGGGTACTAGCCTTGGATTTTGGGACAAATTGATCCTGACTCGACTAGCCCCATTTCAATGGGTATTAGCCTTCGATTTCTGACCTTTTTGGTCCTGTCATATCCAAGCCCTTTTTAGTTGGTACTACGGATAAATTTTAGGGGTTATAGCCTATTCCGTCGGGCATGATTGATCTGGCTTGTTTGAGGGGGTATTAGCCTTGGATTTTGGGACAAATTGATCCTGACTCGACTAGCCCCATTTCAATGGGTATTAGCCTTCGATTTCTGACCTTTTTGGTCCTGTCATATCAAAGCCCTTTTTAGTTGGTATTAGGCTTAAAGTTTATTGGTCAAAGACTTTTTCCCAGAGCTTGATTGAACAGGCTTTTTTGAGGCGGTACTAGCCTTGGATTTTGGGACAAATTGATCCTGAGTCGACTAGCCCCATTTCAATGGGTATTAGCCTTCGATTTCTGACCTTTTTTGTCCTGTCATATCAAAGCCCTTTTTAGTTGGTATTAGACTTAAATTTTATGGGTCAAAGACTTTTCCCTCGATCATGATTGAACTGGCTCTTTTGAGGGGGTATTAGCCTTAGATTTTGGGACAAATTGATCCTGACTCGACTAGCCCCATTTCAATGGGTATTAGCCTTCGATTTCTGACCTTTTTTGTCCTGTCATACAAAGCCCTTTTTAGTTAGCACTAGGGATAAATTTTATGGGTTATAGCCTATTCCCTTGGACATGATTGATTTGGCTTGTTTGAGGGGGTATTAGCCTTGGTTTTGGGACAAATTGATCCTAACTCGACTAGCCCCATTTCAATGGGTATTAGCCTTCGATTTCTGACCTTTTTGGTCCTGTCATATCGAAGTCCTTTTTAGTTGGTATTAGGCCTAAATTTTATGGGTCAAAGACTTTTCCCCCGAGCATGATTGAACTGGCTCTTTTGAGGGGGTATTAGCCTTGGATTTTGGGACAAATTGATCCTGACTCGACTAGCCCCATTTCAATGGGTATTAGCCTTCGATTTCTAACCTTTTTGGTGCTATCATATCGAAGTCCTTTTTAGTTGGGACTAGGGATAAATTTTATTGGTTATAGCCTATTCCCTCGGGCATGATTGATCTGGCTTGTTTGAGGGAGTATTAACCTTGATTTTTGGGACAAATTGATCCTGACTCGACTAGCCCCATTTCAATGGGTATTACCCTTTAATTTCTGACCTTTTTGGTCCTGTCATATCGAAGTCCTTTTTAGTTGGTATTAGGCTGAAATTTTATGGGTCAAAGACTTTTCCCCCGAGCATGATTGCACTGGCTCTTTTGAGGGGGTATTAGCCTTGGATTTTGGGACAAATTGATCCTGACTCGACTAGTCCCATTTCAATGGGTATTACCCTTCGATTTCTGACCTTTTTGGTCCTGTCATATCGAAGTCCTTTTGAGTTGGTATTAGGCTTAAATTTTATGGGTCAAAGACTTTTCCCCCGAGCATGATTGATCTGGCTCTTTTGAGGGGGTATTAGCCTTGGATTTTGGGACAAATTGATTCTGACTCGACTAGCCCCATTTCAATGGGTATTAGCCTTCGTTTTCTGACCTTTTTGGTCTTGTCATATCGAAGTGCTTTTTAGTTGGTATTAGGCTGAAATTTTATGGGTCAAAGACTTTTCCCCCGAGCATGATTGAACTGGCTTTTTTAAGGGGGTATTAGCCTTAGATTTTGGTACATATTGATCCTGACTCGACTAGTCCCATTTCAATGGGTATTATGCTTCGATTTCTGACCTTTTTGGTCCTGTCATATCCAAGCCCTTTTTAATTGGTGCTAGGGATAAATTTTATGGGTTATAGCCTATTCCCTCGGGCATGATTGATTTGGCTTGTTTGAGGAGGTATTAGCCTTGGTTTTGGGACAAATTGATCCTGACTCGACTAGCCCCATTTCAATGGGTATTAGCCTTCGATTACTGACCTTTTTGGTGCTGTCATATCGAAGTCCTTTTTAGTTGGTATTAGGCCTAAATTTTATGGGTCAAAGACTTTTCCCCCGAGCATGATTGAACTGGCTCTTTTAAGGGGGTATTAGCCTTGGATTTTGGGACAAATTTTTCCTGACTCGACTAGCCCCATTTCAATGGGTATTACCCTTCGATTTCTGACCTTTTTTCGTCTTGTCATATCGAAGTCCTTTTTAGTTGGTATTAGGCTGAAATTTTATGGGTCAAAGAATTTTCCCCCTAGCATGATTGAACTGGCTTTTTTGAGGGGGTATTAGCCTTGGATTTTAGGACAAATTGATCCTGACTCGACTAGTCCCGTTTCAATGGGTATTAGCTTTCGATTTCTGACCTTTTTGGTCCTGTCATATCCAAGCCCGTTTTAGTTGGTACTAGGGATAAATTTTATGGGTTATAGCCTATTACCTCGGGCATGATTGATCTGGCTTATATTTGAGGGTTTATTAGCCTCCGTTTTTGGGACAAATTGATCCTGACTCGACTAACCCCATTTCAATGGGTTTTAGCCTTTGATTTCTGACCTTTTTGGTCCTGTCATATCGAGGTCCTTTTTAGTTGGTATTAGGCCTAAATTTTATGCGTCAAAGACTTTTCCCCCGAGCGTGATTGAACTGGCTCTTTTGAGGGGGTATTAGCCTTGGATTTTGGGACAAATTGATCCTGACTCGACTAGCCCCATTTCAATGGGTATTAGCCTTCGATTTCTGACCTTTTTGGTGCTGTCATATCGAAGTCCTTTTTAGTTGGTATTAGGCCTAAATTTTATGGGTCAAAGACTTTTCCCCCGAGCATGATTGAACTGGCTCTTTTGAGAGGGTATTAGCCTTGGATTTTGGGACAAATTGATCTTGACTTGACTAGCCCCATTTCAATGGGTATTACCTTTGATTTCTGACGTTTTTGGTCTTGTCATATCGAAGTCCTTTTTAATTGGTATTAGGCTGAAATTTTATGGGTCAAAGACTTTTCCCCCGAGCATGATTGAACTGGCTCTTTTGAGGGGGTATTAGCCTTGGATTTTGGGACAAATTGATCCTGACTTGACTAGCCCCATTTCAATGGGTATTAGCCTTCAATTTCTGACCTTTTTGGTGCTGTCATATCGAAGTCCTTTTTAGATGGTATTAGGCCTAAATTTTATGGGTCAAAGACTTTTCCCCCGATCATGATTGAACTGGCTCTTTTGAGAGGGTATTAGCCTTGGATTTTGGGACAAATTGATCTTGACTTGACTAGCCCCATTTCAATGGGTATTAGCTTTTGATTTCTGACCTTTTTGGTCCTATCATATCCAAGCCCGTTTTAATCGGTACTAGGGATAAATTTTATGGGTCAAAAACTTTTCCCCCGAGCATGATTGATCTGACTTGTTTGAGGGGGTATTAGCCTTGGTTTTTGGAACTAATTGATCCTGACTCGACTAGCCTCATTTCAATCGGTATTAGCCTTCGATTTCTTACCTTTTTGGTCTTGTTATATCCAAGCCCTTTTTAGTTGGTATTAGGCTTAAAGTTTATGGGTCAAAGACTTTTCCCCCGAGCATGATTGATCTGGCCTGTTTGAGGGGGTATTAGCCTTCGAATTTGGGACAAATTGATCCTGAATCAACTAGCCCCATTTCGATGGTTATTAGACTTCGATTTCTTACCTTTTTGGTCTTGACATATCCAAGCCCTTTTTAGTTGGTATTAGGCTTAAAGTTTATGGGTCAAAGACTTTTTCCCAGAGATTGATTGAACGGGCTTATTTGAGGGGGTATTAGCCTTGGATTTTGGGACAAATTGATCCTGACTCGACTAGCCCTATTTCAATGGGTATTAGCCTTCGATTTCTGACCTTTTTGGTGCTGTCATATCGAAGTCCTTTTTACTTGGTATTAGGCCTAAATTTTGTGGGTCAAAGACTTTTCCCCCGAGCATGATTGAACTGGCTCTTTTGAGGGGGTATTAGCCTTGGATCTTAGGACAAATTGATCCTGACTCGAGTAGCCCCATTTCAATGGGTATTACCCTTCGATTTCTGACCTTTTTGGTCTTGTCATATCGAAGTCCTTTTTAGTTGGTATTTGGCTGAAATTTTATGGGTCAAAGACTTTTCCCCCGAGCATGATTGAACTGGCTTTTTTGAGGGGGTATTAGCCTTGGATTTTGGGACAAATTGATCCTGACTCGACTAGCCCCATTTCAATGGGTATTAGCCTTCGATTTCTGACCTTTTTGGTCCTGTCATATCCAAGCCCTTTTTAGTTGGTACTACGGATAAATTTTAGGGGTTATAGCCTATTCCGTCGGGCATGATTGATCTGGCTTGTTTGAGGGGGTATTAGCCTTGGATTTTGGGACAAATTGATCCTGACTCGACTAGCCCCATTTCAATGGGTATTAGCCTTCGATTTCTGACCTTTTTGGTCCTGTCATATCAAAGCCCTTTTTAGTTGGTATTAGGCTTAAAGTTTATGGGTCAAAGACTTTTTCCCAGAGCTTGATTGAACAGGCTTTTTTGAGGGGGTACTAGCCTTGGATTTTGGGACAAATTGATCCTGACTCGACTAGCCCCATTTCAATGGGTATTAGCCTTCGATTTCTGACCTTTTTTGTCCTGTCATATCAAAGCCCTTTTTAGTTGGTATTAGACTTAAATTTTATGGGTCAAAGACTTTTCCCTCGAGCATGATTGAACTGGCTCTTTTGAGGGGGTATTAGCCTTAGATTTTAGGACAAATTGATCCTGACTCGACTAGCCCCATTTCAATGGGTATTAGCCTTCGATTTCTGACCTTTTTTGTCCTGTCATATCAAAGCCCTTTTTAGTTAGCACTAGGGATAAATTTTATGGGTTATAGCCTATTCCCTTGGGCATGATTGATTTGGCTTGTTTGAGGGGGTATTAGCCTTGGTTTTGGGACAAATTGATCCTGACTCGACTAGCCCCATTTCAATGGGTATTAGCCTTCGATTTCTGACCTTTTTGGTCCTGTCATATCGAAGTCCTTTTTAGTTGGTATTAGGCCTAAATTTTATGGGTCAAAGACTTTTCCCCCGAGCATGATTGAACTGGCTCTTTTGAGGGGGTATTAGCCTTGGATTTTGGGACAAATTGATCCTGACTCGACTAGCCCCATTTCAATGGGTATTAGCCTTCGATTTCTGACCTTTTTGGTGCTATCATATCGAAGTCCTTTTTAGTTGGTACTAGGGATAAATTTTATTGGTTATAGCCTATTCCCTCGGGCATGATTGATCTGGCTTGTTTGAGGGAGTATTAACCTTGATTTTTGGGACAAATTGATCCTGACTGGACTAGCCCCATTTCAATGGGTATTACCCTTCAATTTCTGACCTTTTTGGTCCTGTCATATCGAAGTCCTTTTTAGTTGGTATTAGGCTGAAATTTTATGGGTCAAAGACTTTTCCCCTGAGCATGATTGCACTGGCTCTTTTGAGGGGGTATTAGCCTTGGATTTTGGGACAAATTGATCCTGACTCGACTAGTCCCATTTCAATGGGTATTACCCTTCGATTTCTGACCTTTTTGGTCCTGTCATATCGAAGTCCTTTTCAGTTGGTATTAGGCTTAAATTTTATGGGTCAAAGACTTTTCCCCCGAGCATGATTGATCTGGCTCTTTTGAGGGGGTATTAGCCTTGGATTTTGGGACAAATTGATTCTGAGTCGACTAGCCCCATTTCAATGGGTATTAGCCTTCGTTTTCTGACCTTTTTGGTCTTGTCATATCGAAGTGCTTTTTAGTTGGTATTAGGCTGAAATTTTATGGGTCAAAGACTTTTCCCCCGAGCATGATTGAACTGGCTTATTTAAGGGGGTATTAGCCTTAGATTTTGGTACAAATTGATCCTGACTCGACTAGTCCCATTTCAATGGGTATTATCCTTCGATTTCTGACCTTTTTGGTCCTGTCATATCCAAGCCCTTTTTAATTGGTGCTAGGGATAAATTTTATGGGTTATAGCCTATTCCCTCGGGCATGATTGATTTGGCTTGTTTGAGGAGGTATTAGCCTTGGTTTTGGGACAAATTGATCCTGACTCGACTAGCCCCATTTCAATGGGTATTAGCCTTCGATTACTGACCTTTTTGGTGCTGTCATATCGAAGTCCTTTTTAGTTGGTATTAGGCCTAAATTTTATGGGTCAAAGACTTTTCCCCCGAGCATGATTGAACTGGCTCTTTTAAGGGGGTATTAGCCTTGGATTTTGGGACAAATTTTTCCTGACTCGACTAGCCCCATTTCAATGGGTATTACCCTTCGATTTCTGACCTTTTTTCGTCTTGTCATATCGAAGTCCTTTTTAGTTGGTATTAGGCTGAAATTTTATGGGTCAAAGAATTTTCCGCCTAGCATGATTGAACTGGCTTTTTTGAGGGGGTATTAGCCTTGGATTTTAGGACAAATTGATCCTGACTCGACTAGCCCCGTTTCAATGGGTATTAGCTTTCGATTTCTGACCTTTTTGGTCCTGTCATATCCAAGCCCGTTTTAGTTGGTACTAGGGATAAATTTTATGGGTTATAGCCTATTCCCTCGGGCATGATTGATCTGGCTTATATTTGAGGGTTTATTAGCCTCGGTTTTTGGGACAAATTGATCCTGACTCGACTAACCCCATTTCAATGGGTTTTAGCCTTTGATTTCTGACCTTTTTGGTCCTGTCATATCGAGGTCCTTTTTAGTTGGTATTAGGCCTAAATTTTATGGGTCAAAGACTTTTCCCCCGAGCGTGATTGAACTGGCTCTTTTGAGGGGGTATTAGCCTTGGATTTTGGGACAAATTGATCCTGACTCGACTAGCCCCATTTCAATGGGTATTACCCTTCGATTTCTGACCTTTTTTCGTCTTGTCATATCGAAGTCCTTTTTAGTTGGTATTAGGCTGAAATTTTATGGGTCAAAGAATTTTCCCCCTAGCATGATTGAACTGGCTTTTTTGAGGGGGTATTAGCCTTGGATTTTAGGACAAATTGATCCTGACTCGACTAGCCCCGTTTCAATGGGTATTAGCTTTCGATTTCTGACCTTTTTGGTCCTGTCATATCCAAGCCCGTTTTAGTTGGTACTAGGGATAAATTTTATGGGTTATAGCCTATTCCCTCGGGCATGATTGATCTGGCTTATATTTGAGGGTTTATTAGCCTCGGTTTTTGGGACAAATTGATCCTGACTCGACTAACCCCATTTCAATGGGTTTTAGCCTTTGATTTCTGACCTTTTTGGTCCTGTCATATCGAGGTCCTTTTTAGTTGGTATTAGGCCTAAATTTTATGGGTCAAAGACTTTTCCCCCGAGCGTGATTGAACTGGCTCTTTTGAGGGGGTATTAGCCTTGGATTTTGGGACAAATTGATCCTGACTCGACTAGCCCCATTTCAATGGGTATTACCCTTCGATTTCTGACCTTTTTGGTGCTGTCATATCGAAGTCCTTTTTAGTTGGTATTAGGCCTAAATTTTATGGGTCAAAGACTTTTCCCCCGAGCATGATTGAACTGGCTCTTTTGAGAGGGTATTAGCCTTGGTTTTTGGGACTAATTGATCCTGACTGGACTAGCCTAATTTCAATCGGTATTAGCCTTCGATTTCTTACCTTTTTGGTCTTGTTATATCCAAGCCCTTTTTAGTTGGTATTAGGCTTAAAGTTTATGGGTCAAAGACTTTTCCCCCGAGCATGATTGATCTGGCCTGTTTGAGGGGGTATTAGCCTTCGAATTTGGGACAAATTGATCCTGAATCAACTAGCCCCATTTCGATGGTTATTAGACTTCGATTTCTTACCTTTTTGGTCTTGACATATCCAAGCCCTTTTTAGTTGGTATTAGGCTTAAAGTTTATGGGTCAAAGACTTTTTCCCAGAGATTGATTGAACGGGCTTATTTGAGGGGGTATTAGCCTTGGATTTTGGGACAAATTGATCCTGACTCGACTAGCCCCATTTAAATGGGTATTAGCCTTCGATTTCTGACCTTTTTGGTCCTGTCATATCCAAGCCTTTTTTAGATGGTACTAGGGATAAATTTTATAGGTTATAGCTTATTCCCTCGGGCATGATTGATCTGGCTTGTTTGAGGGAGTATTAACCTTGGTTTTTGGTACAAATTGATCCTGACTCGACTAGCCCCATTTCAATGGGTATTAGCCTTCGATTTCTGACCTTTTTGTTCCTGTCATATCAAAGTCCTTTTTAGTTGGTATTAGGCCTAAATTTTATGGGTCAAAGACTTTTCCCCCGAGCATGATTGAACTGGCTCTTTTGAGGGGGTATTAACCTTGGATTTTGGGACAAATTGATCCTGACTCGACTAGTCCCATTTCAATGGGTATTACCCTTCGATTTCTGACCTTTTTTCGTCTTGTCATATCGAAGTCCTTTTTAGTTGGTATTAGGCTGAAATTTTATGGGTCAAAGAATTTTCCCCCTACCATGATTGAACTGGCTTGTTTGAGGGAGTATTAACCTTGGTTTTTGGTACAAATTGATCCTGACTCGACTAGCCCCATTTCGATGGGTTTTAGCCTTCGATTTCTGACCTTTTTGGTGCTGTCATATCGAAGTGCTTTTTAGTTGGTATTAGGCTGAAATTTTATGGGTCAAAGACTTTTCTCCCGAGCATGATTGAACTAGCTCTTTTGAGGGGGTATTAGCCTTGGATTTTGGGCCAAATTGATCCTGACTCGACTAGCCCCATTTCAATGGGTATTAGCCTTCGATTTCTGACCTTTTTGGTCCTGTCATATACAAGCCCTTTTTAGTTGGTACTAGGGATAAATTTTATGGATTATAGCCTATTCCCTCGGGCATGATTGATCTGGCTTTTTTGAGGGAGTATTAGCCTTGGATTTTGGGACAAATTGATCCTGACTAGACTAGCCCCATTTCAATGGGTATTAGCCTTCGATTTCTGACCTTTTTGGTCCTGTCATATCGAAGTCCTTTTTAGTTGGTATTAGGCTTAAATTTTATGGGTCAAAGACTTTTCCCCCGAGCATGATTGAACTAGCTCTTTTGAGGGGGTATTAGCCTTGGATTTTGGGACAAATTGATCCTGACTCGACTAGCCCTATTTCAATGGGTATTAGCCTTCGATTTCTGACCTTTTTGGTGTTGTCATATCGAAGTCCTTTTTACTTGGTATTAGGCCTAAATTTTGTGGGTCAAAGACTTTTCCCCCGAGCATGATTGAACTGGCTCTTTTGAGGGGGTATTAGCCTTGGATCTTAGGACAAATTGATCCTGACTCGAGTAGCCCCATTTCAATGGGTATTACCCTTCGATTTCTGACCTTTTTGGTCTTGTCATATCGAAGTCCTTTTTAGTTGGTATTTGGCTGAAATTTTATGGGTCAAAGACTTTTCCCCCAAACATGATTGAACTGGCTTTTTTAAGGGGGTATTAGCCTTGGATTTTGGGACAAATTGATCCTGACTCGACTGGCCCTATTTCAATGGGTATTAGCCTTCGATTTCTGACCTTTTTGGTGCTGTCATATCGAAGTCCTTTTTACTTGGTATTAGGCCTAAATTTTGTGGGTCAAAGAATTTTCCCCCGAGCATGATTGAACTGGCTCTTTTGAGGGGGTATTAGCCTTGGATTTTGGGACAAATTGATCCTGACTCGAGTAGCCCCATTTCAATGGGTATTACCCTTCGATTTTTGACCTTTTTGGTCCTGTCATATCGAAGTCCTTTTTAGTTGGTATTAGGCTTAAATTTTATGGGTCAAAGACTTTTCCCCCGAGCATGATTGAACTAGCTCTTTTGAGGGGGTATTAGACTTGGATTTTGGGACAAATTGATCCTGGCTCGACTAGCCCCATTTCAATGGGTATTAGCCTTCGATTTCTGACCTTTTTGGTCCTGTCATATCGAAGTCCTTTTTAGTTGGCATTAGGCCTAAATTTTATGGGTCAAACACTTTTCCCCCGAGCATGATTGAACTAGCTCTTTTGAGGGGGTATTAGCCTTAGATTTTGGGACAAATTGATCCTGACTCGAGTAGCCCCATTTCAAAGGGTATTACCCTTCAATTTCTGACCTTTTTGGTCTTGTCATATCGAAGTCCTTTTTAGTTGGTATTTGGCTAAAATTTTATGGGTCAAAGACTTTTCCCCCGAGCATGATTGAACTGGCTCTTTTGAGGGGGTATTAGCCTTGGATTTTGGGACAAATTGATCCTGACTCGACTAGCCCCATTTCAATGGGTATTAGCTTTCGATTTCTGACCTTTTTGGTGCTGTCATATCGAAGTCCTTTTTAGTTGGTATTAGGCTGAAATTTTATGGGTCAAAGACTTTTCCCCCGAGCATTATTGAACTGGCTCTTTTGAGGGGGTATTAGCCTTGGATTTTGGGACAAATTGATCATGACTCGAGTAGCCCCATTTCAATGGGTATTACCCTTCGATTTCTGAACTTTTTGGTCCTGTCATATCGAAGTCCTTTTTAGTTGGTATTAGGCTTAAATTTTATGGGTCAAAGACTTTTCCCCCGAGCATGATTGAACTAGCTCTTTTGAGGGGGTATTAGACTTGGATTTTGGGACAAATTGATCCTGGCTCGACTAGCCCCATTTCAATGGGTATTAGCCTTCGATTTCTGACCTTTTTGGTGTTGTCATATCGAAGTCCTTTTTACTTGGTATTAGGCCTAAATTTTGTGGGTCAAAGACTTTTCCCCCGAGCATGATTGAACTGGCTCTTTTGAGGGGGTATTAGCCTTGGATCTTAGGACAAATTGATCCTGACTCGAGTAGCCCCATTTCAATGGGTATTACCCTTCGATTTCTGGCCTTTTTGGTCTTGTCATATCGAAGTCCTTTTTAGTTGGTATTTGGCTGAAATTTTATGGGTCAAAGACTTTTCCCCCAAACATGATTGAACTGGCTTTTTTAAGGGGGTATTAGCCTTGGATTTTGGGACAAATTGATCCTGACTCGACTGGCCCTATTTCAATGGGTATTAGCCTTCGATTTCTGACCTTTTTGGTGCTGTCATATCGAAGTCCTTTTTACTTGGTATTAGGCCTAAATTTTGTGGGTCAAAGAATTTTCCCCCGAGCATGATTGAACTGGCTCTTTTGAGGGGGTATTAGCCTTGGATTTTGGGACAAATTGATCCTGACTCGAGTAGCCCCATTTCAATGGGTATTACCCTTCGATTTTTGACCTTTTTGGTCCTGTCATATCGAAGTCCTTTTTAGTTGGTATTAGGCTTAAATTTTATGGGTCAAAGACTTTTCCCCCGAGCATGATTGAACTAGCTCTTTTGAGGGGGTATTAGACTTGGATTTTGGGACAAATTGATCCTGGCTCGACTAGCCCCATTTCAATGGGTATTAGCCTTCGATTTCTGACCTTTTTGGTCCTGTCATATCGAAGTCCTTTTTAGTTGGCATTAGGCCTAAATTTTATGGGTCAAACACTTTTCCCCCGAGCATGATTGAACTAGCTCTTTTGAGGGGGTATTAGCCTTAGATTTTGGGACAAATTGATCCTGACTCGAGTAGCCCCATTTCAAAGGGTATTACCCTTCAATTTCTGACCTTTTTGGTCTTGTCATATCGAAGTCCTTTTTAGTTGGTATTTGGCTAAAATTTTATGGGTCAAAGACTTTTCCCCCGAGCATGATTGAACTGGCTCTTTTGAGGGGGTATTAGCCTTGGATTTTGGGACAAATTGATCCTGACTCGACTAGCCCCATTTCAATGGGTATTAGCTTTCGATTTCTGACCTTTTTGGTGCTGTCATATCGAAGTCCTTTTTAGTTGGTATTAGGCTGAAATTTTATGGGTCAAAGACTTTTCCCCCGAGCATTATTGAACTGGCTCTTTTGAGGGGGTATTAGCCTTGGATTTTGGGACAAATTGATCATGACTCGAGTAGCCCCATTTCAATGGGTATTACCCTTCGATTTCTGAACTTTTTGGTCCTGTCATATCGAAGTCCTTTTTAGTTGGTATTAGGCTTAAATTTTATGGGTCAAAGACTTTTCCCCCGAGCATGATTGAACTAGCTCTTTTGAGGGGGTATTAGACTTGGATTTTGGGACAAATTGATCCTGGCTCGACTAGCCCCATTTCAATGGGTATTAGCCTTCGATTTCTGACCTTTTTGGTCCTGTCATATCGAAGTCCTTTTGAGTTGGTATTAGGCTTAAATTTTATGGGTCAAAGACTTTTCCCCCGAGCATGATTGAACTAGCCCTTTTGAGGGGGTATTAGCCTTGGATTTTGGGACAAATTGATCCTGACTCGACTAGCCCCATTTCAATGGGTATTAGCCTTCGATTTCTGACCTTTTTGGTGCTGTCATATCGAAGTCCTTTTTAGTTGGTATTAGGCCTAAATTTTATGGGTCAAAGAATTTTCCCCCGAGCATGATTGAACTGGCTCTTTTGAGGGGGTATTAGCCTTGGATTTTGGGACAAATTGATCCTGACTCGAGTAGCCCCATTTCAATGGTATTACCCTTCGATTTCTGACCTTTTTGGTCCTGTCATATCGAAGCCCTTTTTAGTGGGTACTAGGGATAAATTTTATGGGTTATAGCCTATTCCCTCGGGCATGATTGATCTGGCTTGTTTGAGGGAGTATTAGCCTTCGATTTCTGACCTTTTTGGTCCTGTCATATCGAAGTCCTTTTTAGATGGTATTAGGCTTAAATTTTATGGGTCAAAGACTTTTCCCGCGAGCATGATTGAACTGGCTCTTTTGAGGGGGTATTAGCCTTGGATTTTGGGACAAATTGATCCTGACTCGAGTAGCCCCATTTCAATGGTATTACCCTTCGATTTCTGACCTTTTTGGTCCTGTCATATCGAAGCCCTTTTTAGTGGGTACTAGGGATAAATTTTATGGGTTATAGCCTATTCCCTCGGGCATGATTGATCTGGCTTGTTTGAGGGAGTATTAGCCTTCGATTTCTGACCTTTTTGGTCCTGTCATATCGAAGTCCTTTTTAGATGGTATTAGGCTTAAATTTTATGGGTCAAAGACTTTTCCCGCGAGCATGATTGAACTTTCTCTTTTGAGGGGCTATTAGCCTTGGATTTTGGGACAAATTGATCCTGACTCGACGAGCCCCATTTCAATGGGTACTAGCCTTCGATTTCTGACCTTTTTGGTGCTGTCATACCGAAGTCCTTTTTAGTTGGTATTAGGCCTAAATTTTATGGGTCAAACACTTTTCCCCCGAGCATGATTGAACTAGCTCTTTTGAGGGGGTATTAGCCTTGGATTTTGGGACAAATTGATCCTGACTCGACTAGCCCCATTTCAATGGGTATTAGCCTTCGATTTCTGACCTTTTTGGTCCTTTCATATCGAAGTCCTTTTTAGTTGGTATTAGGCTTAAATTTTATGGGTCAAAGACTTTTCCCCCGAGCATGATTGAACTAGCTCTTTTGAGGGGGTATTAGCCTTGGATTTTGGGACAAATTGATCCTGACTCGACTAGCGCCATTTCAATAGGTATTAGCCTTCGATTTCTGACCTTTTTGGTGCTATCATATCGAGGTCCTTTTTAGTTGGTATTAGGCCTAAATTTTATGGGTCAAAGACTTTTCCCCCGAGCATAATTGAACTGGCTCTTTTGAGGGGATATTAGCCTTGGATTTTGGGACAAATTGATCCTGACTCGAGTAGCCCCATTTCAATGGGTAGTACCCTTCGATTTCTAACCTTTTTGGTCGTGTCATATTGAAGTCCTTTTTAGTTGGTATTTGGCTGAAATTTTATGGGTCAAAGACTTTTCCCCCAAACATGATTGAACTGGCTTTTTTGAGGGGGTATTAGCCTTGGATTTTGCGACAAATTGATCCTGACTCGACTAGCCTCATTTCAATGGGTATTAGCTTTCGATTTCTGACCTTTTTGGTGCTGTCATATCGAAGTCCTTTTTAGTTGGTATTAGGCTGAAATTTTATGGGTCAAAGACTTTTCCCCCGAGCATTATTGAACTGGCTCTTTTGAGGGGGTATTAGCCTTGGATTTTGGGACAAATTGATCATGACTCGAGTAGCCCCATTTCAATGGGTATTACCCTTCGATTTCTGAACTTTTTGGTCCTGTCATATCGAAGTCCTTTTTAGTTGGTATTAGGCTTAAATTTTATGGGTCAAAGACTTTTCCCCCGAGCATGATTGAACTAGCTCTTTTGAGGGGGTATTAGACTTGGATTTTGGGACAAATTGATCCTGGCTCGACTAGCCCCATTTCAATGGGTATTAGCCTTCGATTTCTGACCTTTTTGGTCCTGTCATATCGAAGTCCTTTTGAGTTGGTATTAGGCTTAAATTTTATGGGTCAAAGACTTTTCCCCCGAGCATGATTGAACTGGCTCTTTTGAGGGGGTATTAGCCTTGGATTTTGGGACAAATTGATCATGACTCGAGTAGCCCCATTTCAATGGGTATTACCCTTCGATTTCTGAACTTTTTGGTCCTGTCATATCGAAGTCCTTTTTAGTTGGTATTAGGCTTAAATTTTATGGGTCAAAGACTTTTCCCCCGAGCATGATTGAACTAGCTCTTTTGAGGGGGTATTAGACTTGGATTTTGGGACAAATTGATCCTGGCTCGACTAGCCCCATTTCAATGGGTATTAGCCTTCGATTTCTGACCTTTTTGGTCCTGTCATATCGAAGTCCTTTTTAATTGGTATTAGGCTTAAATTTTATGGGTCAAAGACTTTTCCCCCGAGCATGATTGAACTAGCTCTTTTGAGGGGGTATTAGCCTTGGATTTTGGGACAAATTGATCCTGACTCGACTAGCCTCATTTCAATGGGTATTAGCCTTCGATTTCTGACCTTTTTGGTGCTGTCATATCGAAGTCCTTTTTAGTTGGTATTAGGCCTAAATTTTATGGGTCAAAGACTTTTCCCCCGAGCATGATTGAACTGACTCTTTTGAGGGGGTATTAGCCTTGGATTTTGGGACAAATTGATCCTGACTCGACTAGCCCCATTTCAATGGGTATTAGCTTTCGATTTCTGACCTTTTTGGTGCTGTCATATCGAAGTCCTTTTTAGTTGGTATTAGGCTGAAATTTTATGGGTCAAAGACTTTTCCCCCGAGCATTATTGAACTGGCTCTTTTGAGGGGGTATTAGCCTTGGATTTTGGGACAAATTGATCATGACTCGAGTAGCCCCATTTCAATGGGTATTACCCTTCGATTTCTGAACTTTTTGGTCCTGTCATATCGAAGTCCTTTTTAGTTGGTATTAGGCTTAAATTTTATGGGTCAAAGACTTTTCCCCCGAGCATGATTGAACTAGCTCTTTTGAGGGGGTATTAGACTTGGATTTTGGGACAAATTGATCCTGGCTCGACTAGCCCCATTTCAATGGGTATTAGCCTTCGATTTCTGACCTTTTTGGTCCTGTCATATCGAAGTCCTTTTGAGTTGGTATTAGGCTTAAATTTTATGGGTCAAAGACTTTTCCCCCGAGCATGATTGAACTGGCTCTTTTGAGGGGGTATTAGCCTTGGATTTTGAGACAAATTGATCATGACTCGAGTAGCCCCATTTCAATGGGTATTACCCTTCGATTTCTGAACTTTTTGGTCCTGTCATATCGAAGTCCTTTTTAGTTGGTATTAGGCTTAAATTTTATGGGTCAAAGACTTTTCCCCCGAGCATGATTGAACTAGCTCTTTTGAGGGGGTATTAGACTTGGATTTTGGGACAAATTGATCCTGGCTCGACTAGCCCCATTTCAATGGGTATTAGCCTTCGATTTCTGACCTTTTTGGTCCTGTCATATCGAAGTCCTTTTGAGTTGGTATTAGGCTTAAATTTTATGGGTCAAAGACTTTTCCCCCGAGCATGATTGAACTAGCCGTTTTGAGGGGGTATTAGCCTTGGATTTTGGGACAAATTGATCCTGACTCGACTAGCCCCATTTCAATGGGTATTAGCCTTCGA
This sequence comes from Salix caprea, assembly GCA_964035475.1. NCBI lineage: Eukaryota > Viridiplantae > Streptophyta > Magnoliopsida > Malpighiales > Salicaceae > Salix > Salix caprea. The sequence goes on from OZ037757.1 coordinate 15,864,487, forward strand.
TTTCTGACCTTTTTGGTGCTGTCATATCGAAGTCCTTTTTAGTTGGTATTAGGCCTAAATTTTATGGGTCAAAGACTTTTCCCCCGAGCATGATTGAACTGGCTCTTTTGAGGGGGTATTAGCCTTGGATTTTGGGACAAATTGATCCTGACTCGACTAGCCCCATTTCAATGGGTATTACCCTTCGATTTTGACCTTTTTGGTCTTGTCATATCGAAGTCCTTTTTAGTTGGTATTTGGCTGAAATTTTATGGGTCAAAGACTTTTCCCTCGAGCATGATTGAACTGGTTTTTTTGAGGGGGTATTAACCTTGGATTTTGGGACAAATTGATCCTGACTCGACTAGCCCCATTTCAATGGGTATTAGCTTTCGATTTCTGACCTTTTTGGTGCTGTCATATCGAAGTCCTTTTTAGTTGGTATTAGGCTGAAATTTTATGGGTCAAAGACTTTTCCCCCGAGCATGATTGAACTGACTCTTTTGAGGGGGTATTAGCCTTGGATTTTGGGACAAATTGATCCTAACTCGAGTAGCCCCATTTCAATGGGTATTACCCTTTGATTTCTGACCTTTTTGGTCCTGTCATATCGAAGTCCTTTTTAATTGCTATTAGGCTTAAATTTTATGGGTCAAAGACTTTTCCCCCGAGCATGATTGAACTAGCTCTTTTGAGGGGGTATTAGCCTTGGATTTTGGGACAAATTGATCCTGACTCGACTAGCCCCATTTCAATGGGTATTAGCCTTCGATTTCTGACATTTTTGGTGCTGTCATATCGAAGTCCTTTTTAGTTGGTATTAGGCCTAATTTTTATGGGTCAAAGACTTTTCCCCCGAGCATGATTGAACTGACTCTTTTGAGGGGGTATTAGCCTTGGATTTTGGGACAAATTGATCCTGACTCGACTAGCCCCATTTCAATGGGTATTAGCCTTCGATTTCTGACCTTTTTGATCCTGTCATATCCAAGCCCTTTTTAGTGGGTAATAGGGATAAATTTCATGGGTTATAGCCTATTCCCTCGGGCATGATTGATCTGGCTTGTTTGAGGGAGTATTAGCCTTGGTTTTTGGGACAAATTGATCCTGATTCGACTAGACCCATTTCAATGGGTATTAGCCTTCGATTTCTGACCTTTTTGGTCCTATCATATCCAAGCCCTTTTTAGTGGGTACTAGGGATAAATTTTATGGGTTATAGCTTATTCCCTCGGGCATGATTGATCTGGCTTGTTTGAGGGAGTATTAGCCTTGTTTTTGGGACAAATTGATCCTGACTCGACTAGCCCCATTTCAATGGGTATTAGCCTTCGATTTCTGACCTTTTTGGTGTTGTCATATCGAAGTCCTTTTTAGTTGGTATTAGGTCTAAATTTTATGGGTCAAAGACTTTCCCCCCGAGCATGATTGAACTAGCTCTTTTGAGGGGGTATTAGCGTTGGATTTTGGGACAAATTGATCCTGACTCGACTAGCCTATTTCATTGGGTATTACCCTTCGATTTCTGACCTTTTTGGTCTTGTCATATCGAAGTTCTTTTTAGTTGGTATTTGGCTGAAATTTTATGGGTCAAAGACTTTTCCCCCAAGCATGATTGAACTGGGTCTTTTGAGGGGGTATTAGCCTTGGATTTTGGGACAAATTGATCCTGACTCGACTAGCCCCATTTCAATGGGTATTAGCCTTCGATTTGTGACCTTTTTGGTCCTGTCATATCGAAGTCCTTTTTAGTTGGTATTAGGCCTAAATTTTATGGGTCAAAGACTTTTCCCCCGAGCATGATTGAACTAGCTCTTTTGAGGGGGTATTAGCCTTGGATTTTGGGACAAATTGATCCTGACTCGACTAGCCCCATTTCAATGGGTATTAGCCTTTGATTTCTGACCTTTTTGGTGCTGTCATATCGAAGTCCTTTTTAGTTGGTATTAGGCTGAAATTTTATGGGTCAAAGATTTTTCCCCCGAGCATGATTGAACTGGCTCTTTTGAGGGGGTATTAGCCTTGGATTTTGGGACAAATTGATCCTGACTCGAGTAGCCCCATTTCAATGGGTATTACCCTTCGATTTCTGACCTTTTTGGTCTTGTCATATCGAAGTCCTTTTTAGTTGGTATTTGGCTGAAATTTTATGGGTCAAAGACTTTTCCCCCAAACATGATTGAACTGGCTTTTTTAAGGGGGTATTAACTTTGGATTTTGGGACAAACTGATCCTGATTCGACTAGACCCATTTCAATGGGTATTAGCCTTCGATTTCTGACCTTTTTGGTCCTATCATATCCAAGCCCTTTTTAGTGGGTACTAGGGATAAATTTTATGGGTTATAGCCTATTCCCTCGGGCATGATTGATCTGGCTTGTTTGAGGGAGTATTAGCCTTGGTTTTTGGGACAAATTGATCCGGACTCGACTAGCCCCATTTCAATGGGTATTAGCCTTTGATTTTTGACCTTTTTAGTCTTGTCATATCGAAGTCCTTTTTAGTTGGTATTAGAATTAAATTTTATGGGTCAAAGACTTTTCCCCCGAGCATGATTGAACTAGCTCTTTTGAGGGGGTATTAGCCTTGGATTTTGGGACAAATTGATCCTGACTCGAGTAGCCCCATTTCAATGGGTATTACCCTTCGATTTCTGACCTTTTTGGTCTTGTCATATCGAAGTCCTTTTTAGTTGGTATTTGGCTGAAATTTTATGGGTCAAAGACTTTTCCCCCAAACATGATTGAACTGGCTTTTTTAAGGGGGTATTAACTTTGGATTTTGGGACAAATTGATCCTGATTCGACTAGAACCATTTCAATGGGTATTAGCCTTCGATTTCTGACCTTTTTGGTCCTATCATATCCAAGCCCTTTTTAGTGGGTACTAGGGATAAATTTTATGGGTTATAGCCTATTCCCTCGGGCATGATTGATCTGGCTTGTTTGAGGGAGTATTAGCCTTGGTTTTTGGGACAAATTGATCCGGACTCGACTAGCCCCATTTCAATGGGTATTAGCCTTTGATTTTTGACCTTTTTAGTCTTGTCATATCGAAGTCCTTTTTAGTTGGTATTAGGATTAAATTTTATGGGTCAAAGACTTTTCCCCCGACCATGATTGAACTAGCTCTTTTGAGGGGGTATTAGCCTTGGATTTTGGGACAAATTGATCCTGACTCGACTAGCCCCATTTCAATGGGTATTAGCCTTCGATTTCTGACCTTTTTGGTGTTGTCATATCGAAGTCCTTTTTAGTTGGTATTAGGTCTAAATTTTATGGGTCAAAGACTTTCCCCCCGAGCATGATTGAACTAGCTCTTTTGAGGGGGTATTAGCGTTGGATTTTGGGACAAATTGATCCTGACTCGACTAGCCTATTTCATTGGGTATTACCCTTCGATTTCTGACCTTTTTGGTCTTGTCATATCGAAGTTCTTTTTAGTTGGTATTTGGCTGAAATTTTATGGGTCAAAGACTTTTCCCCCAAGCATGATTGAACTGGGTCTTTTGAGGGGGTATTAGCCTTGGATTTTGGGACAAATTGATCCTGACTCGACTAGCCCCATTTCAATGGGTATTAGCCTTCGATTTGTGACCTTTTTGGTCCTGTCATATCGAAGTCCTTTTTAGTTGGTATTAGGCCTAAATTTTATGGGTCAAAGACTTTTCCCCCGAGCATGATTGAACTAGCTCTTTTGAGGGGGTATTAGCCTTGGATTTTGGGACAAATTGATCCTGACTCGACTAGCCCCATTTCAATGGGTATTAGCCTTTGATTTCTGACCTTTTTGGTGCTGTCATATCGAAGTCCTTTTTAGTTGGTATTAGGCTGAAATTTTATGGGTCAAAGATTTTTCCCCCGAGCATGATTGAACTGGCTCTTTTGAGGGGGTATTAGCCTTGGATTTTGGGACAAATTGATCCTGACTCGACTAGCCCCATTTCAATTGGTATTAGCCTTCGATTTCTGACCTTTTTGGTGTTGTCATATCGAAGTCCTTTTTAGTTGGTATTAGGGCAAAATTTTAGGGGTCAAAGACTTTTCCCCGAGCATGATTGAACTGGCTCTTTTGAGGGGGTATTAGCCTTGGATTTTGGGACAAATTGATCCTGACTCGACTAGCCCCATTTCAATGGGTATTACCTTTCGATTTCTGACCTTTTTGGTCTTGTCATATCGAAGTCCTTTTTAGTTGGTATTAGGCTGAAATTTTATGGGTCAAAGACTTTTCCCCCCAGCATGATTGAACTGGCTTTTTTGAGGGGGTATTAGCTTTGGATTTTGGGACAAATTGATTCTGACTCGACTAGCCCCATTTCAATGGGTATTAGCCTTCGATTTCTGACCTTTTTGGTGCTCTCATATCGAAGTCCTTTTTAGTTGGTATTAGGCCTAAATTTTATCCCCGAGCATGATTGAACTGGCTCTTTTGAGAAGGTATTAGCTTTGGATTTTGGGACAAATTGATCCTGACTCGACTTGCCCCATTTCAGTGGGTATTAGCCTTCGATTTCTGACCTTTTTGGTGCTGTCATATCGAAGTCCTTTTTAGTTGGTATTAGGCCTAAATTTTATGGGTCAAAGACTTTTCCCCCGAGCATGATTGAACTGGCTCTTTTGAGAAGGTATTAGCTTTGGATTTTGGGACAAATTGATCCTGACTCGACTAGCCCCATTTCAGTGGGTATTAGCCTTCGATTTCTGACCTTTTTGGTGCTGTCATATCGAAGTCCTTTTTAGTTGGTATTAGGCCTAAATTTTATGGGTCAAAGACTTTTCCCCCGAGCCTGATTGAACTGGCTCTTTTGAGGGGGTATTAGCCTTGGATTTTGGGACAAATTGATCCTGACTCGACTAGCCCTATTTCAATGGGTATTAGCCTTCGATTTCTGACCTTTTTGGTCTTGTCATATCGAAGTGCTTTTTAGTTGGTATTAGGCTGAAATTTAATGGGTCAAAGACTTTTCCCCCGAGCATGATTGAACTGGCTTTTTTAAGGGGGTATTAGCCTTAGCTTTTGGGACAAATTGATCCCGACTCGACTAGCCCCATTTCAATGGGTATTAGCCTTCGATTTCTGACCTTTTTGGTCCTGTCATATCCTAGCCGTTTTTAGTTGGTACTAGGGATAAATTTTATGGGTTATAGCCTATTCCCTCGGGCATGATTGATCTGGCTTGTTTGAGGGGGTATTAGCCTTGGTTTTTGGGACAAATTGATCCTGACTCGACTAGCCCCATTTCAATAGGTTTTAGCCTTTGATTTCTGACCTTTTTGGTCCTGTCATATCGAAGTCCTTTTTAGTTGGTATTAGGCTTAAATTTTTATGGGTCAAAGACTTTTCCCCCGAGCATGAATGAACTGGCTCTTTTGAGGGGGTATTAGCCTTGGATTTTGGGACAAATTGATCCTGACTCGACTAGCCCCATTTCAATGGGTATTACCTTTCGATTTCTGACCTTTTTGGTCTTGTCATATCGAAGTCCTTTTTAGTTGGTATTAGGCTGAAATTTTATGGGTCAAAGACTTTTCCCCCCAGCATGATTGAACTGGCTTTTTTGAGGGGGTATTAGCCTTGGATTTTGGGACAAATTGATTCTGACTCGACTAGCCCCATTTCAATGGGTATTAGCCTTCGATTTCTGACCTTTTTGGTGCTCTCATATCGAAGTCCTTTTTAGTTGGTATTAGGCCTAAATTTTATCCCCGAGCATGATTGAACTGGCTCTTTTGAGAAGGTATTAGCTTTGGATTTTGAGACAAATTGATCCTGACTCAACTAGCCCCATTTCAGTGGGTATTAGCCTTCGATTTCTGACCTTTTTGGTGCTGTCATATCGAAGTCCTTTTTAGTTGGTATTAGGCCTAAATTTTATGGGTCAAAGACTTTTCTCCCGAGCATGATTGAACTGGCTTTTTTGAGGGGGTATTAGCTTTGGATTTTGGGACAAATTGATTCTGACTCGACTAGCCCCATTTCAATGGGTATTAGCCTTCGATTTCTGACCTTTTTGGTGCTCTCATATCGAAGTCCTTTTTAGTTGGTATTAGGCCTAAATTTTATCCCCGAGCATGATTGAACTGGCTCTTTTGTGAAGGTATTAGCTTTGGATTTTGGGACAAATTGATCCTGACTCGACTAGCCCCATTTCAGTGGGTATTAGCCTTCGATTTCTGACCTTTTTGGTGCTGTCATATCGAAGTCCTTTTTAGTTGGTATTAGGCCTAAATTTTATGGGTCAAAGACTTTTCCCCCGAGCATGATTGAACTGGCTCTTTTGAGAAGGTATTAGCTTTGGATTTTGGGACAAATTGATCCTGACTCGACTAGCCCCATTTCAGTGGGTATTAGCCTTCGATTTCTGACCTTTTTGGTGCTGTCATATCGAAGTCCTTTTTAGTTGGTATTAGGCCTAAATTTTATGGGTCAAAGACTTTTCCCCCGAGCATGATTGAACTGGCTCTTTTGAGAAGGTATTAGCTTTGGATTTTGGGACAAATTGATCCTGACTCGACTAGCCCCATTTCAGTGGGTATTAGCCTTCGATTTCTGACCTTTTTGGTGCTGTCATATCAAAGTCCTTTTTAGTTGGTATTAGGCCTAAATTTTATGGGTCAAAGACTTTTCCCCCGAGCATGATTGAACTGGCTCTTTTGAGGGGGTATTAGCCTTGGATTTTGGGACAAATTGATCCTGCCTCGACTAGCCCTATTTCAATGGGTATTAGCCTTCGATTTCTGACCTTTTTGGTCCTGTCATATCCAAGCCGTTTTTAGTTGGTACTAGGGATAAATTTTATGGGTTATAGCCTATTCCCTCGGGCATGATTGATCTGGCTTGTTTGAGGGGGTATTAGCCTTGGTTTTTGGGACAAATTGATCCTGACTCAACTAGCCCCATTTCAATAGGTTTTAGCCTTTGATTTCTGACCTTTTTGGTCCTGTTATATCGAAGTCCTTTTTAGTTGGTATTAGGCCTAAATTTTATGGGTCAAAGACTTTTCCCCCGAGCATGAATGAACTGGCTCTTTTGAGGGGGTATTAGCCTTGGATTTTGGGACAAATTGATCCTGACTCGACTAGCCCCATTTCAATGGGTATTAGCCTTCGATTTCTGACCTTTTTAGTCTTGTCATATCGAAGTGCTTTTAGTTGCTATTAGGCTGAAATTTTATGGGTCAAAGACTTTTCCCCCGAGCATGATTGAACTGGCTTTTTTAAAGGGGTATTAGCCTTAGATTTTAGGACAAATTGATCCTGACTCGACTAGTCCCATTTCAATGGGTATTATCCTTCAATTTCTGACCTTTTTGGTCCTGTCATATCCAAGCCCTTTTTAATTGGTACTAGGGATAAATTTTATGGGTTATAGCCTATTCCCTTGGGCATGATTGATTTGGCTTGTTTGAGGGGGTATTAGCCTTGGTTTTGGGACAAATTGATCCTGACTCGACTAGCCCCATTTCAATTGGTTTTAGCCTTTGATTTCTGACCTTTTTGGTCCTGTCATATCGAAGTCCTTTTTAGTTGGTATTAGGCCTAAATTTCATGGGTCAAAGACATTTCCCCCGAGCATGATTGAACTGGCTCTTTTCAGGGGGTATTAGCCTTGGATTTTGGGACAAATTGATCCTGACTCGACTAGCCCCATTTCAATTGGTTTTAGCCTTCGATTTCTGACCTTTTTGGTGCTGTCATATCAAAGTCCTTTTTAGTTGGTATTAGGCCTAAATTTTATGGGTCAAAGACTTTTCCCCCGAGCATGATTGAACTGACTCTTTTGAGGCGGTATTAGCCTTGGATTTTGGGACAAATTGATCCTGACTCGACTAGCCCCATTTCAATGGGTATTAGCCTTCGATTTCTGACCTTTTTGGTCCTGTCATATCCAAGCCCTTTTTAGTGGGTACTAGGGATAAATTTTATGGGTTATAGCCTATTCCCTCGGGCATGATTGATCTGGCTTGTTTGAGGGAGTATTAGCCTTGGTTTTTGGGACAAATTGATCCTGACTCGACTTGCCCATTTCAATGGCTATTAGCCTTCGATTTCTGGCCTTTTTGGTCCTGTCATATTGAAGTCCTTTTTAGTTGGTATTAGACTTAAATTTTATGGGTCAAAGACTTTTCCCGCAAGCATGATTGAACTTGCTCTTTTGAGGGGCTATTAGCCTTGGATTTTGGGACAAATTGATCCTGACTCGACTAGCCCCATTTCAATGGGTATTAGCCTTCGATTTCTGACCTTTTTGGTGCTGTCATACCGAAGTCCTTTTTAGTTGGTATTAGGCCTAAATTTTATGGGTCAAAGACTTTTCCCCCGAGCATGATTGAACTGGCTCTTTTGAGGGGGTATTAGCCTTGGATTTTGGGACAAATTGATCCTGACTCGACTAGCCCCATTTCAATGGGTATTAGCCTTCGATTTCTGACCTTTTTGGTCCTGTCATATCCAAGCCGTTTTTATTTGGTACTAGGGATAAATGTTATGGGTTATAGCCTATTCCCTCGGGCATGATTGATCTGGCTTGTTTGAGGGAGTATTAGCCTTGGTTTTTGGGACAAATTGATCCTTACTCGACTAGCCCCATTTCAATGGGTATTAGCCTTCGATTTCTGACATTGTTGGTCCTGTCATATCGAAGTCCTTTTTAGTTGGTATTAGGCTTAAATTTTATGGGTCAAACACTTTTCCCCCGAGCATGATTGAACTAGGTCTGTTGAGGGGGTATTAGACTTGGATTTTAGGACAAATTGATCCTGACTCGACTAGCCCCATTTCAATGGGTATTAGCCTTCAATTTCTGACCTTTTTGGTCCTGTCATATCCAAGCCCTTTTTAGTGGGTACTAGGGATAAATTTTATGGGTTATAGCCTATTCCCTCGGGCATGATTGATCTGGCTTGTTTGAGGGAGTATTAGCCTTGGTTTTTGGGAAAAATTGATCTTGACTCGACTAGCCCTATTTCAATGGGTATTAGCCTTCGATTTCTGACCTTTTTTGTCCTGTCATATCGAAGTCCTTTTTAGTTGGTATTAGGCTTAAATTTTATGGGTCCAAGACTTTTCCCCCAAGCATGATTGAACTAGCCCTTTTGAGGGGGTATTAGCCTTGGATTTTGGGACAAATTGATCCTGACTCGACTAGCCCCATTTCAATGGGTATTAGCCTTCGATTTCTGACCTTTTTGGTCCTCTCATATCGAAGTCCTTTTTAGTTGGTATTAGGCTTAAATTTTATGGGTCAAAGACTTTTCCCCCGAGCATGATTGAACTAGCTCTTTTGAGGGGGTATTAGCCTTGGATTTTGGGACAAATTGATCCTGACTCAACTAGCCCCATTTCAATGGGTATTAGCCTTCGATTTCTGACCTTTTTGGTGCTGTCATATCGAAGTCCTTTTTAGTTGGTACTAGGCCTAAATTTTATGGGTCAAAGACTTTTCCCCCGAGCATCATTGAACTGGCTCTTTTGAGGGGATATTAGCCTTGGATTTTGGGACAAATTGATGCTGACTCGAGTAGCCCCATTTCAATGGGTATTACCCTTCGATTTCTGACCTTTTTGGTCTTGTCATATCGAAGTCCTTTTTAGTTGGTATTTGGCTGAAATTTTATGGGTCAAAGACTTTTCCCCCAAACATGATTGAACTGGCTTTTTTGAGGGGGTATTAGCCTTGGATTTTGGGACAAATTGATCCTGACTCGACTAGCCCCATTTCAATGGGTATTAGCATTCGATTTCTGACCATTTTGGTGCTGTCATATCGAAGTCCTTTTTAGTTGGTATTAGGCTGAAATTTTATGGGTCAAAGACTTTTCCCCCGAGCATGATTGAACTGGCTCTTTTGAGGGGGTATTAGCCTTGGATTTTGGGACAAATTGATCCTGACTCGACTAGCCCCATTTCAGTGGGTATTAGCCTTCGATTTCTGACCTTTTTGGTGCTGTCATATCGAAGTCCTTTTTAGTTGGTATTAGGCCTAAATTTTATGGGTCAAAGACTTTTCCCCCGAGCATGATTGAACTGGCTCTTTTGAGAAGGTATTAGCTTTGGATTTTGGGACAAATTGATCCTGACTCGACTAGCCCCATTTCAGTGGGTATTAGCCTTCGATTTCTGACCTTTTTGGTGCTGTCATATCGAAGTCCTTTTTAGTTGGTATTAGGCTGAAATTTTATGGGTCAAAGAGTTTTCCCCCGAGCATGATTGAACTGGCTCTTTTGAGGGGGTATTAGCCTTGGATTTTGGGACAAATTGATCCTGACTCGACTAGCCCCATTTCAATGGTTATTAGCCTTCGATTTCTGACCTTTTTGGTGTTGTCATATAGAAGTCCTTTCTAGTTGGTATTAGGCCAAAATTTTAGGGGTCAAAGACTTTTCCCCCGAGCATGATTAAACTGGCTCTTTTGAGGGGGTATTAGCCTTGGATTTTGGGACAAATTGATCCTGACTCGACTAGCCCCATTTCAATGGGTATTACCCTTTGATTTCTGACCTTTTTGGTCTAGTCATATCGAAGTCCTTTTTAGTTGGTATTAAGCTGAAATTTTATGGGTCAAAGACTTTTCCCCCCAGCATGATTGAACTGGCTTTCTTGAGGGGGTATTAGCCTTGGATTTTGGGACAAATTGATGCTGACTCGACTAGCCCCATTTGAATGGGTATTAGCCTTCGATTTCTGACCTTTTTGGTGCTCTCATATCGAAGTCCTTTTTAGTTGGTATTAGGCCTAAATTTTATGGGTCAAAGACTTTTCCCCCGAGCATGATTGAACTGGTTCTTTTGAGAAGGTATTAGCTTTGGATTTTGGGACAAATTGATCCTGACTCGACTAGCCCCATTTCAATTGGTTTTAGCCTTTGATTTCTGACCTTTTTGGTCCTGTCATATCGAAGTCCTTTTTAGTTGGTATTAGGCCTAAATTTTATGGGTCAAAGACATTTCCCCCGAGCATGATTGAACTGGCTCTTTTCAGGGGGTATTAGCCTTGGATTTTGGGACAAATTGATCCTGACTCGACTAGCCCCATTTCAATTGGTTTTAGCCTTTGATTTCTGACCTTTTAGGTCCTGTCATATCGAAGTCCTTTTTAGTTGGTATTAGGCCTAAATTTTATGGGTCAAAGACTTTCCCCCCGAGCATGATTGAACTGGCTCTTTTGAGGGGGTATTAGCCTTGGATTTTGGGACAAATTGATCCTGACTCGACTAGCCCCATTTCAATGGGTATTACCCTTCGATTTCTGACCTTTTTGGTCTTGTCATATCGAAGTCCTTTTTAGTTGGTATTAGGCTGAAATTTTATGGGTCAAAGATTTTTCCCCCGAGCATGATTGAACTGGCTCTTTTGAGGGGGTATTAGCTTTGGATTTTGGGACAAATTGATCCTGACTCGACTAGCCCCATTTCAGTGGGTATTAGCCTTCGATTTCTGACCTTTTTGGTGCTGTCATATCGAAGTCCTTTTTAGTTGGTATTAGGCCTAAATTTTATGGGTCAAAGACTTTTCCCCCGAGCATGATTGAACTGGCTCTTTTGAGGGGGTATTAGCCTTGGATTTTGGGACAAATTGATCCTGACTCGACTAGCCCCATTTCAATGGGTATTACCCTTTGATTTATGACCTTTTTGGTGCTATCATATAAATCCTGTTTAGTTTGTATTAGGCCTAAATGTTATGGGTCAAAGACATTTCCCCCGAGCATGATTGAACTGACTCTTTTCAGGGGGTATTAGCCTTGGATTTTGGGACAAATTGATCATGACTTGACTAGCCCAATTTCAATGGGTATTAGCCTTCGATTTCTGACCTTTTTAGTTTTGTCATATCGAAGTGCTTTTAGTTGCTATTAGGCTGAAATTTTATGGGTCAAAGACTTTTCCCCCGAGCATGATTGAACTGGCTCTTTTGAGAAGGTATTAGCTTTGGATTTTGGGACAAATTGATCCTGACTCGACTAGCCCCATTTCAGTGGGTATTAGCCTTCGATTTCTGACCTTTTTGGTGCTGTCATATCGAAGTCCTTTTTAGTTGGTATTAGGCCTAAATTTTATGGGTCAAAGACTTTTCCCCCGAGCATGATTGAACTGGCTCTTTTGAGGGGGTATTAGCCTTGGATTTTGGGACAAATTGATCCTGACTCGACTAGCCCCATTTCAATGGGTATTACCCTTTGATTTATGACCTTTTTGGTGCTATCATATAAATCCTGTTTAGTTTGTATTAGGCCTAAATGTTATGGGTCAAAGACATTTCCCCCGAGCATGATTGAACTGACTCTTTTCAGGGGGTATTAGCCTTGGATTTTGGGACAAATTGATCATGACTTGACTAGCCCAATTTCAATGGGTATTAGCCTTCGATTTCTGACCTTTTTAGTTTTGTCATATCGAAGTGCTTTTAGTTGCTATTAGGCTGAAATTTTATGGGTCAAAGACTTTTCCCCCGAGCATGATTGAACTGGCTTTTTTAAAGGGGCATTAGCCTTAGATTTTGGGACAAATTTATCCTGACTCGACTAGTCCCATTTCAATGGGTATTATCCTTCAATTTCTGACCTTTTTGGTCCTGTCATATCCAAGCCCTTTTTAATTGGTACTAGGGATAAATTTTATGGGTTGTAGCCTATTCCCTTGGGCATGATTGATTTGGCTTGTTTGAGGGGGTATTAGCCTTGGTTTTGGGACAAATTGATCCTGACTCGACTAGCCCCATTTCAATTGGTTTTAGCCTTTGATTTCTGACCTTTTTGGTCCTGTCATATCGAATTCCTTTTTAGTTGGTATTAGGCCTAAATTTTATGGGTCAAAGACATTTCCCCCGAGCATGATTGAACTGGCTCTTTTCAGGGGGTATTAGCCTTGGATTTTGGGACAAATTGATCCTGACTCGACTAGCCCCATTTCAATTGGTTTTAGCCTTTGATTTCTGACCTTTTTGGTCCTGTCATATCGAAGTCCTTTTTAGTTGGTATTAGGCCTAAATTTTATGGGTCAAAGACTTTCCCCCCGAGCATGATTGAACTGGATCTTTTGAGGGGGTATTAGCCTTGGATTTTGGGACAAATTGATCCTGACTCGACTAGCCCCATTTCAATGGGTATTAGCCTTCGATTTCTGACCTTTTTGGTCTTGAAATATCGAAGACCTTTTAAGTTGGTATTAGGCCTAAATTTTATGGGTCAAAGACTTTTCCCCCGAGCATGAATGAACTGGCTCTTTTGAGGGGGTATTAGCCTTGGATTTTGGGACAAATTGATCATGACTCGACTAGCCCCATTTCAATGGGTATTAGCCTTTGATTTCTGACCTTTTTGGTGCTGTCATATCGAAGTCCTTTTTAGTTGGTATTAGGCTGAAATTTTATGGGTCAAAGATTTTTCCCCCGAGCATGATTGAACTGGCTCTTTTGAGGGGGTATTAGCCTTGGATTTTCGGACAAATTGATCCTGACTCGACTAGCCCCATTTCAATGGGTATTAGCCTTTGATTTCTGACCTTTTTGGTGCTGTCATATCGAAGTCCTTTTTAGTTGGTATTAGGCTGAAATTTTATGGGTCAAAGACTTTTCCCCCCAGCATGATTGAACTGGCTTTTTTGAGGGGGTATTAGCCTTGGATTTTGGGACAAATTGATTCTGACTCGACTAGCCCCATTTGAATGGGTATTACCCTTCGATTTCTGACCTTTTTGGTGCTCTCATATCGAAGTCCTTTTTAGTTGGTATTAGGCCTAAATTTTATGGGTCAAAGACTTTTCCCCCGAGCATGATTGAACTGGCTCTTTTGAGGGGGTATTAGCCTTGGATTTTGGGACAAATTGATCCTGACTCGACTAGCCCCATTTCAATGGGTATTAGCCTTCGATTTCTGGCCTTTTTGGTCTTGTCATATCGAAGACCTTTTTAGTTGGTATTAGGCCTAAATTTTATGGGTCAAAGACTTTTCCCCCGAGCATGAATGAACTGGCTCTTTTGAGGGGGTATTAGCCTTGGATTTTGGGACAAATTGATCCTGACTCGACTAGCCCCATTTCAATGGGTATTAGCCTTCGATTTCTGACCTTTTTGGTGCTGTCATATCGAAGTCCTTTTTAGTTGGTATTAGGCTGAAATTTTATGGGTCAAAGATTTTTCCCCCGAGCATGATTGAACTGGCTCTTTTGAGGGGGTATTAGCCTTGGATTTTGGGACAAATTGATCCTGACTCGACTAGCCCCATTTCAATGGGTATTAGCCTTCGATTTCTGACCTTTTTGGTGCTGTCATATCGAAGTCCTTTTTAGTTGGTATTAGGCCAAAATTTTAGGGGTCAAAGACTTTTCCCCCGAGCATGATTGAACTGGCTCTTTTGAGGGGGTATTAGCCTTGGATTTTGGGACAAATTGATCCTGACTCGACTAGCCCCATTTCAATGGGTATTACCCTTCGATTTCTGACCTTTTTGGTCTTGTCATATCGAAGTCCTTTTTAGTTGGTATTAGGCTGAAATTTTATGGGTCAAAGACTTTTCCCCCCAGCATGATTGAACTGGCTTTTTTGAGGGGGTATTAGCCTTGGATTTTGGGACAAATTGATTCTGACTCGACTAGCCCCATTTCAATGGGTATTAGCCTTCGATTTCTGACCTTTTTGGTGCTCTCATATCGAAGTCCTTTTTAGTTGGTATTAGGCCTAAATTTTATGGGTCAAAGACTTTTCCCCCGAGCATGATTGAACTGGCTCTTTTGAGAAGGTATTAGCTTTGGATTTTGGGACAAATTGATCCTGACTCGACTAGCCCCATTTCAGTGGGTATTAGCCTTCGATTTCTGACCTTTTTGGTGCTGTCATATCGAAGTCCTTTTTAGTTGGTATTAGGCCTAAATTTTATGGGTCAAAGAGTTTTCTCCCGAGCATGATTGAACTGGCTCTTTTGAGGGGGTATTAGCCTTGAATTTTGGGACAAATTGATCCTGACTCGACTAATCCCATTTCAATTGGTATTAGCCTTCGATTTCTGACCTTTTTAGTCTTGTCATATCGAAGTGCTTTTAGTTGGTATTAGGCTGAAATTTTATGGGTCAAAGACTTTTCCCCCGAACATGATTGAACTGGCTTTTTTAAAGGGGTATTAGCCTTAGATTTTGGGACAAATTGATCCTGAGTCGACTAGTCCCATTTCAATGGGTATTATCCTTCAATTTATGACCTTTTTGGTCCTGTCATATCCAAGCCCTTTTTAATTGGTACTAGGGATAAATTTTATGGGTTATAGCCTATTCCCTTGGGCATGATTGATTTGGCTTGTTTGAGGGGGTATTAGCCTTGGATTTTGGGACAAATCTATCCTGACTCGACTAGCCCCATTTCAATGGGTATAGCCTTCGATTTCTGACCTTTTTGGTGCTGTCATATCGAAGTCCTTTTTAGTTGGTACTAGGCTTAAATTTTATGGGTTATAGCCTATTCCCTCGGGCATGATTGATCTGGCTTGTTTGAGGGAATATTAACCTTGATTTTTGGAACAAATTCATCCTGACTCGACTAGCCCCATTTCAATGGGTATTACCCTTCGATTTCTGACCTTTTTGGTGCTGTCATATCGAAGTCCTTTTTAGTTGGTATTAGGCTGAAATTTTATGGGTCAAAGAGTTTTCCCCCGAGCATGATTGAACTGTCTCTTTTAAGGGGGTATTAGCCTTGGATTTTGGGACAAATTGATCCTGACTCGACTAGCCCCATTTCAATGGGTATTAGCCTTCGATTTCTGACCTTTTTGGTGCTGTCATATCGAAGTCCTTTTTAGTTGGTATTAGGCCTAAATTTTATGGGTCAAAGGCTTTTCCCCCGAGCATGATTGAACTGGCTCTTTTGAGGGGGTATTAGCCTTGGATTTTGGGACAAATTGATCCTGACTCGACTAGCCCCATTTCAATGGGTATTACCCTTCGATTTATGACCTTTTTGGTGCTGTCATATAAATCCTTTATAGTTTGTATTCGGCCTAAATTTTATGGGTCAAAGACATTTCCCCCGAGCATGATTGAACTGGCTCTTTTCAGGGGGTATTAGCCTTGGATTTTGGGACAAATTGATCATGACTCGACTAGCCCCATTTCAATGGGTATTAGCCTTCGATTTCTGACCTTTTTAGTCTTGTCATATCGAAGTGCTTTTAGTTGCTATTAGGCTGAAATTTTATGGGTCAAAGACTTTTCCCCCGAGCATGATTGAACTGGCTTTTTTAAAGGGGTATTAGCCTTAGATTTTGGGACAAATTGATCCTGACTCGACTAGTCCCATTTCAATGGGTATTATCCTTCAATTTCTAACCTTTTTGATCCTGTCATATCCAAGCCCTTTTTAATTGGTACTAGGGATAAATTTTATGGGTTATAGCCTATTCCCTTGGGCATGATTGATTTGGCTTGTTTGAGGGGGTATTAGCCTTGGTTTTGGGACAAATTGATCCTGACTCGACTAGCCCCATTTCAATTGGTTTTAGCCTTTGATTTCTGACCTTTTTGGTCCTGTCATATCGAAGTCCTTTTTAGTTGGTATTAGGCCTAAATTTTATGGGTCAAAGACATTTCCCCCGAGCATGATTGAACTGGCTCTTTTCATGGGGTATTAGCCTTGGATTTTGGGACAAATTGATCCTGACTCGACTAGCCCCATTTCAATTGGTTTTAGCCTTTGATTTCTGACCTTTTTGGTCCTGTCATATCGAAGTCCTTTTTAGTTGTTATTAGGCCTAAATTTTATAGGTCAAAGACTTTCCCCCCGAGCATGATTGAACTGGATCTTTTGAGGGGGTATTAGCCTTGGATTTTGGGACAAATTGATCCTGACTCGACTAGCCCCATTTCAATGGGTATTAGCCTTCGATTTCTGACCTTTTTGCTCTTGTCATATCGAAGACCTTTTTAGTTGGTATTAGGCCTAAATTTTATGGGTCAAAGACTTTTCCCCCGAGCATGAATGAACTGGCTCTTTTGAGGGGGTATTAGCCTTGGATTTTGGGACAAATTGATCATGACTCGACTAGCCCCATTTCAATGGGTATTAGCCTTTGATTTCTGACCTTTTTGGTGCTGTCATATCAAAGTCCTTTTTAGTTGGTATTAGGCTGAAATTTTATGGGTCAAAGATTTTTCCCCCGAGCATGATTGAACTGGCTCTTTTGAGGGGGTATTAGCCTTGGATTTTGGGACAAATTGATCCTGACTCGACTAGCCCCATTTCAATGGGTATTAGCCTTCGATTTCTGACCTTTTTGGTGCTGTCATATCGAAGTCCTTTTTAGTTGGTATTAGGCCAAAATTTTAGGGGTCAAAGACTTTTCCCCCGAGCATGATTGAACTGGCTTTTTTAAAGGGGTATTAGCCTTAGATTTTGGGACAAATTGATCCTGAGTCGACTAGTCCCATTTCAATGGGTATTATCCTTCAATTTCTGACCTTTTTGGTCCTGTCATATCCAAGCCCTTTTTAATTGGTACTAGGGATAAATTTTATGGGTTATAGCCTATTCCCTTGGGCATGATTGATTTGGCTTGTTTGAGGGGGTATTAGCCTTGGATTTTGGGACAAATCTATCCTGACTCGACTAGCCCCATTTCAATGGGTATAGCGTTCGATTTCTGACCTTTTTGGTGCTGTCATATCGAAGTCCTTTTTAGTTGGTACTAGGCTTAAATTTTATGGGTTATAGCCTATTCCCTCGGGCATGATTGATCTGGCTTGTTTGAGGGAATATTAACCTTGATTTTTGGAACAAATTCATCCTGACTCGACTAGCCCCATTTCAATGGGTATTACCCTTCGATTTCTGACCTTTTTGGTGCTGTCATATCGAAGTCCTTTTTAGTTGGTATTAGGCTGAAATTTTATGGGTCAAAGAGTTTTCCCCCGAGCATGATTGAACTGGCTCTTTTAAGGGGGTATTAGCCTTGGATTTTGGGACAAATTGATCCTGACTCGACTAGCCCCATTTCAATGGGTATTAGCCTTCGATTTCTGACCTTTTTGGTGCTGTCATATCGAAGTCCTTTTTAGTTCGTATTAGGCCAAAATTTTAGGGGTCAAAGACTTTTCCCCCGAGCATGATTGAACTGGCTCTTTTGAGGGGGTATTAGCCTTGGATTTTGGGACAAATTGATCCTGACTCGACTAGCCCCATTTCAATGGGTATTACCCTTCGATTTTTGACCTTTTTGGTCTTGTCATATCGAAGTCCTTTTTAGTTGGTATTAGGCTGAAATTTTATGGGTCAAAGACTTTTCCCCCCAGCATGATTGAACTGGCTTTTTTGAGGGGGTATTAGCCTTGGATTTTGGGACAAATTGATTCTGACTCGACTAGCCCCATTTCAATGGGTATTAGCCTTCGATTTCTGACCTTTTTGGTGCTCTCATATCGAAGTCCTTTTTAGTTGGTATTAGGCCTAAATTTTATGGGTCAAAGACTTTTCCCCCGAGCA
Organism: Salix caprea; assembly: GCA_964035475.1. NCBI lineage: Eukaryota > Viridiplantae > Streptophyta > Magnoliopsida > Malpighiales > Salicaceae > Salix > Salix caprea. Next base: position 15,882,932 of record OZ037757.1, read on the forward strand.
TGATTGAACTGGCTCTTTTGAGAAGGTATTAGCTTTGGATTTTGGGACAAATTGATCCTGACTCGACTAGCCCCATTTCAGTGGGTATTAGCCTTCGATTTCTGACCTTTTTGGTGCTGTCATATCGAAGTCCTTTTTAGTTGGTATTAGGCCTAAATTTTATGGGTCAAAGACTTTTCCCCCGAGCATGATTGAACTGGCTCTTTTGAGGGGGTATTAGCCTTGAATTTTGGGACAAATTGATCCTGACTCGACTAATCCCATTTCAATTGGTATTAGCCTTCGATTTCTGACCTTTTTAGTCTTGTCATATCGAAGTGCTTTTAGTTGGTATTAGGCTGAAATTTTATGGGTCAAAGACTTTTCCCCCGAACATGATTGAACTGGCTTTTTTAAAGGGGTATTAGCCTTAGATTTTGGGACAAATTGATCCTGAGTCAACTAGTCCCATTTCAATGGGTATTATCCTTCAATTTCTGACCTTTTTGGTCCTGTCATATCCAAGCCCTTTTTAATTGGTACTAGGGATAAATTTTATGGGTTATAGCCTATTCCCTTGGGCATGATTGATTTGGCTTGTTTGAGGGGGTGTTAGCCTTGGTTTTGGGACAAATTGATCCTGACTCGACTAGCCCCATTTCAATTGGTTTTAGCCTTTGATTTCTGACCTCTTTGGTCTTGTCATATCGAAGTCCTTTTTAGTTGGTATTAGGCCTAAATTTTATGGGTCAAAGACATTTCCCCCGAGCATGATTGAACTGGCTCTTTTCAGGGGGTATTAGCCTTGGATTTTGGGACAAATTGATCCTGACTCGACTAGCCCCATTTCAATTGGTTTTAGCCTTTGATTTCTGACGTTTTTGGTCCTGTCATATCGAAGTCCTTTTTAGTTGGTATTAGGCCTAAATTTTATGGGTCAAAGACTTTCCCCCCGAGCATGATTGAACTGGCTCTTTTGAGGGGGTATTAGCCTTGGATTTTGGGACAAATCTATCCTGACTCTACTAGCCCCATTTCAATGGGTATAGCCTTCGATTTCTGACCTTTTTGGTGCTGTCATATCGAAGTCCTTTTTAGTTGGTACTAGGCTTAAATTTTATGGGTTATAACCTATTCCCTCGGGCATAATTGATCTGGCTTGTTTGAGGGAATATTAACCTTGATTTTTGGAACAAATTCATCCTGACTCGACTAGCCCCATTTCAATGGGTATTACCCTTCGATTTCTGACCTTTTTGGTGCTGTCATATCGAAGTCCTTTTTAGTTGGTATTAGGCTGAAATTTTATGGGTCAAAGAGTTTTCCCCCGAGCATGATTGAACTGGCTCTTTTAAGGGGGTATTAGCCTTGGATTTTGGGACAAATTGTTCCTGACTCGACTAGCCCCATTTCAATGGGTATTAGCCTTCGATTTCTGACCTTTTTGGTGCTGTCATATCGAAGTCCTTTTTAGTTCGTATTAGGCCAAAATTTTAGGGGTCAAAGACTTTTCCCCCGAGCATGATTGAACTGGCTCTTTTGAGGGGGTATTAGCCTTGGATTTTGGGACAAATTGATCCTGACTCGACTAGCCCCATTTCAATGGGTATTACCCTTCGATTTCTGACCTTTTTGGTCTTGTCATATCGAAGTCCTTTTTAGTTGGTATTAGGCTGAAATTTTATGGGTCAAAGACTTTTCCCCCAGCATGATTGAACTGGCTTTTTTGAGGGGGTATTAGCCTTGGATTTTGGGACAAATTGATTCTGACTCGACTAGCCCCATTTCAATGGGTATTAGCCTTCGATTTCTGACCTTTTTGGTGCTCTCATATCGAAGTCCTTTTTAGTTGGTATTAGGCCTAAATTTTATGGGTCAAAGACTTTTGCCCCGAGCATGATTGAACTGGCTCTTTTGAGAAGGTATTAGCGTTGGATTTTGGGACAAATTGATCCTGACTCGACTAGCCCCATTTCAGTGGGTATTAGCCTTCGATTTCTGACCTTTTTGGTGCTGTCATATCGAAGTCCTTTTTAGTTGGTATTAGGCCTAAATTTTATGGGTTAAAGACTTTTCCCCCGAGCATGATTAAACTGGCTCTTTTGAGGGGGTATTAGCCTTGAATTTTGGGACAAATTGATCCTGACTCGACTAATCCCATTTCAATTGGTATTAGCCTTCGATTTCTGACCTTTTTAGTCTTGTCATATCGAAGTGCTTTTAGTTGGTATTAGGCTGAAATTTTATGGGTCAAAGACTTTTCCCCCGAGCATGATTGAACTGGCTTTTTTAAAGGGGTATTAGCCTTAGATTTTGGGACAAATTGATCCTGAGTCGACTAGTCCCATTTCAATGGGTATTATCCTTCAATTTCTGACCTTTTTGGTCCTGTCATATCCAAGCCCTTTTTAATTGGTACTAGGGATAAATTTTATGGGTTATAGCCTATTCCCTTGGGCATGATTGATTTGGCTTGTTTGAGGGGGTATTAGCCTTGGTTTTGGGACAAATTGATCCTGACTCGACTAGCCCCATTTCAATTGGTTTTAGCCTTTGATTTCTGACCTCTTTGGTCCTGTCATATCGAAGTCCTTTTTAGTTGGTATTAGGCCTAAATTTTATGGGTCAAAGACATTTCCCCTGAGCATGATTGAACTGGCTCTTTTCAGGGGGTATTAGCCTTGGATTTTGGGACAAATTGATCCTGACTCGACTAGCCCCATTTCAATTGGTTTTAGCCTTTGATTTCTGATGTTTTTGGTCCTATCATATCGAAGTCCTTTTTAGTTGGTATTAGGCCTAAATTTTATGGGTCAAAGACTTTCCCCCCGAGCATGATTGAACTGGCTCTTTTGAGGGGGTATTAGCCTTGGATTTTGGGATAAATCTATCCTGACTCGACTAGCCCCATTTCAATGGGTATAGCCTTCGATTTCTGACCTTTTTGGTGCTGTAATATCGAAGTCCTTTTTAGTTGGTACTAGGCTTAAATTTTATGGGTTATAGCCTATTCCCTCGGGCATGATTGATCTGGCTTGTTTGAGGGAATATTAACCTTGATTTTTGGAACAAATTCATCCTGACTCGACTAGCCCCATTTCAATGGGTATTACCCTTCGATTTCTGACCTTTTTGGTGCTGTCATATCGAAGTCCTTTTTAGTTGGTATTAGGCTGAAATTTTATGGGTCAAAGAGTTTTCCCCCGAGCATGATTGAACTGGCTCTTTTAAGGGGGTATTAGCCTTGGATTTTGGGACAAATTGATCCTGACTCGACTAGCCCCATTTCAATGGGTATTAGCCTTCGATTTCTGACCTTTTTGGTGCTGTCATATCGAAGTCCTTTTTAGTTCGTATTAGGCCAAAATTTTAGGGGTCAAAGACTATTCCCCCGAGCATGATTGAACTGGCTCTTTTGAGGGGGTATTAGCCTTGGATTTTGGGACAAATTGATCCTGACTCGACTAGCCCCATTTCAATGGGTATTACCCTTCGATTTCTGACCTTTTTGGTCTTGTCATATCGAAGTCCTTTTTAGTTGGTATTAGGCTGAAATTTTATGGGTCAAAGACTTTTCCCCCAGCATGATTGAACTGGCTTTTTTGAGGGGGTATTAGCCTTGGATTTTGGGACAAATTGATTCTGACTCGACTAGCCCCATTTCAATGGGTATTAGCCTTCGATTTCTGACCTTTTTGGTGCTCTCATATCGAAGTCCTTTTTAGTTGGTATTAGGCCTAAATTTTATGGGTCAAAGACTTTTGCCCCGAGCATGATTGAACTGGCTCTTTTGAGAAGGTATTAGCTTTGGATTTTGGGACAAATTGATCCTGACTCGACTAGCCCCATTTCAGTGGGTATTAGCCTTCGATTTCTGACCTTTTTGGTGCTGTCATATCGAAGTCCTTTTTAGTTGGTATTAGGCCTAAATTTTATGGGTTAAAGACTTTTCCCCCGAGCATGATTAAACTGGCTCTTTTGAGGGGGTATTAGCCTTGAATTTTGGGACAAATTGATCCTGACTCGACTAATCCCATTTCAATTGGTATTAGCCTTCGATTTCTGACCTTTTTAGTCTTGTCATATCGAAGTGCTTTTAGTTGGTATTAGGCTGAAATTTTATGGGTCAAAGACTTTTCCCCCGAGCATGATTGAACTGGCTTTTTTAAAGGGGTATTAGCCTTAGATTTTGGGACAAATTGATCCTGAGTCGACTAGTCCCATTTCAATGGGTATTATCCTTCAATTTCTGACCTTTTTGGTCCTGTCATATCCAAGCCCTTTTTAATTGGTACTAGGGATAAATTTTATGGGTTATAGCCTATTCCCTTGGGCATGATTGATTTGGCTTGTTTGAGGGGGTATTAGCCTTGGTTTTGGGACAAATTGATCCTGACTCGACTAGCCCCATTTCAATTGGTTTTAGCCTTTGATTTCTGACCTCTTTGGTCCTGTCATATCGAAGTCCTTTTTAGTTGGTATTAGGCCTAAATTTTATGGGTCAAAGACATTTCCCCTGAGCATGATTGAACTGGCTCTTTTCAGGGGGTATTAGCCTTGGATTTTGGGACAAATTGATCCTGACTCGACTAGCCCCATTTCAATTGGTTTTAGCCTTTGATTTCTGATGTTTTTGGTCCTATCATATCGAAGTCCTTTTTAGTTGGTATTAGGCCTAAATTTTATGGGTCAAAGACTTTCCCCCCGAGCATGATTGAACTGGCTCTTTTGAGGGGGTATTAGCCTTGGATTTTGGGATAAATCTATCCTGACTCGACTAGCCCCATTTCAATGGGTATAGCCTTCGATTTCTGACCTTTTTGGTGCTGTAATATCGAAGTCCTTTTTAGTTGGTACTAGGCTTAAATTTTATGGGTTATAGCCTATTCCCTCGGGCATGATTGATCTGGCTTGTTTGAGGGAATATTAACCTTGATTTTTGGAACAAATTCATCCTGACTCGACTAGCCCCATTTCAATGGGTATTACCCTTCGATTTCTGACCTTTTTGGTGCTGTCATATCGAAGTCCTTTTTAGTTGGTATTAGGCTGAAATTTTATGGGTCAAAGAGTTTTCCCCCGAGCATGATTGAACTGGCTCTTTTAAGGGGGTATTAGCCTTGGATTTTGGGACAAATTGATCCTGACTCGACTAGCCCCATTTCAATGGGTATTAGCCTTCGATTTCTGACCTTTTTGGTGCTGTCATATCGAAGTCCTTTTTAGTTCGTATTAGGCCAAAATTTTAGGGGTCAAAGACTATTCCCCCGAGCATGATTGAACTGGCTCTTTTGAGGGGGTATTAGCCTTGGATTTTGGGACAAATTGATCCTGACTCGACTAGCCCCATTTCAATGGGTATTACCCTTCGATTTCTGACCTTTTTGGTCTTGTCATATCGAAGTCCTTTTTAGTTGGTATTAGGCTGAAATTTTATGGGTCAAAGACTTTTCCCCCCAGCATGATTGAACTGGCTTTTTTGAGGGGGTATTAGCCTTGGATTTTGGGACAAATTGATCCTGACTCGACTAGCCCTATTTCAGTGGGTATTAGCCTTCAATTTCTGACCTTTTTGGTGCTGTCATATCGAAGTCCTTTTTAGTTGGTATTAGGCCAAAAATTTAGGGGTCAAAGACTTTTCCCCCGAGCATGATTGAACTGGCTCTTTTGAGGGGGTATTAGCCTTGGATTTTGGGACAAATTGATCCTGACTCGACTAGCCCCATTTCAATGGGTATTACCTTTCGATTTCTGACCTTTTTGGTCTTGTCATATCGAAGTCCTTTTTAGTTGGTATTAAGCTGAAATTTTATGGGTCAAAGACTTTTCCCCCCAGCATGATTGAACTGGCTTTTTTGAGGGGGTATTAGCCTTGGATTTTGGGACAAATTGATTCTGACTCGACTAGTCCCATTTCAATGGGTATTAGCCTTCGATTTCAGACCTTTTTGGTGCTCTCATATCGAAGTCCTTTTTAGTTGGTATTAGGCCTAAATTTTATGGGTCAAAGACTTTTCCCCCGAGCATGATTGAACTGGCTCTTTTGAGAAGGTATTAGCTTTGGATTTTGGGACAAATTGATCCTGACTCGACTAGCCCCATTTCAGTGGGTATTAGCCTTCGATTTCTGACCTTTTTGGTGCTGTCATATCGAAGTCCTTTTTAGTTGGTATTAGGCCTAAATTTTATGGGTCAAAGACTTTTCCCCCGAGCATGATTGAACTGGCTCTTTTGAGGGGGTATTAGCCTTGGATTTTGGGACAAATTGATCCTGACTCGACTAGCCCCATTTCAATGGGTATTAGCCTTCGATTTCTGACCTTTTTGGTCTTGTCATATCGAAGTCCTTTTTAGTTGGTATTAGGCTGAAATTTTATGGGTCAAAGACTTTTCCCCCAGCATGATTGAACTGGCTTTTTTGAGGGGGTATTAGCCTTGGATTTTGGGACAAATTGATTCTGACTCGACTAGCCCCATTTCAATGGGTATTAGCCTTCGATTTCTGACCTTTTTGGTGCTCTCATATCGAAGTCCTTTTTAGTTGGTATTAGGCCTAAATTTTATGGGTCAAAGACTTTTCCCCCGAGCATGATTGAACTGGCTCTTTTGAGAAGGTATTAGCTTTGGATTTTGGGACAAATTGATCCTGACTCGACTAGCCCCATTTCAGTGGGTATTAGCCTTCGATTTCTGACCTTTTTGGTGCTATCATATCGAAGTCCTTTTTAGTTGGTATTAGGCCTAAATTTTATGGGTTAAAGACTTTTCCCCCGAGCATGATTAAACTGGCTCTTTTGAGGGGGTATTAGCCTTGAATTTTGGGACAAATTGATCCTGACTCGACTAATCCCATTTCAATTGGTATTAGCCTTCGATTTCTGACCTTTTTAGTCTTGTCATATCGAAGTGCTTTTAGTTGGTATTAGGCTGAAATTTTATGGGTCAAAGACTTTTCCCCCGAGCATGATTGAACTGGCTTTTTTAAAGGGGTATTAGCCTTAGATTTTGGGACAAATTGATCCTGAGTCGACTAGTCCCATTTCAATGGGTATTATCCTTCAATTTCTGACCTTTTTGGTCCTGTCATATCCAAGCCCTTTTTAATTGGTACTAGGGATAAATTTTATGGGTTATAGCCTATTCCCTTGGGCATGATTGATTTGGCTTGTTTGAGGGGGTATTAGCCTTGGTTTTGGGACAAATTGATCCTGACTCGACTAGCCCCATTTCAATTGGTTTTAGCCTTTGATTTCTGACGTTTTTGGTCCTATCATATCGAAGTCCTTTTTAGTTGGTATTAGGCCTAAATTTTATGGGTCAAAGACTTTCCCCCCGAGCATGATTGAACTGGCTCTTTTGAGGGGGTATTAGCCTTGGATTTTGGGACAAATCTATCCTGACTCGACTAGCCCCATTTCAATGGGTATAGCCTTCGATTTCTGACCTTTTTGGTGCTGTAATATCGAAGTCCTTTTTAGTTGGTACTAGGCTTAAATTTTATGGGTTATAGCCTATTCCCTCGGGCATGATTGATCTGGCTTGTTTGAGGGAATATTAACCTTGATTTTTGGAACAAATTCATCCTGACTCGACTAGCCCCATTTCAATGGGTATTACCCTTCGATTTCTGACCTTTTTGGTGCTGTCATATCGAAGTCCTTTTTAGTTGGTATTAGGCTGAAATTTTATGGGTCAAAGAGTTTTCCCCCGAGCATGATTGAACTGGCTCTTTTAAGGGGGTATTAGCCTTGGATTTTGGGACAAATTGATCCTGACTCGACTAGCCCCATTTCAATGGGTATTAGCCTTCGATTTCTGACCTTTTTGGTGCTGTCATATCGAAGTCCTTTTTAGTTCGTATTAGGCCAAAATTTTAGGGGTCAAAGACTATTCCCCCGAGCATGATTGAACTGGCTCTTTTGAGGGGGTATTAGCCTTGGATTTTGGGACAAATTGATCCTGACTCGACTACCCCATTTCAATGGGTATTACCCTTCGATTTCTGACCTTTTTGGTCTTGTCATATCGAAGTCCTTTTTAGTTGGTATTAGGCTGAAATTTTATGGGTCAAAGACTTTTCCCCCCAGCATGATTGAACTGGCTTTTTTGAGGGGGTATTAGCCTTGGATTTTGGGACAAATTGATCCTGACTCGACTAGCCCTATTTCAGTGGGTATTAGCCTTCAATTTCTGACCTTTTTGGTGCTGTCATATCGAAGTCCTTTTTAGTTGGTATTAGGCCTAAATTTTATGGGTCAAAGACATTTCCCCTGAGCATGATTGAACTGGCTCTTTTCAGGGGGTATTAGCCTTGGATTTTGGGACAAATTGATCCTGACTCGACTAGCCCCATTTCAATTGGTTTTAGCCTTTGATTTCTGACGTTTTTGGTCCTATCATATCGAAGTCCTTTTTAGTTGGTATTAGGCCTAAATTTTATGGGTCAAAGACTTTCCCCCCGAGCATGATTGAACTGGCTCTTTTGAGGGGGTATTAGCCTTGGATTTTGGGACAAATCTATCCTGACTCGACTAGCCCCATTTCAATGGGTATAGCCTTCGATTTCTGACCTTTTTGGTGTTGTAATATCGAAGTCCTTTTTAGTTGGTACTAGGCTTAAATTTTATGGGTTATAGCCTATTCCCTCGGGCATGATTGATCTGGCTTGTTTGAGGGAATATTAACCTTGATTTTTGGAACAAATTCATCCTGACTCGACTAGCCCCATTTCAATGGGTATTACCCTTCGATTTCTGACCTTTTTGGTGCTGTCATATCGAAGTCCTTTTTAGTTGGTATTAGGCTGAAATTTTATGGGTCAAAGAGTTTTCCCCCGAGCATGATTGAACTGGCTCTTTTAAGGGGGTATTAGCCTTGGATTTTGGGACAAATTGATCCTGACTCGACTAGCCCCATTTCAATGGGTATTAGCCTTCGATTTCTGACCTTTTTGGTGCTGTCATATCGAAGTCCTTTTTAGTTCGTATTAGGCCAAAATTTTAGGGGTCAAAGACTATTCCCCCGAGCATGATTGAACTGGCTCTTTTGAGGGGGTATTAGCCTTGGATTTTGGGACAAATTGATCCTGACTCGACTAGCCCCATTTCAATGGGTATTACCCTTCGATTTCTGACCTTTTTGGTCTTGTCATATCGAAGTCCTTTTTAGTTGGTATTAGGCTGAAATTTTATGGGTCAAAGACTTTTCCCCCCAGCATGATTGAACTGGCTTTTTTGAGGGGGTATTAGCCTTGGATTTTGGGACAAATTGATCCTGACTCGACTAGCCCTATTTCAGTGGGTATTAGCCTTCAATTTCTGACCTTTTTGGTGCTGTCATATCGAAGTCCTTTTTAGTTGGTATTAGGCCAAAAATTTAGGGGTCAAAGACTTTTCCCCCGAGCATGATTGAACTGGCTCTTTTGAGGGGGTATTAGCCTTGGATTTTGGGACAAATTGATCCTGACTCGACTAGCCCCATTTCAATGGGTATTACCTTTCGATTTCTGACCTTTTTGGTCTTGTCATATCGAAGTCCTTTTTAGTTGGTATTAAGCTGAAATTTTATGGGTCAAAGACTTTTCCCCCCAGCATGATTGAACTGGCTTTTTTGAGGGGGTATTAGCCTTGGATTTTGGGACAAATTGATTCTGACTCGACTAGTCCCATTTCAATGGGTATTAGCCTTCGATTTCTGACCTTTTTGGTCTTGTCATATCGAAGTCCTTTTTAGTTGGTATTAGGCCTAAATTTTATGGGTCAAAGACTTTTCCCCCGAGCATGATTGAACTGGCTCTTTTGAGAAGGTATTAGCTTTGGATTTTGGGACAAATTGATCCTGACTCGACTAGCCCCATTTCAGTGGGTATTAGCCTTCGATTTCTGACCTTTTTGGTGCTATCATATCGAAGTCCTTTTTAGTTGGTATTAGGCCTAAATTTTATGGGTTAAAGACTTTTCCCTTGGGCATGATTGATTTGGCTTGTTTGAGGGGGTGTTAGCCTTGGTTTTGGGACAAATTGATCCTGACTCGACTAGCCCCATTTCAATTGGTTTTAGCCTTTGATTTCTGACCTCTTTGGTCCTGTCATATCGAAGTCCTTTTTAGTTGGTATTAGGCCTAAATTTTATGGGTCAAAGACATTTCCCCCGAGCATGATTGAACTGGCTCTTTTCAGGGGGTATTAGCCTTGGATTTTGGGACAAATTGATCCTGACTCGACTAGCCCCATTTCAATTGGTTTTAGCCTTTGATTTCTGACGTTTTTGGTCCTGTCATATCGAAGTCCTTTTTAGTTGGTATTAGGCCTAAATTTTATGGGTCAAAGACTTTCCCCCCGAGCATGATTGAACTGGCTCTTTTGAGGGGGTATTAGCCTTGGATTTTGGGACAAATCTATCCTGACTCTACTAGCCCCATTTCAATGGGTATAGCCTTCGATTTCTGACCTTTTTGGTGCTGTCATATCGAAGTCCTTTTTAGTTGGTACTAGGCTTAAATTTTATGGGTTATAACCTATTCCCTCGGGCATAATTGATCTGGCTTGTTTGAGGGAATATTAACCTTGATTTTTGGAACAAATTCATCCTGACTCGACTAGCCCCATTTCAATGGGTATTACCCTTCGATTTCTGACCTTTTTGGTGCTGTCATATCGAAGTCCTTTTTAGTTGGTATTAGGCCTAAATTTTATGGGTCAAAGACTTTTCCCCCGAGCATGATTGAACTGGCTCTTTTGAGGGGGTATTAGCCTTGGATTTTGGGACAAATTGATCCTGACTCGACTAGCCCCATTTCAATGGGTATTAGCCTTCGATTTCTGACCTTTTTGGTCTTGTCATATCGAAGTCCTTTTTAGTTGGTATTAGGCTGAAATTTTATGGGTCAAAGACTTTTCCCCCAGCATGATTGAACTGGCTTTTTTGAGGGGGTATTAGCCTTGGATTTTGGGACAAATTGATTCTGACTCGACTAGCCCCATTTCAATGGGTATTAGCCTTCGATTTCTGACCTTTTTGGTGCTCTCATATCGAAGTCCTTTTTAGTTGGTATTAGGCCTAAATTTTATGGGTCAAAGACTTTTCCCCCGAGCATGATTGAACTGGCTCTTTTGAGAAGGTATTAGCTTTGGATTTTGGGACAAATTGATCCTGACTCGACTAGCCCCATTTCAGTGGGTATTAGCCTTCGATTTCTGACCTTTTTGGTGCTATCATATCGAAGTCCTTTTTAGTTGGTATTAGGCCTAAATTTTATGGGTTAAAGACTTTTCCCCCGAGCATGATTAAACTGGCTCTTTTGAGGGGGTATTAGCCTTGAATTTTGGGACAAATTGATCCTGACACGACTAATCCCATTTCAATTGGTATTAGCCTTCGATTTCTGACCTTTTTAGTCTTGTCATATCGAAGTGCTTTTAGTTGGTATTAGGCTGAAATTTTATGGGTCAAAGACTTTTCCCCCGAGCATGATTGAACTGGCTTTTTTAAAGGGGTATTAGCCTTAGATTTTGGGACAAATTGATCCTGAGTCGACTAGTCCCATTTCAATGGGTATTATCCTTCAATTTCTGACCTTTTTGGTCCTGTCATATCCAAGCCCTTTTTAATTGGTACTAGGGATAAATTTTATGGGTTATAGCCTATTCCCTTGGGCATGATTGATTTGGCTTGTTTGAGGGGGTATTAGCCTTGGTTTTGGGACAAATTGATCCTGACTCGACTAGCCCCATTTCAATTGGTTTTAGCCTTTGATTTCTGACGTTTTTGGTCCTATCATATCGAAGTCCTTTTTAGTTGGTATTAGGCCTAAATTTTATGGGTCAAAGACATTTCCCCCGAGCATGATTGAACTGGCTCTTTTCAGGGGGTATTAGCCTTGGATTTTGGGACAAATTGATCCTGACTCGACTAGCCCCATTTCAATTGGTTTTAGCCTTTGATTTCTGACGTTTTTGGTCCTGTCATATCGAAGTCCTTTTTAGTTGGTATTAGGCCTAAATTTTATGGGTCAAAGACTTTCCCCCCGAGCATGATTGAACTGGCTCTTTTGAGGGGGTATTAGCCTTGGATTTTGGGACAAATCTATCCTGACTCTACTAGCCCCATTTCAATGGGTATAGCCTTCGATTTCTGACCTTTTTGGTGCTGTCATATCGAAGTCCTTTTTAGTTGGTACTAGGCTTAAATTTTATGGGTTATAACCTATTCCCTCGGGCATAATTGATCTGGCTTGTTTGAGGGAATATTAACCTTGATTTTTGGAACAAATTCATCCTGACTCGACTAGCCCCATTTCAATGGGTATTACCCTTCGATTTCTGACCTTTTTGGTGCTGTCATATCGAAGTCCTTTTTAGTTGGTATTAGGCCTAAATTTTATGGGTCAAAGACTTTTCCCCCGAGCATGATTGAACTGGCTCTTTTGAGGGGGTATTAGCCTTGGATTTTGGGACAAATTGATCCTGACTCGACTAGCCCCATTTCAATGGGTATTAGCCTTCGATTTCTGACCTTTTTGGTCTTGTCATATCGAAGTCCTTTTTAGTTGGTATTAGGCTGAAATTTTATGGGTCAAAGACTTTTCCCCCAGCATGATTGAACTGGCTTTTTTGAGGGGGTATTAGCCTTGGATTTTGGGACAAATTGATTCTGACTCGACTAGCCCCATTTCAATGGGTATTAGCCTTCGATTTCTGACCTTTTTGGTGCTCTCATATCGAAGTCCTTTTTAGTTGGTATTAGGCCTAAATTTTATGGGTCAAAGACTTTTCCCCCGAGCATGATTGAACTGGCTCTTTTGAGAAGGTATTAGCTTTGGATTTTGGGACAAATTGATCCTGACTCGACTAGCCCCATTTCAGTGGGTATTAGCCTTCGATTTCTGACCTTTTTGGTGCTATCATATCGAAGTCCTTTTTAGTTGGTATTAGGCCTAAATTTTATGGGTTAAAGACTTTTCCCCCGAGCATGATTAAACTGGCTCTTTTGAGGGGGTATTAGCCTTGAATTTTGGGACAAATTGATCCTGACTCGACTAATCCCATTTCAATTGGTATTAGCCTTCGATTTCTGACCTTTTTAGTCTTGTCATATCGAAGTGCTTTTAGTTGGTATTAGGCTGAAATTTTATGGGTCAAAGACTTTTCCCCCGAGCATGATTGAACTGGCTTTTTTAAAGGGGTATTAGCCTTAGATTTTGGGACAAATTGATCCTGAGTCGACTAGTCCCATTTCAATGGGTATTATCCTTCAATTTCTGACCTTTTTGGTCCTGTCATATCCAAGCCCTTTTTAATTGGTACTAGGGATAAATTTTATGGGTTATAGCCTATTCCCTTGGGCATGATTGATTTGGCTTGTTTGAGGGGGTATTAGCCTTGGTTTTGGGACAAATTGATCCTGACTCGACTAGCCCCATTTCAATTGGTTTTAGCCTTTGATTTCTGACGTTTTTGGTCCTATCATATCGAAGTCCTTTTTAGTTGGTATTAGGCCTAAATTTTATGGGTCAAAGACTTTCCCCCCGAGCATGATTGAACTGGCTCTTTTGAGGGGGTATTAGCCTTGGATTTTGGGACAAATCTATCCTGACTCGACTAGCCCCATTTCAATGGGTATAGCCTTCGATTTCTGACCTTTTTGGTGCTGTAATATCGAAGTCCTTTTTAGTTGGTACTAGGCTTAAATTTTATGGGTTATAGCCTATTCCCTCGGGCATGATTGATCTGGCTTGTTTGAGGGAATATTAACCTTGATTTTTGGAACAAATTCATCCTGACTCGACTAGCCCCATTTCAATGGGTATTACCCTTCGATTTCTGACCTTTTTGGTGCTGTCATATCGAAGTCCTTTTTAGTTGGTATTAGGCTGAAATTTTATGGGTCAAAGAGTTTTCCCCCGAGCATGATTGAACTGGCTCTTTTAAGGGGGTATTAGCCTTGGATTTTGGGACAAATTGATCCTGACTCGACTAGCCCCATTTCAATGGGTATTAGCCTTCGATTTCTGACCTTTTTGGTGCTGTCATATCGAAGTCCTTTTTAGTTCGTATTAGGCCAAAATTTTAGGGGTCAAAGACTATTCCCCCGAGCATGATTGAACTGGCTCTTTTGAGGGGGTATTAGCCTTGGATTTTGGGACAAATTGATCCTGACTCGACTACCCCATTTCAATGGGTATTACCCTTCGATTTCTGACCTTTTTGGTCTTGTCATATCGAAGTCCTTTTTAGTTGGTATTAGGCTGAAATTTTATGGGTCAAAGACTTTTCCCCCCAGCATGATTGAACTCGCTTTTTTGAGGGGGTATTAGCCTTGGATTTTGGGACAAATTGATCCTGACTCGACTAGCCCTATTTCAGTGGGTATTAGCCTTCAATTTCTGACCTTTTTGGTGCTGTCATATCAAAGTCCTTTTTAGTTGGTATTAGGCCAAAATTTTAGGGGTCAAAGACTTTTCCCCCGAGCATGATTGAACTGGCTCTTTTGAGGGGGTATTAGCCTTGGATTTTGGGACAAATTGATCCTGACTCGACTAGCCCCATTTCAATGGGTATTACCTTTCGATTTCTGACCTTTTTGGTCTTGTCATATCGAAGTCCTTTTTAGTTGGTATTAAGCTGAAATTTTATGGGTAAAAGACTTTTCCCCCCAGCATGATTGAACTGGCTTTTTTGAGGGGGTATTAGCCTTGGATTTTGGGACAAATTGATCCTGACTCGACTAGCCCTATTTCAGTGGGTATTAGCCTTCGATTTCTGACCTTTTTGGTGCTCTCATATCAAAGTCCTTTTTAGTTGGTATTAGGCCACAATTTTATGGGTCAAAGACTTTTCCCCCGAGCATGATTGAACTGGCTCTTTTGAGAAGGTATTAGCTTTGGATTTTGGGACAAATTGATCCTGACTCGACTAGCCCCATTTCAGTGGGTATTAGCCTTCGATTTCTGACCTTTTTGGTGCTGTCATATCGAAGTCCTTTTTAGTTGGTATTAGGTCTAAATTTTATGGGTCAAAGACTTTTCCCCCGAGCATGATTGAACTGGCTCTTTTGAGGGGGTATTAGCCTTGGATTTTGGGACAAATTGATTCTGACTCGACTAGCCCCATTTCAATGGGTATTAGCCTTCGATTTCTGACCTTTTTGGTGCTGTCATATCGAAGTCCTTTTTAGTTGGTATTAGGCCAAAATTTTAGGGGTCAAAGACTTTTCCCCCGAGCATGATTGAACTGGCTCTTTTGAGGGGGTATTAGCCTTGGATTTTGGGACAAATTGATCCTGACTCGACTAGCCCCATTTCAATGGGTATTAGCCTTCGATTTCTGACCTTTTTAGTCTTGTCATATCGAAGTGCTTTTAGTTGCTATTAGGCTGAAATTTTATGGGTCAAAGACTTTTCCCCCGAGCATGATTGAACTGGCTTTTTTAAAGGGGTATTAGCCTTAGATTTTGGGACAAATTTATCCTGACTCGACTAGTCCCATTTCAATGGGTATTATCCTTCAATTTCTGACCTTTTTGGTCCTGTCATATCCAAGCCCTTTTTAATTGGTACTAGGGATAAATTTTATGGGTTGTAGCCTATTCCCTTGGGCATGATTGATTTGGCTTGTTTGAGGGGGTATTAGCCTTGGTTTTGGGACAAATTGATCCTGACTCGACTAGCCCCATTTCAATTGGTTTTAGCCTTTGATTTCTGACCTTTTTGGTCCTGTCATATCGAAGTCCTTTTTAGTTGGTATTAGGCCTAAATTTTATGGGTCAAAGACATTTCCCCCGAGCATGATTGAACTGGCTCTTTTCAGGGGGTATTAGCCTTGGATTTTGGGACAAATTGATCCTGACTCGACTAGCCCCATTTCAATTGGTTTTAGCCTTTGATTTCTGACCTTTTTGGTCCTGTCATATCGAAGTCCTTTTTAGTTGGTATTAGGCCTAAATTTTATGGGTCAAAGACTTTCCCCCCGAGCATGATTGAACTGGATCTTTTGAGGGGGTATTAGCCTTGGATTTTGGGACAAATTGATCCTGACTCGACTAGCCCCATTTCAATGGGTATTAGCCTTCGATTTCTGACCTTTTTGGTCTTGTCATATCGAAGTCCTTTTTAGTTGGTATTAGGCCTAAATTTTATGGGTCAAAGACTTTTCCCCCGAGCATGAATGAACTGGCTCTTTTGAGGGGGTATTAGCCTTGGATTTTGGGACAAATTGATCCTGACTCGACTAGCCCCATTTCAATGGGTATTAGCCTTTGATTTCTGACCTTTTTGGTGCTGTCATATCGAAGTCCTTTTTAGTTGGTATTAGGCTGAAATTTTATGGGTCAAAGATTTTTCCCCCGAGCATGATTGAACTGGCTCTTTTGAGGGGGTATTAGCCTTGGATTTTGGGACAAATTGATCCTGACTCGACTAGCCCCATTTCAATGGGTATTAGCCTTCGATTTCTGACCTTTTTGGTGCTGTCATATCGAAGTCCTTTTTAGTTGGTATTAGGCCAAAATTTTAAGGGTCAAAGACTTATCCCCCGAGCATGATTGAACTGGCTCTTTTGAGGGGGTATTAGCCTTGGATTTTGGGACAAATTGATCCTGACTCGACTAGCCCCATTTCAATGGGTATTAGCCTTCGATTTCTGACCTTTTTGGTGCTGTCATATCGAAGTCCTTTTTAGTTCGTATTAGGCCAAAATTTTAGGGGTCAAAGACTATTCCCCCGAGCATGATTGAACTGGCTCTTTTGAGGGGGTATTAGCCTTGGATTTTGGGACAAATTGATCCTGACTCGACTACCCCATTTCAATGGGTATTACCCTTCGATTTCTGACCTTTTTGGTCTTGTCATATCGAAGTCCTTTTTAGTTGGTATTAGGCTGAAATTTTATGGGTCAAAGACTTTTCCCCCCAGCATGATTGAACTCGCTTTTTTGAGGGGGTATTAGCCTTGGATTTTGGGACAAATTGATCCTGACTCGACTAGCCCTATTTCAGTGGGTATTAGCCTTCAATTTCTGACCTTTTTGGTGCTGTCATATCGAAGTCCTTTTTAGTTGGTATTAGGCCAAAATTTTAGGGGTCAAAGACTTTTCCCCCGAGCATGATTGAACTGGCTCTTTTGAGGGGGTATTAGCCTTGGATTTTGGGACAAATTGATCCTGACTCGACTAGCCCCATTTCAATGGGTATTACCTTTCGATTTCTGACCTTTTTGGTCTTGTCATATCGAAGTCCTTTTTAGTTGGTATTAAGCTGAAATTTTATGGGTAAAAGACTTTTCCCCCCAGCATGATTGAACTGGCTTTTTTGAGGGGGTATTAGCCTTGGATTTTGGGACAAATTGATCCTGACTCGACTAGCCCTATTTCAGTGGGTATTAGCCTTCGATTTCTGACCTTTTTGGTGCTCTCATATCGAAGTCCTTTTTAGTTGGTATTAGGCCACAATTTTATGGGTCAAAGACTTTTCCCCCGAGCATGATTGAACTGGCTCTTTTGAGAAGGTATTAGCTTTGGATTTTGGGACAAATTGATCCTGACTCGACTAGCCCCATTTCAGTGGGTATTAGCCTTCGATTTCTGACCTTTTTGGTGCTGTCATATCGAAGTCCTTTTTAGTTGGTATTAGGTCTAAATTTTATGGGTCAAAGACTTTTCCCCCGAGCATGATTGAACTGGCTCTTTTGAGGGGGTATTAGCCTTGGATTTTGGGACAAATTGATTCTGACTCGACTAGCCCCATTTCAATGGGTATTAGCCTTCGATTTCTGACCTTTTTGGTGCTGTCATATCGAAGTCCTTTTTAGTTGGTATTAGGCCAAAATTTTAGGGGTCAAAGACTTTTCCCCCGAGCATGATTGAACTGGCTCTTTTGAGGGGGTATTAGCCTTGGATTTTGGGACAAATTGATCCTGACTCGACTAGCCCCATTTCAATGGGTATTAGCCTTCGATTTCTGACCTTTTTAGTCTTGTCATATCGAAGTGCTTTTAGTTGCTATTAGGCTGAAATTTTATGGGTCAAAGACTTTTCCCCCGAGCATGATTGAACTGGCTTTTTTAAAGGGGTATTAGCCTTAGATTTTGGGACAAATTTATCCTGACTCGACTAGTCCCATTTCAATGGGTATTATCCTTCAATTTCTGACCTTTTTGGTCCTGTCATATCCAAGCCCTTTTTAATTGGTACTAGGGATAAATTTTATGGGTTGTAGCCTATTCCCTTGGGCATGATTGATTTGGCTTGTTTGAGGGGGTATTAGCCTTGGTTTTGGGACAAATTGATCCTGACTCGACTAGCCCCATTTCAATTGGTTTTAGCCTTTGATTTCTGACCTTTTTGGTCCTGTCATATCGAAGTCCTTTTTAGTTGGTATTAGGCCTAAATTTTATGCGTCAAAGACATTTCCCCCGAGCATGATTGAACTGGCTCTTTTCAGGGGGTATTAGCCTTGGATTTTGGGACAAATTGATCCTGACTCGACTAGCCCCATTTCAATTGGTTTTAGCCTTTGATTTCTGACCTTTTTGGTCCTGTCATATCGAAGTCCTTTTTAGTTGGTATTAGGCCTAAATTTTATGGGTCAAAGACTTTCCCCCCGAGCATGATTGAACTGGATCTTTTGAGGGGGTATTAGCCTTGGATTTTGGGACAAATTGATCCTGACTCGACTAGCCCCATTTCAATGGGTATTAGCCTTCGATTTCTGACCTTTTTGGTCTTGTCATATCGAAGTCCTTTTTAGTTGGTATTAGGCCTAAATTTTATGGGTCAAAGACTTTTCCCCCGAGCATGAATGAACTGGCTCTTTTGAGGGGGTATTAGCCTTGGATTTTGGGACAAATTGATCCTGACTCGACTAGCCCCATTTCAATGGGTATTAGCCTTTGATTTCTGACCTTTTTGGTGCTGTCATATCGAAGTCCTTTTTAGTTGGTATTAGGCTGAAATTTTATGGGTCAAAGATTTTTCCCCCGAGCATGATTGAACTGGCTCTTTTGAGGGGGTATTAGCCTTGGATTTTGGGACAAATTGATCCTGACTCGACTAGCCCCATTTCAATGGGTATTAGCCTTCGATTTCTGACCTTTTTGGTGCTGTCATATCGAAGTCCTTTTTAGTTGGTATTAGGCCAAAATTTTAAGGGTCAAAGACTTATCCCCCGAGCATGATTGAACTGGCTCTTTTGAGGGGGTATTAGCCTTGGATTTTGGGACAAATTGATCCTGACTCGACTAGCCCCATTTCAATGGGTATTACCCTTCGATTTCTGACCTTTTTGGTCTTGTCATATCGAAGTCCTTTTTAGTTGGTATTAGGCTGAAATTTTATGGGTCAAAGACTTTTCCCCCAGCATGATTGAACTGGCTTTTTTGAGGGGGTATTAGCCTTGGATTTTGGGACAAATTGATTCTGACTCGACTAGCCCCATTTCAATGGGTATTAGCCTTCGATTTCTGACCTTTTTGGTGCTCTCATATCGAAGTCCTTTTTAGTTGGTATTAGGCCTAAATTTTATGGGTCAAAGACTTTTCCCCCGAGCATGATTGAACTGGCTCTTTTGAGAAGGTATTAGCTTTGGATTTTGGGACAAATTGATCCTGACTCGACTAGCCCCATTTCAGTGGGTATTAGCCTTCGATTTCTGACCTTTTTGGTGCTGTCATATCGAAGTCCTTTTTAGTTGGTATTAGGCCTAAATTTTATGGGTCAAAGACTTTTCCCCCGAGCATGATTAAACTGGCTCTTTTGAGGGGGTATTAGCCTTGAATTTTGGGACAAATTGATCCTGACTCGACTAATCCCATTTCAATTGGTATTAGCCTTCGATTTCTGACCTTTTTAGTCTTGTCATATCGAAGTGCTTTTAGTTGGTATTAGGCTGAAATTTTATGGGTCAAAGACTTTTCCCCCGAGCATGATTGAACTGGCTTTTTTAAAGGGGTATTAGCCTTAGATTTTGGGACAAATTGATCCTGACTCGACTAGTCCCATTTCAATGGGTATTATCCTTCAATTTCTGACCTTTTTGGTCCTGTCATATCCAAGCCCTTTTTAATTGGTACTAGGGATAAATTTTATGGGTTATAGCCTATTCCCTTGGGCATGATTGATTTGGCTTGTTTGAGGGGATATTAGCCTTGGTTTTGGGACAAATTGATCCTGACTCGACTAGCCCCATTTCAATTGGTTTTAGCCTTTGATTTCTGACCTTTTTGGTCCTGTAATATCGAAGTCCTTTTTAGTTGGTATTAGGCCTAAATTTTATGGGTCAAAGACATTTCCCCCGAGCATGATTGAACTGGCTCTTTTCAAGGGGTATTAGCCTTGGATTTTGGGACAAATTGATCCTGACTCGACTAGCCCCATTTCAATTGGTTTTAGCCTTT
This sequence comes from Salix caprea, assembly GCA_964035475.1. Classification (NCBI taxonomy): domain Eukaryota; kingdom Viridiplantae; phylum Streptophyta; class Magnoliopsida; order Malpighiales; family Salicaceae; genus Salix; species Salix caprea. The sequence goes on from OZ037757.1 coordinate 15,903,296, forward strand.
GATTTCTGACCTTTTTGGTCCTGTCATATCGAAGTCCTTTTTAGTTGGTATTAGGCCTAAATTTTATGGGTCAAAGACTTTCCCCCCGAGCATGATTGAACTGGCTCTTTTGATGGGGTATTAGCCTTGGATTTTGGGACAAATTGATCCTGACTCGACTAGCCCCATTTCTATGGGTATTAGCCTTCGATTTCTGACCTTTTTGGTCCTGTCATATCGAAGTCCTTTTTAGTTGGTATTAGGCTTAAATTTTATCGCTCAAAGACTTTTCCCCCGAGCATGATTGAACCAGCTCTTTTGAGGGGGTATTAGCCTTGGATTTTGGGACAAATTGATCCTGAATCGACTAGCCCCATTTCAATGGGTATTAGCCTTCGATTTCTGACCTTTTTGGTCTTGTCATATCCAAGCCCTTTTTAGTTGGTACTAGGGATAAATTTTATGGGTTATAGCCTATTCCCTCGGGCATGATTGATCTGGCTTGTTTGAGGGCGTATTAGCCTTGGTTTTTGGGACAAATTGATCCTGACTCGAGTAGCCCCATTTCAATGGGTATTAGCCTTCGATTTCTGACCTTTTTGGTCCTGTCATATCGAAGTCCTTTTTAGTTGGTATTAGGCTTAAATTTTATGTGTCAAAGACTTTTCCCCCGAGCATGATTGAACTAGCTCTTTTGAGGGGGTATTAGACTTGGATTTTGGGACAAATTGATCCTGACTCGACTAGCCCCATTTCAATGGGTATTAGCCTTTGATTTCTGACCTTTTTGGTCCTGTCATATCGAAGCCCTTTTTAGTGGGTACTAGGGATAAATTTTATGGGTTATAGCCTATTCCCTCGGGCATGATTGATCTGGCTTGTTTGAGGGAGTATTAACCTTGGTTTTTGGGACAAATTGATCCGGACTCGACTAGCCCCATTTCAATGGGTATTAACCTTCGATTTCTTACCTTTTTGGTCCTGTCATATCGAAGTCCTTTTTAGTTGGTATTAGGCTTAAATTTTTATGGGTCAAAGACTTTTCCCCCAAGCATGATTGAACTGGCTTTTTTGAGGGGGTATTAGCCTTGGATTTTGGGACAAATTGATCCTGACTCGAGTAGCCCCATTTCAATGGGTATTAGCCTTCGATTTCTGACCTTTTTGGTCCTGTCATATCGAAGTCCTTTTTAGTTGGTATTAGACTCAAATTTTATGGGTCAAAGACTTTTCCCCCAAGCATGATTGAACTGGCTTTTTTGAGGGGGTATTAGCCTTGGATTTTGGGACAAATTGATCCTGACTCGACTAGCCCCATTTCAATGGGTATTAGCCTTCGATTTCTGACCTTTTTGGTCGTGTCATATCGAAGTCCTTTTTAGTTGGTATTAGGCTTAAATTTTATGGGTGAAAGACTTTTCCCCCGAGCATGATTGAACTAGCTCTTTTGAGGGGGTATTAGCCTTGGATTTTGGGACAAATTGATCCTGACTCGACTAGCCCCATTTCAATGGGTATTAGCCTTTGATTTCTGACCTTTTTGGTCCTGTCATATCCGAGCCCTTTTTAGTGGGTACTAGGGATAAATTTTATGGGTTATAGCCTATTCCCTCGGGCATGATTGATCTGGCTTGTTTGAGGGAGTATTAGCCTTGGTTTTTGGGACAAATTGATCCGGACTCGACTAGCCCCATTTCAATGGGTATTAACCTTCGATTTCTTACCTTTTTGGTCCTGTCATATCGAAGTCCTTTTTAGTTGGTATTAGGCTTAAATTTTTATGGGTCAAAGACTTTTCCCCCAAGCATGATTGAACTGGCTTTTTTGAGGGGGTATTAGCCTTGGATTTTGGGACAAATTGATCCTGACTCGAGTAGCCCCATTTCAATGGGTATTAGCCTTCGATTTCTGACCTTTTTGGTCCTGTCATATCGAAGTCCTTTTTAGTTGGTATTAGGCTCAAATTTTATGGGTCAAAGACTTTTCCCCCAAGCATGATTGAACTGGCTTTTTTGAGGGGGTATTAGCCTTGGATTTTGGGACAAATTGATCCTGACTCGACTAGTCCCATTTCAATGGGTATTAGCCTTCGATTTCTGACCTTTTTGGTCGTGTCATATCGAAGTCCTTTTTAGTTGGTATTAGGCTTAAATTTTATGGGTGAAAGACTTTTCCCCCGAGCATGATTGAACTAGCTCTTTTGAGGGGGTATTAGCCTTGGATTTTGGGACAAATTGATCCTGACTCGACTAGCCCCATTTCAATGGGTATTAGCCTTCGATTTCTGACCTTTTTGGTCCTGTCATATCCAAGCCCTTTTTAGTTGGTACTAGGGATAAATTTTATGGGTTATAGCCTATTCCCTCGGGCATGATTGATCTGGCTTGTTTGAGGGAGTATTAGCCTTGGTTTTTGGGACAAATTGATCCGAACTCGACTAGCCCCATTTCAATGGGTATTAGCCTTCGATTTCTGACCTTTTTGGTCCTATCATATCGAAGTCCTTTTTAGTTGGTATTAGGCTTAAATTTTATGGGTCAAAGACTTTTCCCCCGAGCATGATTGAACTAGCTCTTTTGAGGGGGTATTAGCCTTGGATTTTGGGACAAATTGATCCTGACTCGACTAGCCCCATTTCAATGGGTATTAGCCTTCGATTTCTGACCTTTTTGGTGCTGTCATATCGAAGTCCTTTTTAGTTGGTATTAGGCCTAAATTTTATGGGTCAAAGACTTTTCCCCCGAGCATGATTGAACTTGCTCTTTTGAGGGGGTATTAGCCTTGGATTTTGGGACAAATTGATCCTGACTCGACTAGCCCTATTTCAATATGTATTACCCTTAGATTTCTGACCTTTTTGGTCTTGTCATATCGAAGTCCTTTTTAGTTGGTATTTGGCTGAATTTTTATGGGTCAAAGACTTTTGCCCCCAAGCATGATTGAACTGGCTCTTTTGAGGGGGTATTAGCTTTGGATTTTGGGACAAATTGATCCTGACTCGACTAGCCCCATTTCAATGGGTATTAGCCTTCGATTTCTGACCTTTTTGGTCCTGTCATATCGAAGTGCTTTTTAGTTGGTATTAGGCCTAAATTTTATGGGTCAAAGACTCTTTCCCCGAGCATGATTGAACTGGCTCTTTTAAGGGGGTATTAGCCTTGGATTTTGGGACAAATTGATTCTGACTCGACTAGCCCCATTTCAATGGGTATTAGCGTTCAATTTCTGACCTTTTTGGCCTTGTCATATCGAAGTGCTTTTTAGTTGGTATTAGGCTGAAATTTTATGGGTCAAAGACTTTTGCCCCGAGCATGATTGAACTGGCTTTTTTAAGGAGGTATTAGCCTTAGATTTTGGGACAAATTGATCCTGACTCGACTAGCCCCATTTCAATGGGTATTAGCCTTCGATTTCTGACCTTTTTGGTCCTGTCATATCCAATCCCTTTTTAGTTGGTACTAGGGATAAATTTTATGGGTTATAGCCTATTCCCTCGGGCATGATTGATCTGGTTTGTTTGAGGGGGTATTAGCCTTGGTTTTTAGGACAAATTGATCCTGACTCGACTAGCCCCATTTCAATGGGTTTTAGCCTTTGATTTCTGACCTTTTTGGTCCTGTCATATCGAAGTCCTTTTTAGTTGGTATTAGGCCTAAATTTTATGGGTCAAAGACTTTTCCCCCGAGCATGATTGAACTAGCTCTTTTGAGGGGGTATTAGCCTTGGATTTTGGGACAAATTGATCCTGACTCGACTAGCCCTATTTCAATATGTATTACCCTTAGATTTCTGACCTTTTTGGTCTTGTCATATCGAAGTCCTTTTTAGTTGGTATTTGGCTGAATTTTTATGGGTCAAAGACTTTTGCCCCCAAGCATGATTGAACTGGCTCTTTTGAGGGGGTATTAGCTTTGGATTTTGGGACAAATTGATCCTGACTCGACTAGCCCCATTTCAATGGGTATTAGCCTTCGATTTCTGACCTTTTTGGTCCTGTCATATCGAAGTGCTTTTTAGTTGGTATTAGGCCTAAATTTTATGGGTCAAAGACTCTTTCCCCGAGCATGATTGAACTGGCTCTTTTAAGGGGGTATTAGCCTTGGATTTTGGGACAAATTGATTCTGACTCGACTAGCCCCATTTCAATGGGTATTAGCGTTCAATTTCTGACCTTTTTGGCCTTGTCATATCGAAGTGCTTTTTAGTTGGTATTAGGCTGAAATTTTATGGGTCAAAGACTTTTGCCCCGAGCATGATTGAACTGGCTTTTTTAAGGAGGTATTAGCCTTAGATTTTGGGACAAATTGATCCTGACTCGACTAGCCCCATTTCAATGGGTATTAGCCTTCGATTTCTGACCTTTTTGGTCCTGTCATATCCAATCCCTTTTTAGTTGGTACTAGGGATAAATTTTATGGGTTATAGCCTATTCCCTCGGGCATGATTGATCTGGTTTGTTTGAGGGGGTATTAGCCTTGGATTTTGGGACAAATTGATCCTGACTCGACTAGCCCCATTTCAATGGGTATTAGCCTTCGATTTCTGACCTTTTTGGTGCTGTCATATCGAAGTCCTTTTTAGTTGGTATTAGGCCTAAATTTTATGGGTCAAAGACTTTTCCCCCGAGCATGATTGAACTAGCTCTTTTGAGGGGGTATTAGCCTTGGTTTTTGGGACAAATTGATCCTGACTCTACTAGCCCCATTTCAATGGGTATTAGCCTTCGATTTCTGACCTTTTTGGTCCTGTCATATCCAAGCCCTTTTAAGTTGGTACTAGGGATAAATTTTATGGGTTATAGCCTATTCCCTCGGGCACGATTGATCTGGCTTGTTTGAGGGGGTATTAGCCTTGG